>BQMZ01000206.1:0-454335 GCA_036984285.1 Chlamydomonas sp. KOR1
CCACATTTCGGCGACTTGTTGAGGCGTGTTGGGGCCGGGGGCGGCCCCGATCGGCCCCCACCGTGGGACCCGGCCGGGGGCCTCCCCCCTCCCGGCCCCTCCGCGCGTCCTCGGGCCCTCGGGCCTCCCCGCACCCCGCACGGCCCGCCCACCTTGCCACATTTCGGCGACTTGTTGAGGCGTGTTGGGGCCCGAGGCAGCCCCGGATCAGCCGTGGGACCCGGCCGGGGCCGCGCATCCCCGGCCCCTCAGCGCGTCTCCCGGGCCCTCCCGGGCCTCCCCACACCGCACGGCCCCGCCCACCCTTGCCACATTTCGGCGACTTGTTGAGGCGTGTTGGGGCCCGGGGGAGCGGCCCCGGATCGGCCCCCACCGTGGGACCCGGCCGGGGCCGCCTCCCCTCCCGGCCCCTCCGCGCGTCCTCGGGCCTCCGGGCCTCCCCACCACCCGCACGGCCCCGCCCACCCTTGCCACATTTCGGCGACTTGTTGAGGCGTGTTGGGGCCCAGGGGCGCGGCGAATCGCCCCCGTGGGACCCGGCCGGGGCCGCCTCCCCTCCCGGCCCCTCCGGCGCGTCCTCCCGGGCCCTCGGGTCCTCCCCACCCCGCGGCCCCGCCCACCCTTGCCACATTTCGGCGACTTGTTGAGGCTGATGTGGGGGCCCGGAGGCGGATCAAACGTGGGACGGCCGGGGCCGCCTCACCTCCCCGGCCTCCGCGCGTCACTCCGGGCCCTCCCGGGCCTCCCCGCACCCCGCACGGCCCCGCCCACCCTTGCCACATTTCGGCGACTTGTTGAGGCGTGTTGGGGCCCGGGGGAGCGGCCCCGGATCGGCCCCCACCGTGGGACCCGGCCCGGGGCCGCCTCCCCCCCCCTCCGCGCGTCCTCCCGGGCCCTCCCGGGCCTCCCCACACCCCGCACGGCCCCGCCCACCCTTGCCACATTTCGGCGACTTGTTGAGGCGTGTTGGGGGCCCGGGGAGCGGCCCGGATCGGCCCACCGTGGGACCCGGCGGGGCCGCCTCCCCTCCCGCCCGGCCCCTGGCGTCTCCCGGGCCCTCCCGGGCCTCCCCGCACCCCGCACGGCCCCGCCCACCCTTGCCACATTTTGGCGACTTGTTGAGACGTGTTGGGGCCCGGGGGAGCGGCCCCGGATCGGCCCCCACCGTGGGACCCGGCCCGGGGCCGCCTCCCCCGGCCCCTCGCGCCGTCCGGGCCCTCCCGGGCCTCCCGCACCCCACGGCCCCGCCCACTTGCCATTTCGGCGACTTGTTGGGGCGTGTTGGGGCCCGGGGGCGGCCCCGATCGGCCCCACCGTGGGACCCGGCCGGGGGCCGCCTCCCCGGCCCTCGGCGTCCTCCCGGGCCTCCGGGCCTCCCCACACCCACGCACGGCCCGCCCACCCTTGCCACATTTCGGCGACTTGTTGAGACGTGTTGGGGCCGGGGAGCGGCGGATCGGCCCCCACCGTGGGACCCGGCCGGGGCCTCCCCTCCCGGCCCCTCGCGTCCTCCCGGGCCCTCCCGGGCCTCCCCGCACCCCGCACGGCCCCGCTCACCCTTGCCACATTTCGGCGACTTGTTGAGGTGTGTTGGGGCCCGGGGGAGCGGCCCCGATCGGCCCCCACCGTGGGACCCGGCGGGGCCTCCCCTCCCGAGCCTCCGGCGTCCTCCGGGCCTCGGGCCTCCCGCACCCGCACGGCCCCGCCCACCCTTGCCACATTTCGGCGACTTGTTGAGACGTGTTGGGGCCCGGGGGAGCGGCCCCGGATCGGCCCCCACCGTGGGACCCGGAAGGAGGAACGGGGAGGGGTGCCACGGGGCGGTGGTGGTGGTCGGTGGTTTGGTAGGCCCCCAGCTTGGTCCTTACAAGGGGCCCTGTTGTGGAGGTGTTTTTTGCTTGCGGCAGTGTTTGGGGCTGTTGGGGGCGCGTGCCTGCCCTTCAGACTCCTTGCGCTCTTGTGCTCCGGCGGAGCTCTGTCTCTGTGCGTTGTAGCAGTAGCCGCCCTGTCCTTGTCCGGTTCGGTGAGGTTGCGGTTGCTGGGGCTTTCCGTCTTGCCGGTTGGTTCCTCGTTTTTTTTTTCGATGAGAACGGTTACAGGGATGAGAGGCGAAAGGAAAGCCCGGAGGGCACCAAACCAACAACCCAGGGCAGCAGCCCACGGGGCGCACCACGAGGTGCGGCAGGCAGTAGGCAGGGCTCGGCGCTGGTGGGGAGTTGGTCGTCTTGGTGCCTTTGCCCGCTGCTTGGTGCTGGGCCCTAGCTGTAAGCCTGGCGCAGCGAGCTCGGGGCAGGGGCCTGTTTGGACTGCTGCACTTGAGGAGAGCACTGCACTTAGCTGCCCTGTTGTCTAGGGGGTTTCGGTGAGCGTTGTGTGGAGCCCAAGGACTCCGGTGGTGTTGTCTGTTGTGAGTTTTTGTCTGCACCCCTCCAGGGTTGCGTTCTTGGAGGCCTGGGGGTTGCTTTTTGTTTTGCCCTGGTTCCGTTTCGGGGTTTGGTTAGGGGTTGCTTGCTCAGGACCCCGTGGCCATTCCCCTGGCCTGTACAGGAACGGGGAGGGGTGCCACGGGGGTGGTGGTGGTGGTTGTTGGTAGGCCCCCAGCTTGGTCCTTACAAGGGGCCCTGTTGTGGAGGCTGTGGAGGTTTTGGCTTGCGGCGGTGTTTGGGGCTGTTGGGGGCTCGTGCCTGCCCTTCAGACTCCTTGCGCTTTTGTGCTCCGGCGGAGCTCTGTCTCTGTGCGTTGTAGCAGTAGCCGCCCAGTCCTTGTCCGGTTCAGTGAGTTTGCGGTTGCTGGGGCTTTCCGTCTTGCCGGTTGGTTCCTCGTGGTGCGCCCCGTGGGCTGCTGCCCTGGGTGGTTGGTTTGGTGCCCTCTGGGCTTTCCTCTCGCCTCTCATCCTGTAACCGTTCTCATCGAAAAAAACAAGGAACCAACCGGCAAGACGGAAAGCCCCAGCAACCGCAAACTCACCGAACCGGACAAGGACAGGGCGGCTACTGCTACAACGCACAGAGACAGAGCTCCGCCGGAGCACAAGTGGTGCGCCCCGTGGGCTGCTGCCCTGGGTTGTTGGTTTGGTGCCCTCCGGGCTTTCCTTTCGCCTCTCATCCCTGTAACCGTTCTCATCGAAAAACCGCCCGGCCGCCTCCCCCTCCCCCGGCCCCTCCGCGCGTCGCCCTCCGGCCCTCCCGGCCCCCGCACCCCGCACGGCCCCGCCCACCCTTGCCACATTTCGGCGACTTGTTGAGACGTGTTGGGGCCCGGGGGAGTTGCCCCGGATCGGCCCCCACCGTGGGACCCGCCCCCGCCCCCCTCCCCGGCCCCTCCGCGTCCTCCCGGGCTCCTCCTGCCTCCCCGCACCCCGCACGGCCCCGCCCACCCTTGCCACATTTTGGCGACTTGTTGAGACGTGTTGGGGCCCGGGGGAGCGGCCCCGGATCGGCCCCCACCATGGGACCCGCCCGGGCCTCCCCCCCCCCCCCCCCCGGCCCCCCCGGGCCCTCCCGGCCCCCCCCCCCCCCCGCACGGCCCCGCCCACCCTTGCCACATTTTGGCGACTTGTTGAGACGTGTTGGGGCCCGGGGGAGCGGCCCCGGATCGGCCCCCACCGTGGGACCCGGCCCGGGGCCGCTCTCCCCGCCCTCCTCCAGCTGCTCTCCCCGGCCCTCCCGCCTCCCCTCACCCGCACGGCCCCGCCCACCCTTGCCACATTTCGGCGACTTGTTGAGGCGTGTTGGGGCCCGGGGGAGCGGCCCCGGATCGGCCCCCACCGTGGGACCCGGCCCGGGGCCGCCTCCCCCCCGCCCCCTCCGCGCGTCCTCCGGGCCCTCCGGCTCCCTCCCGCACCCGCACGGCCCCGCCTACCCTTGCCACATTTCGGCGACTTGTTGAGGCGTGTTGGGGCCCGGGGGAGCGGGAGCGGAGGTGCTTTTTGCTTGCGGCAGTGTTTGGGGCTGTTGGGGGCGCATGCCTGCCCTTCAGACTCCTTGCACCAGGGCGGATGCGAGGGAGGGCACAGGGGGGTGTCGCCAGGGTTGCAGTGGTGGGTCGCTGCGGGGTCGTCGGGCACGGAGCTCGGGCTTGTGGGAGCCAGCGTCTGTGTGGTGACCAGGGCTGCGGCAGTGGAGAGGCCGCTGGGTCGTGGTGCAGGGGGCGGGAGCGTAGTGCTGCCGGAGCTAAGAGGGAGCGGCAGGGTGGTTGGGGAGCATCGCAGGGGACCGCACCCAGGGGAGGCGACGAAGCCTGTTGGAGTGCAGGGCCTGGGCTGGGGTGCTGTGGGTGGGTGCTCCGTCCAGGTCTGCTTTCGTAGGGGGCGGGGGTAAGGGGTCGCAGGGCGTCTGGGCCGCAGCTGCAGTGCTGCAGTGCTGCAGTGCTGCAGTATGTCTGGGGTGACGACGGCAGCAGCGCTGTTGTTGCCAGGCCAGGTGGTGGGAGGTTGCAGCTGCAGGTTTGCCAGGGCTTGGGGGTAGCCGGACGTGAGCAGCCTACCTGCTGCCTGGTGCCAGCCGCTAGCACGAGCTGGTACAGCGGGCAGTAGGCAGGGCACGGCACTAGAGCACCGCTTGACGTAGCCTGGACCAGCTCGCTGCGGGCAGAGGCGGTCTCCTTGGGATAGGGGGTTGCAGGGGGTTGGGCGAGCCCCCCAGGTTTTTCAGGGTTCTAGGGAAGCAGTGTCCGGGGGCCGGGGGGCTTGCAGGGGTACGGCGCCGGGGCTGCAGCCCTGGACTTGCCGCTGGGTCAACCCGTGTGGTGGTGATGGAGGGCCAGGTGCACAGCGTGCGGGGGACTGCCCATGTGCGGTGACGGTAGGGGCTCGCTTGGAGTCGCTGGAGTCGCTGGAGTTGCCTGCCTACTGCCTGGCGCCAGCTGCTAGCACGTCCTGGTGCGGCAGGCAGAAGGCAGGGCTCGGCGCTGGTGGGGAGTTGGTCGTCTTGGTGCCTTTGCCCGCTGCTTGGTGCTGGGCCCTAGCTGTAAGCCTGGCGCAGCGAGCTCAGGGCAGGGGCCAGTTTGGACTGCTGCACTTGAGGAGAGCACTGCACTTAGCTGCCCTGTTGTCTAGGGGGTTTCGGTGTGCGTTGTGTGGAGCCCAAGGACTCCGGTGGTGTTGTCTGTTGTGGTTTTTTGTCTGCACCCCTCCAGGGTTGCGTTCTTGGCGGCCTGGGGGTTGCTTTTCGTTTTGCCCAGGTTCCGTTTCGGGGTTTGGTTCGGGGTTGCTTGTTCAGGACCCCGTGGCCATTCCCCTGGCCTGTACAGGAACGGGGAGGGGTGCCACGGGGCGGTGGTGGTGGTTGTTGGTAGGCCCCCAGCTTGGTCCTTACAAGGGGCCCTGTTGTGGAGGTGTTTTTTGCTTGCGGCGGTGTTTGGGGCTGTTGGAGGCGCGTGCCTGCCCTTCAGACTCCTTGCGCTCTTGTGCTCCGGTGGAGCTCTGTCTCTGTGCGTTGTAGCAGTAGCCGCCCTGTCCTTGTCCGGTTCGGTAAGTTTGCGGTGAGTTTGCGGTTGCTGGGGCTTTCCGTCTTGCCGGTTAGTTCCTCGTGGTGCGCCCCGTGGGCTGCTGCCCTGGGTGGTTTGGTTTGGTGCCCTCCGGGCTTTCCTTTCGCCTCTCATCCCTGTAACCGTTCTCATCGAAAAGCGGCCCAGGCCGCCCCCTCCCCGGCCTCTCGCGCGTCCTCCCGGCCCTCCCGGCCTCCCCACCCCGCACGGTCCCGCCCACCCTTGCCACATTTCGGCGACTTGTTGAGGCGTGTTGGGGCCCGGGGGAGCGGCCGCAATCCTGCCGCAATCCTGCCGCAATCCTGCCGCAATCCTGGCGGACAAGGACCTGCTGCTGGCTGGGGTGGCCAGCCAAGGCTTTGCGCAGGCCCAGGATGCAGTTGCCCCTGACACCTTCTCTGGCTGCACCTTCCTCCAGCCCAAGCAGCTGTCTCTGCGCTCTCCATCACTGCCCGGTGGGCGCACAGGCAGCCAGCCGCCTCCTCGCCAGGGCAGCATCACGGTGGACCTGGGCGCTTTTTTTTCGATGAGAACGGTTTGGATGAGAGGCGAAAGGAAAGGAGGGCACCAAACCACCCAGGGCAGCAGCAGGCGCAATGGAGGAACCAACCGCAAGACGGAAAGCCCCAGCAACCGCAAACTCACCGAACCGGACAAGGACAGGGCGGCTACTGCCAGCAACGCACACGACAGAGCACAAGAGCGCAGGAGTCTGAAGGGCAGGCACGCGCCCCAAACAGCCCCAAAACTGCCGCAAGCAAAAACACCTCCACAACAGGGCCCCTTGTCAAGCTGGGGCCTACCACACCACCGACCACCACCACCCCGTGGCACCCCTCCCCGTACCTGTACAGGCCAGGGGAATGGCCACGGGGTCCTGAACAAGCAACCCCGAACCAAACCCCGAAACGGAACCTGGGCAAAACGAAAAACAACCCCCAGGCGCCAAGAACGCAACCCTGGAGGGGTGCAGGACAACACCACCGAGTCCTTGGGCTCCACACAACGCACACCGAAACCCCCTAGACAACAGGGCAGCTAAGTGCAGTATCGCTGCTGGCTGGCCCTGCCCCCTGCTCATCCCTGTGGACGCCCACCACGTGCTAGCCACCCCTTTCGACGTCACGCTGGTGTTCTCCCAGTTCCCTGGCAGCTTCGTGTGCGGGGTCACTGCAGCAGTGCTGGAGGCGGCAGGCATCCCGGTAACTGACGACCCCAACGATCTCACGGGGGCTTACGTGGTGGCAGAGCTGGCTGGCGAGCCCCTTGGCCCGGGGGGCACCTGCCTGGCCTCGGTGCCTGACACCAGCTGTGTGGTGGCCCACGTGCGGGCGCCAGCAGCCGACCTCTCACCTGCGCGGGCTTCCAGTTCAATGACGCCACCACCCGCATCCAAGTCAAGTCGCTGTATGCGCCACCAGCTGCACCCCCGGCGACACCTGAGCTTTAGGCGCAGGTGCGGGACCTCCAAGCGCGTGTGGCAGCACTGGAGGCAGCGTTGCAGGCAGCGCTGCAGGCAGGGCTGGCGCCCACCCCTGCCCAACGCTCTGGGCACACCAGCTCTGGGGCAGCGGAGGTCCCCCCGCCCCGTGGACGGGCAGGACGTCCCCATGGCGGTGGCTGCGGACGGCGAGCTCACCCCGGCAAAGCACGCAGGGACATCACACCCGGCAGCAGAACCCCTGCAGCGGGGCCCTTGGGGGCACAGCTGCTGTTCAGCATGTCAGCACCGGCTGGCAGTGCAGCCCAGGGGGGCCCACAGGTGGCCCCTGCGCACATGATGGGTGTGGAGGCAGCTGGCCCCCCGCAAGGCCCAGGGGCCTCGCCCGCCCCTGCGTGGGCCGCTGGCCACTTGGCCGCCAGGGCCGACAGCGAGATGCCCTGCACCTCGGCAGCAGCACGGACACCGGGCACGGAGGCTGTGGCTGGCGTGAACGCCCCGGGACGGTCGCGGGATGCGGCCCCCAGCCCGCCTGCCTGGTTCCCAGCCTCCTGCAACACCGCCAGAGCTCGGGCCACCCCTTTCACTGCCGCACCCCGGCTGGGCGGCCACAGGGGTCCTCGGGGGGGCCGTACAGCCGGCTAGCCTGGCCTCGCCAGCATCGGCATCGCAGCCTTGCCTTGCCACCCCGCAGCCCTGCTCCCGGGCAGTGCAAGTACCTGGCAACCCCCCTCCTGGGCACGCTCCACCCGGGTGCACAGGGGACCGCTCCGGAGTCAGCGTAGTGGGTGATGCGCTGGACCCCTTGGCACTCGGGGCTGCAGCCAGCGGGCACCCTCTGCCGGTACAGCCCAGGGTGGCGGTTTTGGGCAATGTGCGGCACACGGCAGCAGGGGCCCCCGCCCAGCAGTCCAGCCTGGCGCCCGCCTCGGGTCCTGAACCCAGGCGCCGGGCCCCCCGGGCCTCCACCCCAGCGGCGTCCCCGGCGGACCGGTCTCACTGGTGGCGGAGTCATCCTGGCCTGGGTGCTGACCCCCTACCGTTGCCAACTCAGCCCTCGTCAGGGCCTGTGGCCCCCCCGCTGCAGCAGCCGGACCTGCCACTCGCTGCCCAGTCAGGGTCGCCACGGCCACGCACCAACGCAACGCTGGAACGGGTGGTGACCCAGGTGCGAGCCCGCCCAGGAGCTGTTAGGGTCGGTGACGCCCCGTGCTGGGATTGGGTTCCGGGCCCCGCGTTGCCCCTCCCCAGCAGCACCGGGGACCCCACACCCAACTGCCGCCCACCCCACGCCCAGCCCACCGGATGCAGGGAGCGGCCAGCCGCCACCCGCACGGGCCCCCAGGGGGCTGTCCATTGCAGCTGCAGCTGGGCCGGCCTGCACCCTCCCGCCACCCAGGGGGAACAGCGCCCCCTCGCCCGTGCACGCAGCATGACACACGGCTACTGCACAAGCGGCCCCTACGGAAGGCCCTCACGCCAGCCTGCCGCTACCGCCTGCACGCCAGCCCCCTCCTCCAGCCCCTCGTGGTGCAGCGCGGGGCCTCACCACGCTAGCTGCCGGATCGGGGGCTGCCGGACCACCCCCGCCTCTCCTTCCACGAGGGGTGAAGCGCAGGCTCCCAGCCAACACCCCGGAGCAGCCGCCTCGGACCTGCCCCGCTGTTCAGTTTGAGCTCAGCACCCAGCACCTGGACCGACTGGTGGCGGCGGACGCAGATGGCAGAGCCAGCCTCGCCACCGTGCGCAGCATCAGCAGGGCCTGCGCGCACTGAGGGCAGGGTACCGGGACGCCCTCATGGACGTGCTGCAGGTAGCGCCTGGGCCGCTCCAGGTGGTGGTTGACGGGCTTCGTGCGGTGGGGGAGCCCGGTTTCCACCCGCACTCCCTTGCAGCGTGCGCAGCTCCCCATACTGTCCTGCTCGCCATCTTCGGCAGCCTGACGGCTTCCATGCCGCCGCCTGAGGAGGTGGACCCGCGGCCCGTCGCCGAGGCGTTCTGGAAGGCAGCCCGCGAACAGTACGACCGCCACCTGGCGCCTGCCCCGCGCCAGCGCCAGCGCAGCCACGCGGCAGGCACCGGGCCACACCCTGCCCCACACCCGCAGCAGCGCAGCCCAGCTGCACGCACCGGGCAGCAGCCTGGACACGGACCGGGCTGTCCTGTTGGGCGGGGACCTAAACTGCGTGCTGGCAGCAAATGAAGAGGAGGCGCCCTCCCCTGGGCGGTGGCAGGGCGCCGAGCAGCTGCGCTCTCTAATGCAAGCCCATGGGCTGGTGGAACCGTGGCCGGTGCATGGCTGTGGCACCGCAGGCTTCACCCACCCCGCCACCCCCAAGCCCGTCTCCGCAGCCTGCCTGGACCGGTGGCTTGTCAGCCAGACCGCCATGCCGTGGGTGCTATCCGTACGGCGCAGCAGGACCCCGTGGTGGCACCTGCTGACCACCACGGGGTCCTGCTGTGGCTGCAGCTGCCAGGCCTGCCGCCCCTTGGATGCGGCGGCTGGCGGCTCCCCACCTACCTTCTGTACCATCCGGGCCTGAAAGGTGAGCTAAAGTCCGCCCTGGAGCAGCAGCTACAGGGCCTGACCGCCACACCAGGGGCGGCGGACCCGCGCAGCCTGTGGGAAGCAGCCAAGCACGGCTGCAGGCCCTGGTCCAGGCTTACCGGGATACCAGCCCACGCCGCCTGCCCTTTGTGCCTGGTCAGCACGACCCCCGGGCAGTGCTGGCTGAGCCTTTGTTCTACAACGCCGCCTTGGTCGACCCAGCCACCAGCGCCCCCTTTCTTCCACCACCCGACGTGCCAGCCGTGTTCCCCCGCACGCTTGCGCAGCTCAGGGCCGCAGCTGCCGGGGTAGCCGCCCACCCTACCTTCCAGGCCATCGTGGCCGCCCTCCCGCCGCACTGGAGGGCCCTGCTGCCACCCGATCCCCTGCGCGACCCCCTTCCGGATCTGCCCACATGGCGGGTTGCGCCGGACGTGGGCTGGGTGGTGGACCCAGCCGGAACGGTGTACGCAGTCACGCCCGCAGGCAGGGTGGTGGACGGCGCGGATGCCAGCCCGCTGCCTACCGACGCCTGGGCGCCCGCGTGCGTGCTCCGGTGCCGCAAGCCCAAGTCTTGCTGGACGCTGGCAGAGCGGCAAGCCTACATGGCAGCTCCCGTCCAGGACCGGCCATCCCTCTGGCCGGTTGAGGAGCAGCTGCTGGGGCCGTGGGAGGGCTTGCAGTGCTTCCCACTGGTGCATGGACATGGCCAGCTGTCCCTGCTCCACTACGAGGTGCGCAACGCCCGGAGGCTCCTCACGTCCCGGTGGGCGACAGAAGAGCTGGGCGCAGGCAGCGTCCCCCTCCGACCAGCTGCATGGCCGGACCTCCCACAGGCAGCGGGCCCATCCGCCCACAGCAGCCGGCTCGCTCGCCTGGAAGCCAACTGGGAGGCACAGCGCCCGCAGCCCGTTGCCGCCCAGCTTGCACGTTTTGTTCCCAGCCCGCCTGGGTGGATGCAGGCCAGTGGCAGCCCAGCTCGGCAGACCGCAGCGGATCAACGGGCCCACCGTTGTCAACGGCGCCACGCCTCTAGCCAGCAGCGCCCTCACTGCGGGTAGCCCGGGCGGCACTCCGACTGCAGAGCGCCGAACCCCGGACACCGCTGCAGCTGCCATGGATGCGGCTGGCCCCAGCACGTCTGCGGGGGCAGGCCCCAGTGGCTGGGGGCCCGGCCAATCCGGCCCGGCTGACCCACCCTCTCCCGGTTCCGCCGGGCAGGCACAGGGGAGCGGTGGAGCGCCCGGTGGCAGCAGCCCGGTGCGAGCGTCGGCACCAGCGGCCGTAGCAGCAGCCGGTGGCCCCGGGGCCCCCGCGGCTCTGGGCGCAGCAGATGCGGTGCGGGCGGCAGCCGACGGCCTTGTGCAGCCGGCCTCCAGCCCCGCAGTCCCAGCGGCCCTGCCGCACCAACACAAGCTGCAGCCGCAGCCACTGCCCTTGGCGGCCCGTCAGCACCAGCAGGCCTGGGTACGGCTGTGGGACTGCCCAGCGGGCAATCGGGCCAAGGTGCTGGGCTGGCGTCTGGCCCATGCCAGCCTGCCATGCGGCCTCTACCTGGCCGCAAAAAAAAATGGGGGCCGCCGCCAGGGGCCACAGCCTCGCACCACCTTTGTCCGGAGCCTGGGTGCATGGGGCAGCGCCGCCGGCCGCGAGACAGCCTCACCCACGTGTTCTTGCATTGCCCCGCCTATGCAGCAGCACGGCAGTGGTTTGGGGACCTCTGGGCAGCGGTAAGTGGGGGCCCACCGCCGCCCACGGACTGCGCTGCCCTTATGCTGGGGGACCAGCCGCACGCCTGGCCGCACCACCCCGCGGCTGGAGCCGGTGGCCAGCGGGGCGGTCTCTCTCGCCTGTGGAACACCTTGCGTCTCATCTTCCTCTTCGCCATCTGGTGCACCCGCAACGCAGCCGAGGGCCAGCCGAGGGGTTCCCGGGCGGTGGTGCAGCGGGCCGTGGAGGAGCTGCAGCGGCTTATGTGGTCGCAGTTCCTCGCAGCCGCCTGGGACGAAGACACCATCAACGTGCTGCCCACTCACCTGCTGTCCGCAGGCCTCAAGCCGCCCCCGTTGCAGGATGTCTGTGTGGTATGGACGCATGGGGAGGCCCTGTTCCGGGTGGCGACTGACGCCAGCGGGCGCCCGTACCTCCAGCTGCGCCTGTCCCTGCAGCATCCGGCCCCCGCACCGGCGGTCGAGGCGGCGGCAGCAGGTGCTGGCGGGAGCGTGGGGTAAGGGGGGTTGGGGAGTGCAGCCGCAGTACGGGTGGGAGCCTGGTAGAGGGATGCCTGGGCCGTCAGGCAGGGTCGCGGTGCTGCTGCAGCACCGTAGCTCCGTTGGGGGCTGCTTTGTGGAGGGGGCGGGGGTATGGTTCCGCCGTGGTTATGGTCCGCAGCAGCAGTGGGTGTGGGGTGTCCGAGGGCCGAGGCCCCAGGTGCAAGGGCAGTCCGCGTGGGGTTGCGGGGCTTCGGGTTTTGTGCTGGGTGGGTGGGCATGGGGTTGGAGTGAGTGGCCGTAGCAGCACCAGGGCGGCTGCAAGAGAGGGCACAGGGGGGTGTCGCCAGGGTTGCAGCTGTGGGTCGCTGCGGGGTCGTCGGGCACGGAGTTCGGGCTTGTGGGAGCCGGCGTCTGGGTGGTGCCTGGGGCTGCGGCAGTGGAGTGGCCGCTGGGTCGTGGTGCAGGGGGGAGTGGGGGTGCCGGCAGCCGCCTGGCTGCCTGGCTGGAGAGGGCGGCCGTGTCAGCGCCAGGGCCAAGGGGTGAGGGCGGGAACTGGTGGGGTACGGGGCACGCGGGCGCTGGGCGCAGAGGGGAGAGGGGAGTCAAGAGGCAGGAGCACGGGTAGCGCGTCGGGTGGTGGGGGACTTGGGCCGTCAGGCAGGGTCGCGGCGCTGCTGCAGCATCGTAGCTCCGTTGGGGGGCTGCTTTGTGGAGGGGGCGGGGGTACGGGTCCGCCGGGTTTTGGGTCCGCAGCAGCAGTGGGTGTGGGGTGTCCGAGGGCCGGGACCCCAGGTGCAAGGGCAGTCCGCGTGGGGTTGCGGGGCTTCGGGTTTTGTGCTGGGTGGGTGGGCACGGGGTTGGAGTGAGTGGCCGTAGCAGCACCAGGGCGGCTGCGAGGGAGGGCACCGGGGGGTGTCGCCAGGGTTGCAGCCGTGGGTCGCTGCTGGGTCGTCGGGCACGGGGTTCGGGCTCGTGGGAGCCAGCGTCTGGGTGGTGCCTGGGGCTGCGGCAGTGGAGTGGCCGCTGGGTCGTGGTGCGGGGGGGAGTGGGGGCGCCGTGGGAGCCGTAGTGCTGCCGGAGCTAAGAGGGAGCGGCAGGGTGGTTGGGGAGCATCGCAGGGGACCGCACCCAGGGGAGGCGACGAAGCCTGTTGGAGTGCAGGGCCTGGGCTGGGGTGCTGTGGGTGGGTGCTCCGTCCAGGTCTGCTTTCGTAGGGGCCGGGGGTAGGGGTCGCAGGGCGTCTGGGCCGCAGCTGCAGTGCCGCAGTGCTGCAGTGCTGCAGCATGTCTGGGGCGACGACGGCAGCAGCGCTGTTGTTGCCAGGCCAGGTGGTGGGAGCTTGCAGCTGCAGGTTTGCCAGGGCTTGGGGGTAGCCGGAGTGACGCCCGAGCAGCCTACCTGCTGCCTGGTACCAGCCGCTAGCACGAGCTGGTACAGCGGGCAGTAGGCAGGGCACGGCACTAGAGCACCACTTGACGTAGCCTGGACCAGCTCGCTGCGGGCAGAGGCGGTCTCCTGGGGATAGGGGGTTTCAGGGGGTTGGGCGAGCCCCCCAGGTTTCAGGGTTCTAGGGAAGCAGTGCCCGGGGGCCGGGGGGCTTGCAGGGGTACGGCGCCGGGGCTGCAGCCCTGGACTTGCCGCTGGGTCATGGCGCTCGGGGTTCAACCCGTGTGGTGGTGATGGAGGGCCAGGTGCACAGCGTGCGGGGGACTGCCCTTGTGTGGTGACGGTAGGGGCTCGCTTGGAGCCGGAGGGTCGCTGGTGTTGCCTGCCTGCTGCCTGGCGCCAGCTGCTAGCACGTCCTGGTGCAGCAGGCAGAAGGCAGGGCTCGGCGCTGGTGGGGAGTTGGTCGTCTTGGTGCCTTTGCCCGCTGCTTGGTGCTGGGCCCTAGCTGTAAGCCTGGCGCAGCGGGCTCGGGGCAGGGGCCAGTTTGGACTGCTGCACTTGAGGAGAGCACTGCACTTACGTAGCTGCCCTGTTGTCTAGGGGGTTTCGGTGTGCGTTGTGTGGAGCCCAAGGACTCCGGTGGTGTTGTCTGTTGTGGTTTTTTGTCTGCACCCCTCCAGGGTTGCGTTCTTGGCGGCCTGGGGGTTGCTTTTCGTTTTGCCCAGGTTCCGTTTCGGGGTTTGGTTCGGGGTTGCTTGTTCAGGACCCCGTGGCCATTCCCCTGGCCTGTACAGGACCGGGGAGAGTGCCACGGGGCGGTGCTGGTGGTGGTCGGTGGTTTGGTAGGCCCCCAGCTTGGTCCTTACAAGGGGCCCTGTTGTGGAGGTGTTTTTGCTTGCGGCAGTGTTTGGGGCTGTTGGGGGCGCGTGCCTGCCCTTCAGACTCTTTGCGCTCTTGTGCTCCGGCGGAGCTCTGTCTCTGTGCGTTGTAGCAGTAGCCGCCCTGTCCTTGTCCGGTTCGGTGAGTTTGCGGTTGCTGGGGCTTTCCGTCTTGCCGGTTAGTTCCTCGTGGTGCGCCCCGTGGGCTGCTGCCCTGGGTGGTTGGTTTGGTGCCCTCCGGGCTTTCCTTTCGCCTCTCATCCCTGTAACCGTTCTCATCGAAAAAAAAGCAGGCCCTACGCACCTCCGCAGACCTGGGGCACAGGAAGCATATGAGGCAGCAGCGGGACACAGTCGCCCGGTCCCAGCTTCGGGCCCGCGCTGCCCTGAAGCTGCGGGACCAGCACCCGGGCTCCCCTGCTGCCCTGGCCCTGGCCGACGCCGCAGCAGCCCGTGCCCGTGCTACAGTCGCGGCCACCCACCAGGCCACGTTCGCCGCACAGGACGCACTGTACCAGCACCAAGGGGAGAGCAGCACCAGGTGGTTTCACAGTTTGGACAAGGTTGCCCAGCCCCCGGAGCCCATCCCGGCCCTCTGCCTCCCGGGGCTGGCTGAGCCTGTGCCGCTTGTGGGGCCCAACGTTGTCTCCACCATCGATCTCTGCTGCCGCGCACGCCCACTTCAGCAGCAACAGCCCGTCAAGCCTGTTCCGCCCTGGCCAGGTGGACGCAGCAGCGCAGTCCACCCTCCTACAGCACCTCACCCGCAAGCTCACTGCTAGCCAGCGGGATGCTGCTGATGCCAGCACGCAGGGCGGTGCACTGGTGGAGCTGGAGCTGCAGGCAGCGCTGGGCCAGTGTGCCAATGGGAAAGCCCCGGGTACGGATGGCATCCCGTACGAGGCATACCGGGTCCTCTGGCAGCTGCTGGGGCCCCTGCTGCTGGCAGCAGCCAACGCCACCTTCCTCGCCGCTGCTGCTCTGCCCGCCGACGCCTCAGCTGCCCAGGTTGCTGACACGCTGCCCCTCAGCTGGCGTGAGGGCGTCATCACCCTCATCTACAAAGGCAAGGGTCTGGCGCGGGTTGTGTTCAGCAGCTATCGGCCAATTACGTTGCTCAATGCCGACTTCAAGCTGGTGTCGAAGGCGGTCAGCAACCGCCTGCAGCCCGCCTTAGCCGACCTGATCAACCTCCTGCAGACAGCATTCCTGGCGGGATGGGATGGGCGGGATAACGTGCTGCTCCACCAGTCGTTGGCGGAATGGCTGGCCAGCAGCAGGCAGCCAGGCGCCCTCCTGTTCCTGGACATAGAAAAGGCCTATGACCGTGTGGACAGGCCGTGGCTGTTGCGGGTTGCGGCGGCAATGGGCTTCAGGCCGCACACGCTGACCTGGCTCCGGGTCCTGACGGCCGACAGCCAGGCCAGCGTGCTCGTCAACGGCCACCAGTCCACCCCGTTCCCAGTGCGCAACGGCCTGCCTCAGGGCAGCACGTTGTCCCCAGTGCTCTGGGCCATCCAGCTCGAGCCCTTGACAGCATACCTGCAGCACTTGGTGCGCAGCGGGGCGCTCCACACCCCCACCCTCCCCGACAGCACGCCAGCGCCCCCTGTCAGCCATCATGCAGACGACACTACCCTGCTGGTGTCCGACGCTGATCGGGACGGGCCCATTGCCAAGCAGGCGGTTGCCCTGTTCTGCCGGGCCAGCAACGCTAAGGAGAATGCCAGCAAAAGCAAGGGCATGGTGCTGGGCACGCACGCCCCCATCACGGGCAGCCATGCAGTGACAGGGGCAGTGTTTGTCGCTCCCGATGCAGCAGAGCCGTTGCGGCACCTGGGGGTGCCGCTCACGGCTGACATGGCCAAGGCTGCCCGGGCCTGCTACGATGGCCGTCTTGGGCTGCTCAGGCAGCGGGCTGCTCGGTGGCGGCAGCACACCCTCAGCATGGTGGGGTGCGCCCACGTGGCTAAGCAAGCAGGTGCTGGGCAACACCCTGGCGTTCCACCTCTCCTTCGTTCCACCAACGCCGCCACAGCTGGTGGCCGCCCGGCGGGCAGTGGATGGGTACGTGGCCTGGTCCCCTCTGCCCGAGGATGCCAGCCTGGTGGCACGCGGCCACGCGTTGCTGCTCCCCAAGCCGGGGGTGGCATGCCTCTCTCGCCCGGAGGGCGGCATTGGCCACGTCGACCTGGGTGCCTTTGCACCTGCGCTCATGGCCAAGACACTCGTGCAGCTGTCACACCCGGGCCGCAAGCCGTGGCAAGTGCTCCACCGGGCGCAGCTTGCAGCTGCTGCGTGCCCCGCCTGGCACTCAGGGCTGTGGGTGGGTAGGTCTATGCATGGGACGTGCCCCATCCCGGACTCCCTTCCAGCACGGCTGCAGGCCCTGGTCCAGCCTTTCCGGGATACCAGCCCACGCCGCCTTCTCTTTGTGCCTGGTCAGCACGATCCCCGGGCAGTGCTGGCTGAGCCCTTGTTCTACAACGCCGCCTTGGTCGACCCAGCTACCAGCGCCGTTCCACCGCCCGACGTGCCAGCCATGTTCCCCTGCACGCTTGCGCAGCTCAGGGCCGCAGCAGCCGGGGTAGCCGCCCATCCTGCCTTCCAGGCCATCATGGCCGCCCTCCCGCCGGACTGGAGGGCCCTGCTGCCACCCGATCCCCTGCGCGACCCCCTTCCGGATCTGCCCACATGGCGGGTTGCGCCGGACGGGGGCTGGGTGGTGTACCCAGCCGGAACGGTGTACGCAGTCACGCCCGCAGGCAGGGTGGTGGACGGCGCGGATGCCAGCCCCCTACCTACCGACGCCTGGGCGCCCGCGTGCATGCTCCGATGCCGCAAGCCCAAGTCTCGCTGGACGCTGGCAGAGCGGCAAGCCTACATGGCAGCTCCCGTCCAGGACCGGCCATCCCTCTGGCCGGTCGAGGAGCAGCTGCTGGGGCCGTGAGAGGGCTTGCAATGCTTCCCACTGGTGCATGGACATGGCCAGCTGTCCCTGCTCCACTACGAGGTGCGCAACGCCCGGAGGCTCCTCACGTCCCGGCGGGCGACAGAAGAGCTGGGCGTGGGCAGCGTTCCCCTCCGACCAGCTGCATGGCCGGACCTTCCACAGGCGGCGGGCCCATCCGCCGCCCACAGCAGCCGGCTTGCTCGCCTGGAAGCCAACTGGGAGGCACAGCGCCCACAGTCTGTTGCCGCCCAGCTTGCACGTTTTGTTCCCAGCCCGCCTGGGTGGATGCAGGCCAGTGGCAGCCCAGCTCGGCAGACCGCAGCGGACCAACGGGCCCAACGTTGTCAACGGCGCCACGCCTCTAGCCAGCAGCGCCTCACAGCGAGTAGCCCGGGTGGCACTCAGACTGCGGAGCGCCGAACCCCGGACACTGCTGCAGCCGCCATGGATGTGGCCGGCCCCAGCACGTCTGCGGGGGCAGGCCCCAGTGGCTGGGGGCCCGGGCAACCCAGCCCGGCTGACCCACCCTCTCCCGGTCCCGCTGGCCAGGCCCAGGGGAGCGGTGAAGCGCCCGGGGGCAGCGGCCCGGTGCGAGCGTCGGCACCAGCGGCCGCAGCAGCAGCCGGTGCCCCTGGGGCCCCAGCAGCTCTGGGCGCGGCAGATGTGGTACGGGTGGCAGCCAACGGCCGGGTCTCCCCTGGGCCGGGTGCAGCCGGCCTACAATCCCACAGTCCCAGTAGCCCTGCCGCACCAACCCGAGCTGCAGCCCCAACTAATGCCCTTGGAGGCCCGTCAGCACCAGCAGGCCTGGGTACGGCTGTGGGACTGCCCAGCGGGCAATCGGGCCAAGGTGCTGGGCTGGCGTCTGGCCCATGCCAGCCGGCCATGCGGCCTCTACCTGACCGCCAAACGAGGGCCGCCGCCAGGGGCCACAGCCTCGCCCCACCTTTGTCCGGAGCCTGGGTGCATGGGGCAGCGCCGCCGGCCGCGAGACAGCCTCACCCACGTGTTCTTGCATTGCCCCGCCTATGCAGCAGCGCGGCAGTGGTTTGGGGACCTCTGGGCAGCGGTCAGTGGGGGCCCACCGCCACCCACGGACTGCGCCGCCCTTATGCTGGGGGACCAGCCGCACGCCTGGCCGCACCACCCCGCGGCTGGCGCCAGTGGCCAGCGGGGCGGCCTCTCCCGCCTGTGGAAAGCCATGCGTCTCACCTTCCTCTTCGCCATCTGGTGCACCCACAACGCAGCTGAGGGCCAGCCGAGGGGTTCCCGGGCAGTGGTGCAGCGGGTTGTGGAGGACCTGCAGCGGCTTATGTGGTCCCAGTTCCGCGCAGCTGCCTGGGACGAAGACACCATCAACGCACTGTCCACCCACCTGCTGTCCGCAGACCTCAAACCGCCCCCGTTGCACGATTTCTGTGCGGTATGGACGCACGGGGAAGCCCTGTGCCGGTCGGCGACTGACACCAGCAGGCGCCCGTACCTCCAGCTGCACCTGTCCCTGCAGCACCCGGCCCCCGCGCTGCCAGGCGAGGTCGAGGCAGTGGCAGCAGATGCTGGCGGGAGCGTGGGGTAAGGGCGGGGGCGGGCGGGTGTGGTGCTGGGCACGAGTGCCCAGGTGGGGTTGGGGAGCGCAGCCACAGTACGGGTGGGAGCCTGGGTGGAGGGCAGGTAGCGGGATGCCTGGGCCGTCAGGCAGGTTCGCGGCGCTGCTGCAGCTTCGTTGCTCCGTTGGGGGCTGTTTTCGTGGGCCGGGCGGGGTTTCGGGTCTGCCGGGGTTGTGGGCCGCCGCTGCAGTGCTGCAGCATTTGGGGGTCCGGGTGGCTGCGAGGGGGGGCACAGGGGGGTGTCGCCAGGGGTGCAGCCGCGGGTCACTGTTGGTTCGTCGGGCACAGGGTCCAAGCTCGGTGGAGCCAGCGTCTGGGTGGTGACCGGGGTTGCGGCAGTGGAGTTGCCGCTGGGTCGTGGTGCAGGGGGGAGTGGGGAGGCCGGCAGCCGCCAGGCCGCCTGGGCCCCGGGGAAGCTGGAGCGCTGCCGGAGCTGGGAGGCAGCGGCAGAGTGGAGGGGGAACATCGCAGGGGAACATCGCAGGGGACACCTGCAGCCCTGGACTTGCCGCTGGGTCGTGGCGCTTGGGGTACAACCCGTGTGGTGGTGCCGGGGGTTCAGGAGCACGGCGCGCGGGGGCCTGTCCATGTGCGGTGACAGTGGGGGCTTGCTTGGTGCCGGAGGGTCGCTGGAGTTGCCTGCCTGCTGCCTGGCGCCAGCTGCTAGCACGTCCTGGTGCGGCAGGCAGAGGGCAGGTCTCGGCGCTGGTAGGGTGTTGGTCGTCTTGGTGCCTTTGCCCGCTGCTTGGTGCTGGGCCCTAGCTGTGAGCCTGGCGCAGCGAGCTTGGGGCAGGGGCCAGTTCGGGCAGGGGCCAGTTTTGAACTGCTGCACTTGTGGAGAGCACTGCTCTTAGCTGCCATGTTGTCTAGAGGGTTTCGGTGTGCGTTGTGTGCAGCCCAAGGACTCCAGTGGTGTTGTCTGTTGTGGGTCTTGTCTGCACCCCTCCAGGGTTGCGTTCTTGGCGGCCTGCGGGTTGTTTTTTGTTTTGCCCAGGTTCCGTTCCGGGGTTTGGTTCGGGGTTGCTGTTTCCGGTCCCCGTGGCCTTTCCCCTGTCCTGTACCAGGCGGTGGTAGTGGTCGGTGGTTGGTAGGCCCCCAGCTTGGTCCTTACAAGGGGCCCTGTTGTGGAGATGTTTTTGCTTGCGGCGGTGTTTGGGGCTGTTGGGGGCGCGTGCCTGCCCTTCAGCCTCCTTGCGCTCTTGCGCTCCGGCGGAGCTCTGTCTCTGTGCGTTGTAGCAGTAGCCGCCCTGTCCTTGTCCGGTTCGGTGAGTTTGCGGTTGCTGGGGCTTTCCGTCTTGCCGGTTGGTTCCTCGTGTTGCGCCCCGTGGGCTGCTGCCCTGGGTGGTTGGTTGGTGGCCTCCGGGCTTTTCTTTCGCCTCGCATCCCTGCCATGACCAACCCAATACCACACCGCCTTCGTGCGCACTGCAAGATACACATTAGAAACAAAGCGTAAGAACGTCAGGTACTCTCTACAAGCTAGAGCAGGGTGCGACGCGCAAGGCACGAGCGGGGCAGGATGGGTTTCCTGCTGCTACCTCCCCCTTCCTACCTCTGTGCGCCCACCATGTACGCCGCCCGTGTTACGCCGCTTTAGCGCCCCTAATAAGTTAAACGGTCACACAGATCATGCCGCAGGTGCGGCAGCAAAGTATTCACAATAGAGAGCAGGGTGCAACGCGCAAGGCATGAGTGTGTGGGGTGGGTCGCCTGCTAAACCCGTCCCGTCCAGCCCGTGTGCGCCCAGCCGGTGCACCGCGCAATACCACGCCGCCTTCGTGCGTACTACAAGATACACATTAGAAAGAAAGCGCCAGGAATTCTACAAGCGAGAGCAGGGTGCGACGCGAAAGGCACGAGCGGGGCAGGATGGGTTACCTGCTGCTACCTGCCCCTTCCTGCCCCTGTGCGCCCACCATATACGCTTCCCATCATTACGCCGCTTTAACGACCGTCAATATGATTTATCCGGAACACTAGAAGGCGCAAGGCCGACAGCAGAGCACTCACAAACGAGAGCAGGGTGTGACGCGCGCGGCATGCGTGGGCGGGGTGGGTACCTGCCCAGCCAAGCCCCTGTGCGCCCACCCGGTACGTCATACAGTACCACGCCGCCTAAGCGCATACTATTGAATACACATTTGGAAAAGATATTGCGCAAGAGCGGTAGCAAAGCGCTATAACCGAGAGCAGGGTGCGATGCGAAGACATGAGTGGGGCAGCGCCCGGGCAGGGCGGGTTACTACGTGCTCCTGCCCCTGCCCCCCCACCCCTGAACGCCACCCCTGTACACCACCCAATGTGACGTCCCTCCAACTCCCACCCGCTGTTGCATGAACGTTGTTTTGGGCATTGCATAGATCTGGTTTGAGAGCGGCAAGGGGGCATGTAACTGGCAGCATAGGTGGTGTGCACCGTGGGGTAATGCTGGGCTGGCAGGAGCAGGGGGTGTCACGTACGCAAGGCACACCATGCTGCTCCTGTAGCCTCAGGATTGCACCACAGCGCACACATTCGATCCAGCTCGTATTACAGCAATACGTGATGCGAGTGTCGATGGCCCCAGGGAGACCTGCCCAGGGCTTGCATGCCCCAAGGGAGCGAAGTTGCGAGCCCGTTGCAGCTCATACATACAAATATACCTCAAGCAATAGGGCAATTCAAGGCCAAGGCGTGGGGCCTCTGATTGCCCCGACGCGTGCACCTACTTGCCTGATCACCGGCCGGCACCCCACCCCACACCCCGCACCCCGCTTGCGGCCCCAGGATTGCAGGCCCGAAGTGGCCCGGTGACCCCATCTCACCGGAGCATGCTCGTCCCGCCGTACAGGTTATGGCGTTTGCAAAACCGCACTCAAAACGGGATATCATGTCTTGCCTCCACCTGTCGCGGCTGGCACTGGCTGGCACTGGCAGGCACCGTTGCGGGTCAACTCCTGCTTGCCTCCCGAAACAGATCCTCCCAAAACAATTTTATAGAGATAAGAATAAGCCAAGTCTGCAAACAGGCCAAAAAGGTAAGACCGCTAAGCGTGACTAGCGACACAGCAGTGTGAACAGCAACCCTTGCAAGATACTGTAGATAACCACGATGCATGAGAAGGTAACCTATGTTTGTGGGACTGCGGGGACGGAGTGTGGCAACGGCGCGCGTAAGTTGGTTACGTGCGCGTGAGGCCGTTACGTGCCGGTTGTGTGCTGCGGGGTTCAACCAGCATAAATGCGAGTCTAACAAACAGTTTGTACATAGAGTGATGTATTTTACACATCCCGAACGTCGTGCCTGGTGTTTAGGTACCTCGGCTACCCGAGGCCCACACGTAAGGAGGGCACGTAGTACACGTGCCTCAACGTGCCTCAACGTGCCCTTACACACCATCACGTGCGTCTTACGTGGTCAGGCGTGGCCTTAGTGCACAACGCACACCGAAACCCTCTAGACAACAGGGCAGCTAAGAGCAGTGCTCTCCACAAGTGCAGCAGTTCATAACTGGCCCCTGCCCCAAGCTCGCTGCGCCAGGCTTACAGCTAGGGCCCAGCACCAAGCAGCGGGCAAAGGCACCAAGACGACCA
The DNA here is from genome assembly GCA_036984285.1 of Chlamydomonas sp. KOR1. Taxonomy (NCBI): domain Eukaryota; kingdom Viridiplantae; phylum Chlorophyta; class Chlorophyceae; order Chlamydomonadales; family Chlamydomonadaceae; genus Chlamydomonas; species Chlamydomonas sp. KOR1. Next base: position 22,087 of record BQMZ01000206.1, read on the forward strand.
ACACCCTACCAGCGCCGAGACCTGCCCTCTGCCTGCCGCACCAGGACGTGCTAGCAGCTGGCGCCAGGCAGCAGGCAGGCAACTCCAGCGACCCTCCGGCACCAAGCAAGCCCCTACCGTCACCGCACATGGACAGGCCCCCGCGCGCCGTGCTCCTGAACCCCCGGCACCACCACACGGGTTGTACCCCAAGCGCCACGACCCAGCGGCAAGTCCTGTGCCGCAGCCCCAGCGCCCTACCCCTGCAAGCCCCCCGGCCCCCCGGACACTGCTACCCAAAACCCTGAAACGTGGGGGGCTCGCCCAACCCCCTGCAACCCCCTATCCCCAGGAGACCGCCTCTGCCCAGGGTGGTGCGCTGGGCACATCACTACCAGCTGCAGGGCCAGCGCCTGCTGCGCATCATGCCGCTAAGCCATCATCGCGTGGTGCCTGCGCCCGAGGAGCGCAACGCACCTGTGTGGCGAGCTCATGAGGAGACGGGACACTTTGGCGTGCGGCGAACGACTGAACTCTTGCGCGCCAGGCACTGGCGGACTGCGCCGTGACGTGGAGGCCATTGTCACTGGCTGCGAGGCCTGCAATGCCGTGGCAGGCAGGGGCGCGCCGGTCGCTGGTGGCCTCAACCCCACGCCAATCAACGGCCTGTTCTATCGCTGGGGCGTGGACCTGTGCAGGCCCTTCACCAAAACCGCCAGGGGCCACCGCTACGTCATGGTCTGCGTGGAGTACCCTCTCCAAGTACGCCGTTTTCGTGCCTCTGACGTCCAAGGGGGCTAAGCACACCGCTTTCATTCGCCTTCCTGCACCATGTGCTGGGACGGTTCGGGGCACCGGCGGTGGTTCGAGGTCAGGGACTACGTCTACTACACCCCGACCACCTCCAAGAAAGCCTTGATGCCACACACCTGTGCGGTCCTGCGCGTCAAGGAGGTCAGGCAGGGCGGTGTGCTGGTGCTGCAGGGCAAGGATGGGGTCACCCTCCAAGTCCATGCACACCGGTGTGCGCCTTGCCATCTGCCGATCCGTGAGCCTGAGGTGGACCCACGCATAGCCCGGCCTGGCGTGGAGCACACCTGCGAGGGCTGCAAGTCGCCTCTGGATGCAGCACACATGCTGTTATGTGACAGGTGTGGGGTGGGCTGGCACACGCATTGCCTCAGCCCACCACTGCTGCGTATCCCAGACGGCAACTGGTACTGCCCGGCATGTGTGAAGGCGGGCGTGCGCAGCGCAGTGGAGGAGGGCGAAGGGTCGGAGTCGGTGTCGGCAAGCGGCAGCTCCGGCAGCAGCCGAGCAGAGCGCCAGCCGAGCAGGGGGCAGAGGACCGGGGCCGGGCCAGAGGAGCCGCCAGGGCCAAGTCGGGCCTCCCGGAACCCGGTGCCTGCTTTCCTGCGTCATCTGGAGGGTGCGAGGGTGCAGCGGCATAGCACCAACGTGCACGGGGAGGAGGAGGTGCAGCTGGGCAGCGCACACTACCTGGAGTGGCAGCGGCGCCAGGAGCTGTTCCTGGTGCTGTACGACGATGGGACGGAGGGGACCATCACGGCGACGCAGCTCAGGGGCAGGCTGCTTGGCCGCAGCGAGAGACCACTGCGGGTCGGGCCGGCGGTGCATGTCATCTGGGCCTTGGGTGGCGCGGTGTTGAAGGATGTGCATCCGGGCAATGTGCAGGCGGCCCTTGCCAGCACGATGCCCGGGCGTCATGATGGGAGGAAGGAGCGTGCGGTGCGCGCTGAGGTGCGGGCTGGTCGGCTGGAGGCGACAAGAATGACCAGCTCGCAGTGGAGTCAGCTCAGCAGCAGCGTCGAGTTCAGGGGTTGCAAGGAGGTGCTGTTCAGCTCGGTGCGCGAGACGGTCGGGGTGCGGGAGGCGCTGACGGCGCAGGGGAGCGTCGTGCGGCACGTTGTGCCTCAGCAGGCATGGTATGCCGCTGGGCCTACCCTCTACCAGCAACTCGCGTAGGACGGGAACGGCCTGGACGCTGTGGTGCTGGGCATGAGGGATGGCGCCTTGGACCTCGCGTTGCCAGCGGCGGCAGAGAGTGCAGCAGCGGGGGTGTTTGCAAGGGTGCCATGGGAGTATGTAGCAGAGGCGGATGAGGCGCGCTTCAAATAATGGCTTCGTGCCGTTCAGGAGAGGGAGCGCCTGGCGATGTTGGAATGGGAGGACGAAGACGGGTCGAAGGGGTTCTGGCTGTGCGTATTCAGCAGCCGTGAGGTCAAGGACGTGATGCTAGTGGACCGGCGGTCTGCAGTGACGCTGGAGTAGGTTAGGAGCATGGGCGAGCATAGCATGCAGCCTGGGTAAGAGCGTGGGCCTTGCTGTACTCTATTCAGTCGTGCATGCATGGGAGCATTTTGGCCAGCATAATTTGTTTGCCCTGACAGCATGTGGGTAGAGCGGGCTCTGGCTTTGGTTTAATGCACGCATTCAAAAAAAAGAGAGGAGAGAGGGAGAAGGAAGGACGGTGGATGGTAGTTCGAGCAGACACTGACTATGCTGACAATGCGGCTAACGCGGAGACACGCAGGTTGATGCACTGCGTTGCACTTGTGCATCGAGGAGGCGAGTGGCGTGTCTTCACTCAACGTGCATTTGTGCAGCATCTGGGCGTGACAGCTGTCACGGCTGGCGCTGCACCTGGTCATTTGGTAAAAGGTGAGATGGAATGGGGCGTGTGACAGCTGTCATGGCTATCATGGCGGAAAGGGCAAATGGAGGATTGTTGGTACCACCGGCACGTGTCATACAGTTACGAGTGGTTACAAGTGCCAGAACACAGGACGATGGGGGGGGGGCCAAACCCTGTTTCGGGGCTTGCTGCTGTTGCAGCACTGCGTTTGCGTGGCATGTGTGCATGCGTGTGTGAGTGCAGGGGAGGCCTGCCTGGCAAAGGGAGACCTCAGGCCCGGGAGCAGACCAAGTGACCGCACTTTGTGTTGCTTTTGCCTGTGGCTTGTCTTACGAGGATATTCTTTCTCGTGTTGGGATCCATCGGGTCCGTTGTAGGCGTGGTCAGGAGGACCTGGCGTGAAGCTGTGATGGCACGCTCAAGCACTTGCCTTGCGCGTGAGCGGTGCAGGCGTGCCGAGTTCGCCATTGCTTGATTGCTGGTGTTTTCGGCTTGTTTGGCCGTATTGTGTGCAAGCCGCTGTCTCGGCTGGCTCGGTGTGAGTGGTTGCGAGGGGCAGATCGCATCTTCGGGCCCCGTACTGTGAGCCAGTGGGTTAGGCGGCGAGCAACGCCTGTTGCGTTGCTCGCTTACTGTAGTCTGTGCCGATACTCCCAAGGCTTTGCGTGTAAGCATCAAGGGTTGTGCCTGACTTACAGCTCGAGTCCGCTACCAGCCCTGAATAGCGTTAGGGGAACAATATGTCCAGCAACTAGTCTAGTCCAGCATGGGATATCCGGCGTCGTCTGTGAGAATAGCAAGGTGAGCCGTCGAGTGCTGAGTCCGATCAGGGGCCAGGGCTCATACGGCCAGTTCTCTGCTGTTCTGGGACGACGTGCGCCGCGGGGTCAGCTTTGGCTGCTGCATTTGCGCGCCTGGCTTGAGCATCTTCCTGAGGACTGCGCACCCTCAGGAGGCTAGGGTACCGTAGGCAGCAGTGGAAAGGATTGTTGGCGCCATCTTCATCACCTCGCTAGGCAGCGGCATCTCACTGCTCCGTCCAACGTGCAACCGCACGACGGCATGCGGAACTGAGTCCGTGCCATATTGCTCTCCTCACAGTGGCGTGTCTTCACTCAACGTGCACTTGTGCAGCATCTGGGCGTGACATGCACATTAGGCAGTTGCAGGTGAATAAGAGCATTGGCCAGATCTGTTATGCCAGCATTCAGGCTTTGCATTCATTCTGCGCTGTGAAGTGTGTCCGTCTGGGTGCACTGTACGCGGTGGCTGCATCTGAGCAGCTGGCCTGTGATCTGTGGGAGGAGGGTGGGGTTGCCAACCAGGGAGCTCCCCTGTTGCAAATTTGGCCAACGTGGCAGGAAGGCGGTTGGAGTGCTGCCCTGCACGATGCCTTCCACCATTGTTGCAGTTATACACGATTATACTTCTTATGCGCAAGCAGTGCCGAACGTTGTTGGAAACTTGCCCCTTCGGCTGCATCGTAGGCCACGATCGTAGGCAAGCCTCAAGCACCGTCAATTCCCAGCTCTGTACCGCCCAACCAAATGACATGCATCGATAAGGATGTGCTCTAGGGTGGGGCGCAACCAAGGTATGCTAGCAGGGGACATTGCCCCGCCTGTCATGTCGTTACGAAAGCGTTGGACGCAACCTTCTTGCACTGCGCAACGTGTCTTCAAGCATACATAGGATTTTATGCCAACTATGATTGCATTCTAACGGGGTAAGAGTCCCTCATTGTAACGTGCCGGCAACTTCCCAATCGAAAACACAAAATGTCATCCTCCGCTCTGCCGGCCACAGGTCCGCTTGGATCCGCGCCATCATCACCTCAGTTCTACTGCTCTGGTATCCGCCTCGCGAGGCCCAAGCGAGCTCACGGGGACGCCCAGAGGCCGTCCGCCGCGCGCTCGGGGTCGCGGTGCCTGAGGCTGTCGGCACGTTGTTGCTGCGCACGAGGCGCAAGCCGCAACCGGCCCTTTATAGCAACGCGGCCATGAAGGATTCGCCGCGAGCCCGCTGCAGGGCTCAGGCCTGCCTACACAGACCGCGGCTCACCGTCCCACGGGTCTGCATCTGCCGCTTCCGGCGCTGCCGCTGTCGCCGCCCGTTCTTCGCCTGGCGCAGCTGCAGTGCCCGGCGCCCGAGCCGTTCGGTCGCCAGCAGGTGGCTGCATGGGCGCAGGTGCGGCAGGCGTGCAGTGCAGAGCTTTTGAACATCAATTAGACCCCAATGCCACACCTCCAGGAACAGCAGCAGCAGCAACCCCACCAGATATTGCAGCCTGTACAACCGCCATCCACAAGGGGGCAGCCACGCCGCCTGCGCCCATACCATCCGGCTATGACGCCCGCACTCTATCCACCCCGACCACGAGATCTCTGCATCACTCTCCCGCCAGCCCGTCCATCAGTGCCATGTACGGGGCCACCTTTGCAAGCGTTATGTGCCGACTTAGTCTATCTGTCACACACTGAATCAGCCGTCCCCAGCTGTGCTACTGTACACAGCAGAGAATTATGCCCCTGATCACTCGCATGGTAACATCAAGCACATTTGCATGGCACCCTACCCCATCCCTATGTCCTACCTGAGCCAAACCCAACCCGCGGCAGGATCAATGATACTACCCCTTTGACACGTCTATCCACTGGGGCCAACGCCAACCAGCACGGACTAGTGGCACCTTGTAGCTTTCGCCTCTCCTGCTAACCCTTCCGCAATGGGCCCCGCCCCCGCCCCCGCCCCTGCGCGCTCCCTCCCACAGGCGATTTCACCGTGGCTGAGCTGGATGCCTCCACGTGCAGTTGGTTCGCGGATGAGCTGCAGCCCCACCTGGCACGGCTCATGCAGTCCACCACTGTGCACCTGCATGTGTTGGCACTGCTCACCACGCAGATGGCCCACCGGATCTACGGCAGTGGTGAGCCAACACCAGCATGGGGACCTGAACCAGTGCCTGTACTGCGCCTGTACTGCACACCGGTCCAGGTCCGCCATGCTGACGTTGGCCTCAGCGCTGCTGTACATGCGGTGTGCCGTTTGCGCGGTCAGCAGGGCCAACACGTGCAAGTGCACGGTGTTGGTCTGCATGAGCCTGGACAAGTGGGGCTGCAGCTCAATCGCGAGCCAGCTGCATGTGGACTTGGGCCAGCACCTGTGCTGCGCGCTGGCGGAGTGCCGCGGCCTCATGGCGGGGGCCACACTGCAGGCTTTTCGCCTGTACGTGGCGCTGCACGTCACCCTTAACGCTGAGGTGGGCAGGAGTGGAGCGGGTATTGCGATGGGTGCGCATCCCCCCCCACACACACACAACACACAAGGTCCAGCTGTACTTGCACTCACCCCCCCCCCTCATGGCACTTGTCGTACCTCAGCTGTCTCTTGTTTACAAAGCTCCTACGTAGCTCCAGCAGTGGATACTATGTGCCACTACTATGTGCCAGTGGCACAGTTGCAGTACACAATAACCCCAACGTCACTCACGACGTGTATGTGTGCCCATCTTTGCCCGTTTCCAGTTCGGTCCTGATCACGTTCACGTTTGGACCTGCCGCCGGCAGCTCTATCGGTTTTGGGTCCTAATGCACAAGAGGTATATAAAATTCCAAAACTCGCCACCTGCTCCCAGTACTAAGCCAGTACGTTGTACTTTATTTTGCCTGAACACGGTCTTTTTATCATAGTTGTAAAGAAATAAGGGAAGGCGCAGTATAAAGCCCGAAAGTGCCCAAAGGGCTATATCTTTGCTTAACATAATTAAACCGTGTATCTTAGTTAATAAACAAAGAGCAGAACAACGAATTTATATTTTATACTGTTTTTTTACCAGCTGATTTAGCTGCTGTTTTGAACGCTCCGCTTCGGTGAGTACGGGAAGTGTTGCAGAGAGCGTGTGGCAACACATTCGTTCATGGCTCTGGCTGCGTTCAGGGGCATCATGGTGCACAAACGCTCACAAACATCTGCTCCGGCCGGCCGTATTAGTTACTGACAGCTACTTAGCACGACACTTGCCTGACGCCACCGATCGAGTAAGACCTGGAGCGCTGCCACAATGGAGCCCACTCCCTCACCCGGCCCGCAATATTTATGGTTAACTCAATAACACGATAGTACCGGTACGTACTTGCTCGCAGGTTGTCAAGCCTATCAGTCGTTTTCGTAACTTTCCCCCTAACCCCAAACATCATATATATCATTAGTGTCCCCCACCCTCCACCTCCCTATCCGGTTTGCGTGCCCTGCATCCCAGTAGCCGTGCCTCATGCCTTGCTGTGTGTTTCGCTCGGCCAACTGTCAAATTACCCCTTCCTCCCATTTTCCCTTCCTCAATGCGGTATACCAGTTGCGTCATGCCTGCAACGAACACATGCCCCAAAGCGCTTTAGCGCGTTCACTGACGTCTCTCCCCCTGTCATTGTGTTCCACCTGACCTGCCGTGACGCTGCTGCACAGGTGGGTTCGCCCCTCCCACCCACCCGCCCACCCACCCAGACACATGCCCATTCTGCTACTAAGGACCCACACATGACCCTTGGGCCATGCCATAGTGGGCACTTGATCGCCGCACGCCGGGTCCTTGAGAGCCCTCCGCCCTTACTTCCAGCTACGGTACATGATCTATCATCTCCATTTGCACTCATGTTGGTTCATGACCGAAGGCCTTTGGGGGCACTAAAAGTAACAAACGCCGTTCCTTTTCCGCACGTTTGACCTGGGGCACTTCACGAGGTACAGCGCGTCCAGGAGGCCCATGACGGCCCCGGTCAGGTTCTTGAGAGGCTGCTGGTTGTTCGCCGTGAGCAGCTGCCGCCAGGCCCACTTGTCGAGGGCGACCTCCGGAACAGGCACACCTGTCAGCGCAGTGCACAGCTGCGAGGGGGCGGGGGGAAGAGGATAGGTGGTAGGATGGGGTGAAAGTCTGGGCATATCAGCTATGCCCCCTTTTACCCTGTCCTACCACATAGCCTCTTCCCCCCCCCCTGGCAGCTGTACATGACGCTGACTGGTGTGCCTGTTCCGGAGGTCGCCCTCGACAAGTGGGCCCGGATGCAGGTGCTCACGGCGAACAACCAGCACTCCAGCAGCCGCTCAAGAACCTGACCAGGGCCGTCATGGGCCTCCTGGACGCGCTGTACCTCGTGAAGTGCCCCAGGTCAAACGTTGACCGTGGGATCGGTCGTGGACAGCATCCTGTTGGCGATCAGCAAGGGCAGCATGCCTGCAGGTGACATGGTAGGTGTGAACATGGCAGCTACCCAATGAGCTTTTGACTGCATAATGCATAGGATGGGCCCGGCCATGGGCTGCATATGTATGACTTATGTAAGAGTTGCGTGCCAAAACCTTGGCTAGCGTTATGTGCCTAGTTAGTCTGTCACACACTGAGTCGGCCGTCCCCAGCTGTGCTGGTGTACAGAGGAACTCGTTCTCATCACTCGCCTGGTAACATCAAGCACACTTCCATGGCCTCCCTATGCACTACACACCCACCCCGCGGCTGAGTCAACGACACTACCCCTTTGACACGTCTTTCCAGTGGGGCCCATGCAAGCAGCCAGCACTGCCTGGTGGCGCCTTGCCCTCGGCCCGTTAGTTGCACCCGCCTCTCCTGCCGCCCCTGTCCGCGACCGCCCCGCCCCCGCCCCTGCGTGTTCCCTTCCCACAGGCGAATTCATGGTGGCTGAGCTGGACAAGTCCAACTGTAGCTGGCTGGCTCTGGAGCTTCAGCCCCACCTGGCGCGGCTGATGCAAACCAACGCCTTGCACTGACACGTTTTCGCACTGCTGACCGCGCAGGCGAACCAAAGGGACTGCGGCTGTGGTGAGGCCAACGCAAGCATGGGGGACCTGGGCCGGTGCTCAGGTCTCCATGCTGGCGTTGGCCTCACTGCTGCCGTAGACCCGGTGGGCCGTCTGTGCTGTGAGCAGGGTCAACAAGTGCAGGTGCATGGTGTTGGTCTGCATCAGCCGCGCCAGGTGGGGCTGAAGCTCCTCAACTAACCATCTGAACGTGGACCTGGACCGGCGCCTGTACGGCGCGCTGGCGGAGTGCCGCGGCCTCATGGCGGGGGCCGCGCTGCAGGCCGTGTGCCTGTACGTGGCGCTGTGCGTCACGCTGAAGGCCAAGGTGGGCAGGAGCACGGGGGGCAGGGCGATGTGTGCTCCCGCACGGCCTGGATGCGGCAGCTGCTGGGCGCCAAGATGGGCGTGTGGGTGGAGGCGCTCATGCGTGCAAGCCAGCTGCTGGGTCGCCCGGGTGGGTGCGGGCGAGGGAAGGGAAGGGAGAAGGTGGTGTGGTGTACGGCGGTCACCGGGGCTGGACCGTTCAGCATGGGGCACGCGGCCCCTCCCCCAAACTGCACCCTGCCTAGCGCCCGAAGACCTATTGGGGCTTTAGCGCCTTGCACCTCAGCGTCCTGGCACATACACTTTCCTACCTGCGCCCACCTGCCCCTAACCCGCCCCTGGCCTGCCCTCCTTGCCTCCGCCGCCGGCCCTGTCCTCCCTCCAGGCTGCGACCCCCAGCGGGCGCGGCTGTTCGGCGACGTGCTACAGGTGTGCTGCATGGCGGACCAGCTCATCCCGGCGCACCTGCAGATAGAAGCCCGTCCGCTCGGAGGCCTGGCGCATGCAGGCGCAGGGCTGAGTTGTATTCCAGGCAGTTGGAGAAGGGCGGCTATAGGGGCGCGCACCGGCTGGGTGCTGCAGACGCCTGTGCTTGTGGCGGCAGCAGCGCCTGGAGCGCCGTGTGGTTGATAAACACTGCGGAGGTGCAGTGGCAGCTGCAGCAACGCGCTGCCCGGCGCCTGCTGCAGCAACGCGATCTGCATGCGGCTTGAGGGGGACAGAGAGGCGGGGAAGGGGCTGGCGGCGTGCGGGGGTTGCGGGGCGGCCTGGTACTGCTGCCGGGATTGCCAGGCCGATAATGGGTGGCGAAGCGCGGGGAGGTGCACAACAGCATGGGGCACATCTGTCCTGTCAGCTTTCAGGCGTAGTGTGTTTATGTTGCACCGTGAGGCGTGTCGGTCTGTGTTTGTCACAGTCAGTAGTTACAGCGCTGTCTGACACCGGGTGTTTAGCTGATACCAGGTGTGTTGCCTTCGTGCATTTCGTACGGCAAGGCTCGGGATTTGAGCATTGGGCACAACTGTCGTATCCTGAAGGTTCTGTCAGCGTTCAGACATTGGGTTACGCTGCGCTGTGAACCGTGTTGGTCTGGGATGTGTCATGGTCAGTGGTTGCTACAGCACTGTTTCAGAGCGGTGTTAAGAAGGCATCAGGTGTATTGCCTGTGCGCATCACGTATGCATCACTGTAATACTACTGTGGGGTACCGGTATCTGACAAGGCGGCGTTGATGAATCGCCAAGGCACCGAAGGGGCCGCAGTCCTGCTGGGTGTCGTACAGGTGCTGGCGTTGTCAGATTACACCGTCAATATAAACTGTAAATCCATACATACATACACCGTTGGTGGGTCACCAGGGACAACGACAGGTGGACAGGTCCTCAGGATCGGTAACACGACAGTCTTGGTCGCAGTTTGTCGTTTGTGACATTGGGTGCCAAGCAACTAAGCTTTCCTGCCTGACCGCATCTTACAGCGGCCCGGGGCCCCGGGCACACGCCACTGCCGCCGCAACGTGCATATGCCGAACCTTAGCTGCCAAGTTTAATAGATATATGGTGCAAGGTGGGGCTATGATAGAGTATACCTCAGGAAGTGCGCATTGCATGGGGTAAAGCCGACCGACGCGTGTACCACTTCAGCCAGGCCCCCTACTGAGCGCATGTCCCCGCCCCGATCGTCCCCAGTCGCTTCTAAGTTGCTGCCAGTGCTTATATCAGCATGCTATGGTCATAGACACCCTGTAACTGCCTTCTGTAAGTAAAGAATGAGGAGCACCGGACTGCATGGCACTGTGTCACAGTCGACCGGGAGCTCCAAACTTGTCCAGGGAAGCACGATACCTCGTAACAGACGCTCTCCATTATGCGAGGGGCCTGACTAAGACGAAAGGAAGGAGTGGCTTGGGTTTGGTATGCGGGGCTCTGTGGGTTGAGGATGTGGCTATCAGCAGGTAGCGGTGTGGACGTGCAGCATGTAACGGCACTGTGGCGTACCGTCATCATGCGGTGGCTTACCCGCCCAACGGTTGTACGTTCATGCCGACGGGCATCAGTCGTCTCCGTTTGTCGTGGTGCAGCAGTAAGGCGGAGGCGAATAGCAATGTCGTATGACTGTGCTTAGTGTTACAAACTAGTTCAGTTGTTCGGGGAATTGTGCAGGCGCTTCCAGGTAACTTGCAAACTGTGCGCTGATTGTGTCAGGGGAGCTCCCCTGGATCATGTACCGCAGGGGAGCTCCCCTGATGTACCGTACTGGCTCGCTGCGCACGCATGGCCACGCGCTGTTGCTTTCGCGGAGTGTTAAAGTGTACTGTCATATGTCCATGCCGCATACAGGTGCATTTGTATGCTTCTTACCGTGGCTCGGCATACACTGTGTGGAGCTAGGTTTTGATGGTTTGTGTTCTGTATGTTCGTCGGGGAGAGGGGTATGTGGCTTAGCCCCGGAGCTGACCACGCCAGGGATAAGCAATTGATGTGCGTACAACTGTTTTTGCGTGAGGGAACGTGGCTTATGCTCAGGTACAGGCTGTGATAGCCTCTTGCCCCGCCAAAGTGCCGATTGTCTTTTACCTGGTAACAAGAGAGAAAAAAGCGAGCCCACCCCAAAGGCGTCGTGGACTGAGGCCGTAGGCGGTGGTTCAGGGTTGCCATGCCTACCTCCTGACAATTCAAGATACAATCCGGTTGGTGTGGCCACACGATCCTTACTGGTACCCTCCACACCTATCGTATAGCGTTGCGTCGCTGCTGTACAGCAACTAGGAAGCGTCAACCTTAATAACAGGCCAAGAAGTGTCCCACCACGGTACGACTTGAATTCCTGCTCAAAATCCTGCTAGATCGAAGGTCGTTGTAAGCAGCATGCTTCGACACCACATAAGACTGATGTTCAGGCTTACCAGCGCTGCACTTTCCTACCGCCCGTACCTACATACAACATGCGCACGCACGATGTACAATAGAAAGGACAGTACTTCACAGCAGCACAGGTCAACGCCGCCGCCGGGCCACACGCGAAGCGTCCCCGTCACTACCAGCTCTCTGTGCTCGCTCCTCCCCTTCATCAACATCTTCGCCTTGTGACTGGCTGTGATCGGGCGCCTCCTCCTCCTCCTGCTGCTGCTGCTGCTGCTCGCTGCGTGTGCGCCTGCGGCCAGCGACTGGCCGCCGCGCCGTCAGCCCCTGCACCAATCGGAACAGGTGTAGTGTGTCATGTGTTACGTAGGACGCCGCGCATGGTGCAGGCACAGCTGGTCTGCAGGTGAGCAGAACCGAGCGTGCGTCCTCGTGGTGAACTTGGCGCCACACGAATTTGCACGAGAGTCCAAATGGCCTGACCCCTCGCGTGACCCAAGGTGTGTAGCACAAATGGGAACAGCCTGTATGGGAGCATGTATCTGCAGAGCGCAGCACAAGGGGTACATACTGGCACCTGCCATCCAAGCCGCTGGCCCTTGCCGTATCCCGGTGTACCCAACCCCGCCCCGTCAACCTTGCCTGGCCACTCACCTTGCTGCCGCCCCGCCTCTGCTGCTGCTGCTGTCGCTGCGTGAGCAGTAGGTCCACCACGTCGTCGTCCTCCAGTGCCACGTGCTCCACGGCACGGTTCTCCCCCGCGCGCAACTTCTCGAGCGCCGCCTCCTGCAAGGCGGTGCAATGCGGCGTTCGCGGTGCGAAGGGCAGGCGGCGCGGTGCCCTGGGTTGGGGGGCAGACGGCCTAGCCTCCTATGCCTAAACGCTTCGCAAACAACGTGCTTCATTTGCTTACAAGGCAAGCTGCTTCCCGTGGCAAACACGCGTGGCGTAGCATCCCTGTACTGCGCAACGTGTGGTGCTGCTTATGGAGGAGGTGCGGCGCGTTGCACCACCGGTGCGCTGTGTCGTGTATTAGCTTCCACGCAAGCCGCACCTTGGCAGACGCCATGTGCTCTTCTAGCGCCTGCGTGCCGGGCCGGATGTCGTACTGCGAGCTGCCCCCAGCAGCGGGCCCAGCCGCGCCCACATCCACCTCCTCCTCGCCACCCGCCCCCTCGTCCAACTGCGACCCTGCACCGCTCTCCCCTGACGCTCCCTCCTGGGCTTGTGCTGCACTGGCGCGTTTCCGCTGCTGCACCGCATCCGCAACCACAGCCGCAACTGGGAGCGGGCCAGCACCAGCTGCTGCATCGCTGGGCCCTGGCTGCTGCTGCTTCTGCTGTTGTTCCTGCTGCTGGCCCTGCTCCTGCTCCTGTTGCTGCGCGGCCGCGTGGGCGGCCAGGATGCGCTGCAGCAGGGCCTCCTTGGCGCCGCTGACGGGCAGCGACATGGACCGCAGAGTGCTGCGCAACTGCGCCACGGACTGCTTCCGTAGCTGCTCTGCCGTGGGCCCAGCCGCACCGCCGTCGGTAGCAGCAGGAGCACTGGCGACCTCCCCTGTACAAGGAACATGACAACACGCGCGTGATGCACGTTAACCAGCAGTCTCCCAATCCTGTGTGCCACACAACCCCCGGTGGCGCCATAGTCCTACACGCAGCAACCCCAATGACAAAGTCGTAGGCGTAGCACGTACGGCGGGTGCTGCAATGCTGCTCCGGCCAAGCCAGGTCACACGCAAACCCCACCGCGGCGGCGGCCCACCTTGCGTGCCAGGTATGAATGCCAGCGCCGTCTCCGCCATATCCAGCGTGGTGGCGCTGTCGGACGGCGTCCGCTGCGGCGGCGCCGCTGTCCCCACCCCCGCCCCTCCCTGGCCGCCAGGGCCCGGCTGCGCCCCCACGGTGGCGGGAGTCGCAGCCGCGGCGGGCACGGGCGAGGCATCCGCAGCACCCCCACGCCTCCGCTTGACCGCAGGGGTAGACGGCTCCCGCTCTGCCCTGGCCCGCTTGGCCTCCAGGCCACCCTTCTCCTCCTCCTCCTCCTCCTCCTTACCCTCCTGCTCCACGTTCTCCTCCAGCTTCCCGGATTTGCCCTGCTTGTCGTCCTGCTGCTCCTTGTCCGTGCGCTGCCAGCGCAGCGCCGCCTCCAGTCGCTTCACCAGCTGCGGCTTGTTGCCACGGGTGTCCAGGTTGAGCGCCAGCAGCCGCTCCCGCAGCAGCTTTACGGTCAGCTGCGGCATGCGCACGGGTGGTAGGGTGTGGCTCCAGGTTCGCACTACCGTAGGTATGCTACTTGTATCAGGAAGCTGCTGCGCACGACAGTCAGCTGCGTGCAAACGCAACGGTGCACACGGCGTGGTAGGCCTTTGTCCAAGTCAGGCCAGTGTGCGTCAGTCACTCATGCCTGATCCCCCAGACCCTGGGACACCTGTTAGGTGCTGCTGCAGCCACTGTACTGTGGTGCAACAAAGTGATGTAGGGCAATTCGCCTAGCCTAGCTTCTATGTCCCGTAGCATTCCCACATGTTCCAGCAAGAAGCCCTGCCGATCAAGCCAGCTTCGACAAGTGCTGAGGTGGCAGTCCCCACCCTCCACACAGCCACCCGCACCTTGTCTGGCGCAAGGTCGCCATCCTCCGGGTCGTCCGGCGCGCAGTGGCTCACAAATACACGAGCGGGACGTGCGGCAGCCATCGCTGCCGCTCGCGCGGGGGTTAGCGCCACCGCCGCCTCCCTGCTACCTGCCCCTGCCGCCCCTGCAGCACCCCTCAGCGGCTGGCACGTCTCGCAGCAGTACACGGTGCGGGCCGCCATGTCCCAAGTGCGCACGGGGCCCTTGCAGCGGCCGCACTGCCGCTGGTTGTAGATGTACCTGTGTGCGGTGGCACCCGTCGGGCAACAAGATGGCGGTGGGCGTCTTGGCATTTTGCGTGTGCGCTCCTTGACCCTTGAGCTTAACCCTCGACCCTTGGCGCCAACAGTACCGGCAGACCGCTGCCTTGCCATCGCAGCTGAACTCTGTCGCCTTGCCCAGGGTGGCTTGCCAACCTGCACGAAGCCGCTTGCGGGACCTGCTGCATGTTGAAGCTGCTGCTGACGACACCCCCCTGCATATCCACGGCCTGTCCAGCAACTGCCCCTGAACTCCTCGCTGCCCACTATGCCTGCCCCCAACCAAGATGCCAGCCCATGCCATCCAACCCCTGCGTCCCATCATGCCATTAACAAGGCACCCCGCTGCCACCAAGTTCCTGCCTCCGCACAAGAGGGCAGCACGCACCTCCCACCAAGAGGCCAACCCCTGACCCCCAGCCCCTGCCACCCTCCCCCTGACACCCAGCCTCCATCACCCACCTTCGCGTCCACGGCTTGCCCAGCACCCTGGCCTCCTCGGGGTCCACCGTCACGATGGAGCCGCCCACGAAGCCGCGCTGCAGCAGGTCCACAGAGTGGTACCTGCACAGCACACGTGGAGGCTGCACGTGACGACAAGTATGGGGGCTATGCGTGAAGGCACGTTTGCGGCAACGCGTGGAGGCACGTGCGGAGGCAACGCGTGAATGCAAGTGTCCTGCCCCGCCCTCCCTCCGCCCCCGCCTCTGCCGTCCTCCCCTCACCATATCTTGTCGAACTGCTCCCTGCTGATGGCAGAGGCCGGCGTCTCCGGGTGCACGCCCGCCTTGAACAGGATTTCTGCGCGGTAGATGTTGCCCACGCCCGCCATCATGCTCTGGTCCATCAGCACCAGCCCGATGGGCTTGCGGCAGCGCGGCAGCTTGGCCCACAGAACCTGGCGGGTGGTTGCGATCGGTTCAGCAGAAGTATGTAAGCTGGAAGGCAGCTTGCGTGGTTCGGGAGAGGGCAGGTGCAACTTGAGCGGATGCACAAACACGGGCTACGTGCCTCCACCCCGCATTCTGACCGCAGATGTGGCTTCGCAGATATGGCAACGCGGAGACACATACGGGGCAGCAAGCGCTCCGTTGCTCCGCAGGCTGCGGTGCCCACCTCCTTGTCTGCGTCCTCCCTCAGAGGGTCGGGCCCCAGCTGCGCAGCCTTGGTCTGGTACAGCACCAGCGACCCGTGGGCCACCGTCATGGCGCTGAGGTGCGCGATGAGGCCCATCTCCTGCAAGCAAGACCATAGCCAGGGGTTAGGAAAGCAACCAAGTAAGACCAATACGGCAAGCTAGGGGGCGGACAACTGCACCGTCAGTAGTTGCAATGCCGCGCTCTCGGAGTCAGTACATTTCCGTTCCTGCGGCATTTTACACCGCATTCTGGGGACAGCGTTTACGTGTGTCATGGCAAGGGCGACATTGGTGCCCTGCGTAAATGGCACACAGTCTCCCGCCCTCCCGAGTGAGCAACAGCATCCCACGCCGGCAACTCACCCGGTTGATGAGCTCCAGTCGGGTGGTTTCGGTGGGGTCGGGCCCCGGCAGGCTCATTGTCTTGAACGCCCCGCTCATGCCGAAGTGCACGTGCATCACCACGACGCCCGCAGCGGCGTCCGAGGGCCCATCCGACGCGGCCTGGGAGCTACCCTCCTGGGAACTCCCGCTGCCCGAATTAGATGCCGACCGCAGCGGTGACGCCTGCTGGCGCGGCGGGGAGGGGGGCGACTGGGGACTGCGGCCGGCTGCGCCCCCGTCGCTCGGCCCCCCGAAGAAGTAGAAGAGGTTCTTGCCGTGCACCTCAATGCGCTGTAGTGGCTTCGCGTTGATTGCCGCCGCACCTGTCGGCGGGTGGATAGGAAAAGGGCACGTGCCGTGGGCTGCGGGGGGGTTGCGGGACTACGGCATAGACCATGCTAATGACCGCCAGGCGTGGTATGAATTTAGCGTCTCGCATGGCAACGACTCGCCAATCGATCATGGGGTGCCGTGGAAGGCATGATTCAGCTGCGGCTGCCGGTACCACGTATATGCCTTTGCGGTATGCCTTGATGTCCCCGCTGGTTGCGCACAGAGCGCACTCGGTTCACGCGTGCTCTTCTTCAATACACGCAAGTTCATGCGTACACGCTCCTCGTACACACGTCATGTAGCCGTTCAGCATTCGTGCGCTGCAGCAGATGCCTGCGCTGCCACTGTCACTGTATGGCGGCGGCGTGCTTCTATGGCTTCTCCTGTGGGACGGCACAGGACCCACCTTCCTTGAACCGGCCGTTTGGTGAGCGCGCCTGGAAGGCCTTGCCCACCAGTAGCCTGCGATGCGCTGCGGCCACACGGTGGCACTGGTGGCCCTCCACCATGGCTGCGCTGGAGCTGTGGAGGTGGTGGCGCTGGTGGTGGTGGAGGTGGTGGTGTTGGTGGTGTACGTGGGTGACAAGCTTCGCGCCGAAGGAGAGCGGCGCTGCTGCAAGGCTTGAGCTGCGCAGAAGCTGCAGCACAAGCGGTCTAATGGTGCTGACGAGGAGCGCTGAGGCCCTGCGGTAGGACGTGCTGCTTTGTCAGACGCGCGGGTTGCGGCAGCGTGCACTCGCAGCTGGGGTCACGGCTGGCGTGTCACCGTGTGCACGAGCTGATCCAGATCGGTTCCGACGTCCGGAAACCCTACTCCAGGACAACGCGCTTCTGGTGTGACAGTTGCACTGTTAGTATCGGAATGGCGCGTCAGTCTGTCGAAGGTAGGGGCAGGCCGCAGGGTTGTTGGCCTGACGCGTCTAGCACGTTACGGGGTACCGCGGGCGGAGGGAGGCAGCAAAGTGCATGTGTACATGTCCCATGGCTTGGTTTCCTCTCCTACGATCTCTGTATAGACGCGCATTCGATGCCGAGCGTCAAGAAAAGAGCGCGCCATGCAGCACGACAATTGGTAAAGGTCCCGCCACGCCGCTATTCAGTCTGGAAGTCCCCTATTGGAAATACTTACGAAGTATATGTGACATATCCATTTGCTAGTTCTTGAAAGGATGGCTTTATCCTTGCCAAAGGCTTGCGGGGCCTTGCAGTTCAGTCGTGGCAGACACGATGGCGCACCGTTACCTGTTATCAAAACAACAGCTAGAAATCGTCATACTAACGTCTCCAATGTGAGGCCAGCCCAGCTAACCAACTTTCGGGCTGAGCGCATGCTTCCAGTGCGTGTGTTCCCGTTTGATCAAGCTTGGGCGCCCAGCGTCTCAGCCGCTGTGAGTTACACGAACAGCATGCGATGGAGTGACTTTGACTTACCCATATTGGTAGGCATTGGTAGTTGGGGGCCGGCGGGGTGTGCCTCCGGGCCGCCATAGTCTGGTGGAGCACGTACTGATGCACTGGGGACTGTGTATGCAGTATGCAGCGGGTTGGGATAGGCAGGGAACAACCTTGACGCAGCAGCACTTGCAGCAGAATCAATGCCTTGACCTGGGCATGTGCGCACCTGGGCAGTTCCACGAGCCCCCAATTCCCCCGCCGCAATCTCTGAGCCCCTCCTCTCTGGACCCCGTGCCCCTGCCTCAGTCGTTGGCGCCCCAGCTGTTCGCCATGTCGCTCTTCCCCTACCTGGCCTTCCTGTACTTCCTGACCAAGAGCGGCAAGACCCCCCGCCTTACGCTCATTGGCTTCTACTTCCTGCTCGCATTCGTCGGAGCCACCATCCCTGCAGGCATCTACGGTAGGTCCTAGGGTACTACAGCACGTTGGCGCCCATGCTACTCTCCCGTGCCGGAAGAGTTGGTATGGTCCGCCCTGATCAAGTTCCCTTTGCCACGGTCTGCGTGGCCAATCCTACAGCCATGCACACGGCTGCGCCAGTCCCCGGGACCGTCGCTGCTCTTCATCTGTCCACTCTTTGCACCTGCTTCCCCAATGCTCTCCTCCACAGCCAAGTCGTACTACGGCACCAGCCTGGCCAACGTGGACTGGCTGCACGGCGCAGCGGAGAGCCTGCTCACCGTCACCAACCTGCTAGTGGGTGAGTGGGGTCCGTCCTCCCAAACGCTGTGGGACCATGTCCTCCCCATATGCACTGGACGCATGGACCCGGTCCACACTGTGCGGTGTTGCATGGGGGATGGTACCAGAGGTATGCGGTGCCGCAGCGCGTGTCTCAATGCGTGCCCGTGGCTTACATGCACGACCTGTCGTCCTCGCCGCAGTGCTGGGTCTGCGGCAAGGCATCCGCGAGGCGGAGGCGGCAAAGAAGGCGGGGCAGGAGGGGCAGGCGCAGGAGGCGGCGGGCAGTGCTGACGGTGCGGACGCGGCCAGCAAGCCGGCCGGGGAGCTGCTGCGGTGACGCAGCAGCAGCCATGACGCTTCTCGACATGATGAAACTTTGGCACAGCTGGCCGTTTGGGTTATCGCGTGGTTGGATGGACGGGGGAAGGGTGCAGGCGTGGGCGTGATGGGTGGGAGCGGGTCGGTTGTGCACCTTAAGGTGTTTGCGTGGAGCATGATCCGTGTCGAGACTTGACTGCGGTTGAGCAGCCGTACAGGGTGCCAGCAGGGTGCGGCAGGGTGCAGCAGGCCCGGTGGGGGTCGTTGTAGGACGGTATTGTCGCGTGGCTTACAGTTGTGGTCTGGGCCACGCACTGTGATGGGGAGAGTTTTGACGTATCTCCATGCATTGGTTCTGGAAACTTGTAAGGGTTGCACTTTTGATTACGGTATTGGAGCGTGCTCCAAGGTTGTGGCTGCCCTGTTGGCGGCGGAGTTGGGTCGCGCGGACGGAGCAGATGCTGACTGACTAAGCGTTGGGTGTCAGGCGGCGCCATGCGTGCGGGAACCGCGGCATGGTGAATTTGTACAAATAGCCAACTGAGGGACTAAACCTAATGGCGAGGAGCCATAAATCGGTCACTGTTGTTGCATGTCGCTCTGCGCACACAGTTGGTGGCGGCATCAGGTGGTGGCAACACGTGTAGGGGGTAGACCCACGTGCCTTGTGCCTTTGCTCTGTTGCGCGTTTGCGAGTATCAAGCCTGTAACAGGCGTTTGATATCCTGCGCGGCTGAGTGCTGGCCTTAAAGCTTCAGCACCCAGCCTCCCGCCCTCGGGGCTTCCCGTAGTGCCGCATGGCTCTGAAGTACATGGTAGGTCTTGAAAGGAAGCAGAGATCTGTGTTCGTTGTCTCCATATGCACTCATCTCCACTCATACGCGCAAAATGAGTACAATCGATATCCTTACAACAGCACTGATTCCGACGGGCGATGCTAGCCCACGTGCCGGGGAGCAGGGGAGTCCTCGGGTGCTCCCAAATACGTGGACATACCTTCACGTGTAGTCCATTATGATGCATCTATAGCTGCATTGCATGGCTGCTGAGGGTCGTGGCGCTGACACAGGCTGACGCCTGAGAGACGCTGACGGAGCGAGCAATGGGTGGACACGCCCCCCGGGCTCCGGCACGCACCATTGCGATGACCGCGTCAGTTCTGAGGTACTGGGCCCTTGAACTTGATTGTAGCATACCTGCAATGCCTCGACAGCTGCCAAGCTCGCCCTACAATTAGAGCCATCGCTATCTTGGTCCCGGGTCCGGCGAGCACACCACAATAGGACAAATTGCCCAAACGGATCTAAAGCTGAGACGTGCATTCTATCCGTAATTCCTATAGTTCCAAACGAACGGTTGTACACAGAGTTGCCAGCTGATTGTATCAGAAGTAGGACTGCGCGACCATCCCTGCTGGCTGGCCTGTAATCCATGCCACGAAGTCTCTGGAAAGGGCCATATGTGGCTGTTAGCTTGCTACAAGATGTCGTAGCGATGGCCCGGAAGCACCCCGAGTGGTGGAACAGGGGCCGGTTCCAGGGGCAAAAGGCACCTGAGGTGATCAACACCTACAGCCGAGCCTCCGTCATCCTCCCGGACTTCCTTGCATGCCGGTTTGGCGTGCACAACGGGAAGACCTTCACCAACCTGGAGGTCCAGGAGGCTATGGTGGGGCACCGGCTGGGCGAGTTTGCGCCCACCAAGGTCATTCCCACGCACAAGAAGAAGGACGCTGGCGGGGCGGCCAAGAAGAAGATCAACCCCAGGACAGGGAAAGCTGGCTGAGCTAGCGTATGCTGGGTGAAGGTACTCCTGAGGGACAGCGCTGTGGCACATGCACTAGCATGAGCATAGGTTCAGGGTGTGGTGGAGAGAATACTGGCGGTAGGATCGTCTCGGGGCTCACAGCTGAACGCCCTGGCACGGTAGGCTAGGCTGCATCTGGCGTGCTCCCTGCAGCCACCTAGACATGCATGCGTGTGCACGCTGGATGTACGGAAGCAACCACTTGTCGGTTGTACGGGGGTGAGGTACCCCGATGACTCGGAGGGCTTGGTGGTTGGTTGGCTCGAGCATCGCATTACAGGAGGCGACACCGTGTGTGACAAATCGACAGAGCGCACGGAGTAGAGGATGTGGACCTGACCACGAATAAATGGCCGCGTGCTCTCGGACCATGCTCAGACCGTGCAGCCCTGGTACGGTAGAGCTTGTTCTTGCCACGACGCCCACGTGTAACAACTACAGCCATCAACAATAATGGCGTTGCTTGTCAGCCTGCCTTGCCGGACACACCAAACCCGAGTTCCCAACCAACACCGTGCGACAAAATCGTACATGGACCACCACTGGCCTCAACCTTTAACAGCACGCACCCGAAACCATCTTACACCATGTACACAGCGATGCCCCAGCTCCGCCACACGGCTCCTGCACCCAAACCTCAGTCCCCTTCTGCTCAGTCCCGCTCAGCCCCACCCCGATACACACTGAGCAACGGCACACCCAACCCAAGCACCACCTGCATCACCACGACACCCACCGACCTCAAGACACAAACAACGACCTGACCTGCTCCCCAAACCCGCCTCCCCCGCCGGGCGGCCGGGCCGCCCCCAGCGCCCCGCTCACCAGCCCGCTGCCCCCACCGCCCCCTGCCGCGGCCCTGCCCCCACCGCCCCCGCCCGCTGTTCCGCTGCTCCCTGCCGCGTCCGCCCGGTCCGAGAACATGCTGTACAGGCAGTACCCGCCCAGCACCACGGCGCCCGCCACCACGCCGCCCATGATGAGCTGCCGCTGCAGCCGCCGCCGGGCCTTGCGCTGCGGCGTGTCAGGCACGTGTGCGTCGGGCGCCAGCACCGCCGCAGCCAGCGTGTGCCTGCCGGGTGAACAGGGAGGACCAAATAGGTGAACACAAGTTCAAGAAGGGGCTTGAGACATCTCACAAGCAAAGGACGAGAGCCTACCCTGACCGTCCAGCCGCTCGCCTGCTTTACCGGCTGTGTGGCGGGACATGCGGTATGTGGCCCATGTCGTGCCCGGCACCGGACGGAATGTCCTCGCCATGCCAGCCTTGCGTGACCAGTCCTGAGACTGCCCCCCACCTGAACACGCCGCTGAGCGCGTTGACGTCGTTGGCCGCCACCGGCAGCGGCGGCGGCAGCGCCAGCTCCCTGCACGCCGCCTCCACCACCCCCTTGAGCTCCTCGCACATGCCCACGTCGTCCTTGGCAGCAACAAGCACCACGGGCAGCGTCTCGCACCTGCGGGGTGGCCAGACGAACGGGGGCTGTCAGGCCATGGGGCGGAGCCGGGATATGGTATTGATGTACAGGGTGCACCTACAGGCCCAATGCATTTTGCATCCTGGACGTTTCTGTACACTCGGACCATAAGCCCCGACCGGAGTTGCCGTGGTAGCATGACCTGTGGACCGGTGCCGTGCCGAGATGCCTTGTCCTTGCCAAGGCGAACTGTCGCCCAAACATGCCCAACACCCTGCTTCGGCCGCACATCCGGGACCCGGGACCGGGATTAGTGCCACCTGAAAGCCCCGACCCGAAATCGTCAGCTGTGAACTGGCAACGCCCTGTGCATCCCTACAACCTCTTTCCCCACCCGGGGCCCCTCCCGATTGGCCCACTCACCCCGGGAGACTGCACAGCGTGACCATGGAGCTATGCGCCCAGCGCCACGACTCGGCGTTGGTGCTGTCGAACACGAACACGGCGCAATCGCAGTGTGACATGTCCGGCAGACCGCCGGGGGCCATGGGGCCCAGCGGCGGCCCCGCCGGCCCCAAGCTGCTGCTGCCGCTGGGCGCCGGGCCGATCTGCACGCCGCCCGCTAACGAGGACGCGGCGGCCGCCCCGCCCTCGCCTTGGGAAGCAGCGGCGGCGCTCGCGGTTCCGGAGCTGGCCGCCTGCTCAGACTGCGGCGCCTGGGCAGGGTTGGATGAGGAGGATGCGGAGGTGCTGCTGCTGCTGCTGCTGGGCTGCGCTGGAGCCGCTGGGGATCCGAGCGGCGGCAGCAGGGTTGTGTGCGAGGAGGCCGAGGACGCCCCCGCGCCATGGCGGTGGGGCGCGAGGGTGGCGGCCGTGAGCATCTCACGAGTGACGTCTTCCGACACCTGGGGCCGCACATAACCCCACATGAAAGATGTCAGCAGGCTCGCACCTCAGCTTGACCCCAGACCTCAGCTGGTCACTCGCCCGGAATCCACCACCACCACCGATGGCTCCAACGCAGCTCCAGCAAACGATGTCGCTGTGAGTTACGCCGAGGACTTGCCAGGCCTAAGCTGGCGATGTGTGTGCTAACCCGCAATCCCAAACCCGCAGCCCGCAATCCGCCTCCACCAGCGCCATGGCGCACATCACAGCAGTGCGTGATCGGCGTGCAAGCGGCAGGCCGCAGGCTACTACCTCTGCGCTACACTCCTCCCGTAACCCGCAGCTCGCCACCCACCTCAACCAACGCCAGGGTGCGGACCATGTCATCGTCACACTGCACGTTGGCCAGCGCCGTCAGCGGCGGGGTGCCCGTGCTGCGACCAGCGTACGGCGTGCCCGGCCCGCCGGCCCCCGCAGTTGAGGCGCCAGGGCCCCCCGGCGTCCCGGCGGCGCCCGCGCCCGCGTCCTCGCCCCGCCTGCCCGCTAGCGCACGCAGCAGCGTGCTCTTGCCGCAGCCCGCGGAGCCGAACACGTAGCACAGCGCCGTGTGCCTGCAGGTGAAGCGCAGAAGGCGTTGCTGCTGGCCTTGCTCTTCACAAGTGTGCCGGTACCATGGCCTGTGAGAGGCGGTGCGCTCCGGGCTCGTTGGGAGCTGTCAAGAGAGTCCCAGAGTCACTCCGGAGCCCCTGCTCAAGCCCAGCCCGCTGCTGTGTACCAACCCGTCTCAACACAAGCAGTACCTTCTGGAAGCAGGCATTGGTACCGCCAGTGAACCGACGTACGGCATGACTTTACAGCGCGCCGCGCTTCATACCCCCGCCCCCCGCGCACCCGCCCCCTCACCTCTTGCCCATCTCCTCCCGGAACCGCTTGTCCGGCCGCCGCCTCGCGCGCTTCACCAGCAGGTCCCCCGGCCCGCCCGCCCCGTCGTACCCCAGGTACAGCAGGTGCGCCAGGGTGGCCCGCGGGTCGGTCAGCGCGCAGTAGCGCCAGCGCGAGATGAAGGCGTCGGGGGAATGCACGGCGCCGTACGTGCCGCACACCATCAGCCGGTTGATGCGCTCGTTCTGTACGAGGAGGACACGTGGCCGATACAGGGAGAAGGATAGACGGTTTGCGGTATGCCGAGCTTTCGAGGTGCGAAAGGTGGCGGTGTCTCGAAGATGCTCGCTAGGGATGATACCCTCTCACGCCCCCGCCCGTTGCGCTGTATCGACAGACACGCGGAACATGGATCTCATGTCCGCCAAGGGTTGAGAACGCATGCGGCATGGTGCCGTACGGAAGCGCCGCCCCCGCCTGAGCTTTCTTTCTCCGCCCGTGCCAGGGAGCTCCTAACAATGCGCACCTGCCACTCCGTGGGCAGGCTGGGCGCGGTGCTGAACAGCCCCTGCAGCTGCTCCCAGCTCAGCATGCCCTCCCCGCGCGCGTCGTACAGCGTGAACTGCTGCTCCAGGAACAGCTGAGCGGTCTCCGATAGCTCCAGAACCTGGGGCGCCGCACACGGGTAATGGGGCGCGCAGAGTAGTGGAGCAATGGGTGCGCGCCTTTACCAAGTCAGTAAGCGTAACTAGGGGTCTCACTCCTCGTTGGAACGCACCGGCGGTGATTATTCTTTGCCCTACCGTAGCCAGGGTCACGGTGTCAGAGTATCCAGATCACAGGACCAACGTGTGGCCGATATCCAGTGCTTGTGTGGCTAGTGCTCGCTATCCTTGTGCCAACTGCCTGCTGTCGTTCGCACCTGGTCGTGCGGCAGGTGCTGTGTGTTGACCTTGTCAAGCAGCTCGTCGCTCAGCCGCAGGTGGTCGTTGTAGCCTGATGGAGCGCACAGGCGAGCACGAGGGTGTTCTTAAGGTGTAGGTGCGGGTCCTGTGCCCGCGTGTGCATGGCACACAGATTGGTGCTTTTACCGCAACTAGCCTTGCGATGTGCGGATGCCGCTTCTCCAGGCGTGCGTCCACTTGCATGCCCCACACATTTTTAGTTTCGGGCTGTCGCTACTTTCAGGATTCGAAAGACACTTACCAAAACGGCGGAGCACCTGCCAGACTGTTTCAAGCCGCCCCCGCTCGATGAAGAGGCCCTGGAACAAGGGGAAAGGTGCAACGTAAAAACAAGCAATCAACGGAAGTGAGTGAGTGTTGCTGCATGTATGGCTATGTGTGCTAGCGCCCAGGTGCCCTGCGCTCTACATGCTCGCGTGCGTGCGTGGTTTCCAATGTCTGAAGGTGCGACAGATGCTTCACCCTTGCCCCTAGCTTATGCGCCATTTAAGCACATTCGTCGCAGAGCCCCACAATGTCCCGCCCCGACTCTGCCCCCTGCCCTTAACTGCAGGAACAAGAACGCCGGCCGCCCCCCATCATGGCTCAGCCGACACAAACCCCTCCTCTTCGCCTTCGCCCCCGCCCCTTGCCCAGGAGCCCCTCCCCAGTTGCCTCCCTTCCTCTTCTCC
This sequence comes from Chlamydomonas sp. KOR1, assembly GCA_036984285.1. Taxonomy (NCBI): domain Eukaryota; kingdom Viridiplantae; phylum Chlorophyta; class Chlorophyceae; order Chlamydomonadales; family Chlamydomonadaceae; genus Chlamydomonas; species Chlamydomonas sp. KOR1. The sequence goes on from BQMZ01000206.1 coordinate 47,553, forward strand.
GTCCCCCGCACCTGCAGGAACAGGAACCCCTCCAGCGTGAGGCCCGTGTCCGTGTAGCCGCCCGGCACCTGCGCGCGCACCACCTGCTTGATGCCGCGCAGCTCCTCTGCGCTCAGCGAGATGCCAAAGCAGGCGCTCTGGAAGGCGTTGATCTCGGCGTCGCTCAGCGTGCCGTCCTGCGATTGGGGCGCAGTAGGAGCGGGTCATCGACGAGGGACCCTCAATGCGATAGTGGATCACCGCAATGCAATTAACGCGAGGGATGCACGCCGCAACATTTCAGGAAAGCTGTTTCTTAGCTCAGGAATTGGCGACGGCAAGGGCCTGCGCTGAGCCATGTCCTCGACTTTTGTACCAAGGAACAAAGCACTGCTTGCTGTGTGGGGCCTTACTCTCGTAGGAGGCAAGCAGCAGCTGCGTCCCTGCCTGCAGGTACTACTGCGCGCCACCCTGCAGCACCACGCACCTTGGCCTGGCACCCGCTTGCCCTGCCTTGCCACAGCCTGTCTCCTAACTGCTTGCCTGTACCACTATCAGGCTTATTTTGCCTGCAACCCGCACCGCATCCGCTACGCACCTTGTCCTGGTCGAAGATGATGAAGATGCGCTTGAGCGCCCGCACCGCCGCCTGGCGCATCACGCGGTCCGTCCTGTCGTACAGCGGCTGCAGGGGGTACAGCACCGCCTTGAGCGCGTAGTAGAACACGTCTGCGGGAAGAAGGGTAGGTGTTGAGGGTATGGTACGCAGGAAAGCGAAGAAACCGTGTAAGAGTAGTGCAGCACGTTTTCAGGATGGGGCCAGCAGGGAAAGCTACGAGGTTAATAGCGGCAGGGGAGGACACCTGGTTGGATGGTGGCATGGTGCAGGAAACACAGTGGCACACGCACAGGCAGCCGTGCAGGACGCGGCAGTGGAAGCGTGGGGCCAGGACGAGGGGTGGTGGTTGGACAAGGACGGGCACGCGCGCTGCTCACCGTGCACCATCTTGTTGAACTTGGAGGAGCAGTTGAGGCAGCACTCCACGTTGGGCAGGTCGCGGGCAACCCGTTCAACGCGCTGCGAGGGACACCGTGGGGTAGAGGGCGTGGGGCAGGTGGAGGTCGATGGAGGGGTGTCCGTTGCTAGGGTGCCGGTACTTCACAAGCCTAGACGCCGGTGACAAACATGGCTTAATCGACACTTGGCTGCCGTTGACACAGGCTGTTGAGTGCAGCAGAACAATGTAGGCGCTGATGTCACGCAAGTTGTGTAAGGAAGCAAACCATGCAATCCAGTAACGGTGACCTGGGCGGCCCAACCCACATACATCCCCTGCCTTCACTGCCATTCGGATTTTCTGCAGCAACCAGCCGCATTCCTGCACCCCCACGTGGGAGACGCGCATGCACCCCAGTTTATCACTCCTCCCTCTCTGCCGCAAGGATGACGCATGCAGTCTACAGTGCAGTGTACAAGGGGCCTCACCTCGCGTATGGCTGGACTGTCCCTATCGGAGAGCCTGTCCGCCATGCAGCAGGCGAGGATAATTGGGATATCGGGATTGAGCGCCTGTATCCTCGGGTACCATGATGTCCGGACGCTGTCCAGTGTGGCAGGTCGTTTAGGATCAAAGCACACAACCACCGCGTCGCTCTCCCTAATGACAGCATCCAGCGCCCTGGCATCCTCTGGCTTTGCTGATGTGTCCGTTAACAGTATAGGAACACGTTCTGGAGTAAAATCCAGTGGAAGCTTCGTGGGCGGGAGGGTGGGCACCGGCCGGGAATCGAACGTGTCGTTCGCCGCTGCAAAGAAAGGCAGAGGTAAGCTGATGTAATCGTTCGTGTCGTGGCGGACCATTTGCCCGGTTGACGCGCATACGCACCGGTGGAGAGCAGGGAGGTCTTCCCCGTCTTGGGGTCGCCCAACACAGCTATGCGCACGGTGCGCGTCCCCATGTTACTCAAGTTTATTTGTATATTAGGATCAGTGGGGCTAAAGGGGCTCGCAAGGCATAGGGTAGAAAAAGGAGGTCGGTGGTTGGGGCCTTTGTGAAAGAGAACGAATGTATCAAGCAACACCACGTGTCAGCTGCACCGGTAATTTGGGTTTCTTTATTGTATTGATCCTCCGCGGAAGCATGTGCAGCCGGGGCGGCATGGGCACATTGGGGAAGCTCTTTACGGAGGGTAGGAATCGTCGCACCACTTGCTCCACATTCCGGCAAAGGCACGCCATACAAAGCTTCCCCAAGCACATTGGTAGAGCACCTGCCCTGGCCTAATCACATCCACTCGTTCGCTTGTTTCGTCATTTGTATGGGAGTCCTGGGAGTCAGCCTCCCCTCGTAGTACTTTCAGGCCTCCTCAGTTCAGGGGAATACTTTCTGTTTTTGTGCTGATTGGCCGAACCTATCCGGGCTGCGCACGCGGCTGCTCGCTGGGCCTCAGGGCCATGGAACGCATTTCTATGCGCGACAGCGATTCTGCGTCAGACATTTGGTATGACGCGGAAGAACTGCTAAGCGATGACGATGTCGGCGCTTGGGCTCCCAACGCCGGAGACCAAGAGACACAGCCATATGGCAACCAGCCCACTCCCAGCACGCGCCATTCTGCCGCAGCCGGGGCGCAGGCCGCCGTTGGGCCTTCAAGTCAGCAGGGGACATTCGAGGCGAGCTGTGACACCTCGCTGCCTAAGGCCGTCTGCAGCACTTCAGCCGAACGGGCAGCAGCGCAGACACCCCAACCGCAAACCACCACAACGGAAGCACCAGCCGACGCATCGGTGGACCACCCTACCACACCCTGCTGCTCAGACCACAAGGTGGAAGGCGAGGGCCTCGCATTGCCGAGCCGAACAGCTACTCTATCAGCAGAAATCGCCATTCCGCCAGCAGATGCGGTGGAAGAGGCCGAGCCACAAGAGCCGTTCCCGGTGCACAGGTGGGTGGCCCGGGGCGACGCAACAAGGCGGCCCGATACGTCGCATCGCATGTGCCAAGTGCAGTACGTATTACCTGATCCGTGGCTTTATCGACTGGTCGACAGCGACTCCTGTTGCACACCCAACTCCCGCTTGTCGGTTGCACGGCATGACCCGGACTTGTAGGGCAGTGGCCGTGTAGAGATGTGCCCCGTACCCAAAGGCCATTGTGCGCCTTACCGCCCTGTTGTGCTCAGGGCTGCCTACAATGGCCATCCCGTACTGCTGCGGCGGTTGGTGGCCGGCATGAGCCCTGAGCAGCTTAAGCAACACGACAGCCAAGGGAACACGGTGAGGCACCGTTATTACCCCCTTGGAAGATGGCAGATACCAGAGTACGGAAGCGGCCCTTAAGCGTCAACCTTCAGACGAGGTCTTGACTGTCTAGACAGAACCTTGGTCCGTGACACCAACACGCCATGGCGCCGCAGTGCACTCGCACCACCCGACCTGTCCGCCCGTGCACCACACCTAACCAGCATGAACATGCACACAAGCACACGGCTAAGGCTTACCTGACTGCATCAAAACCTGTCATTCTGCTCCCTCGCTCAGGCGCTGCACTGCGCCGCCATGCGCCGCCAGCCCGTGTGCGCCGCGGTGCTGCTGGCGGCAGGGGCGCCGGCGGGGCACCGCAATGCGCGCGGCTGGTCCCCGCTGATGGAGGCAGTAGAGCAGGGGGACAGGAGGCTGGCGCTGCAGCTGGCCCGGGCGGAGGTGGCGCAGGTACGACCTTATGTCACACCTTTCTCAGCGCACTATAAACAACACAGCGTCATTGGGGTTTCATAGGTCTTACAGCATGTGCAAGCAGTTAAAGGATGGCAGTCGGTGTCTGCTGCAGCGGGCCAGGACGGCTCCACGCAGCTGCTACAAGGGCAACACGGGAGGTCCAGCATTATCGTGCGCCTACCTTAGCGTAGCGTAGGTCATCGCATGCTAGTCCTGGTCGCTTTCCTAACACACATCCCGTTGGGACAACCATCACCGCTAGGCCAAGAAGCCCGTGCCGCATTACATGCCATTTAGTTTTACTGTGAGCGCATGGGCAGATATGCATGATTTCTTATGCCGCCGCAGATGCGTGTGGCGGTCAAGGCCAAAAAGTCGGCGCTGCTGGCGCTGCTGCGGTGCGGCATGCCCGACTTCACGCTGCAGCTCAAGTGGGAGCTGGCCAGCGGCATGCCGGGCGTCAGCGGCCTGCTACGGCGGTACGCGCCGCACGACACGTACTCGCTGTGGAAGAAGGTGGGTCGCGGCGGGGGCCTGCGGTATCGTGCGGGCAGAGACTGCATGCTGGCATGTACTTGCTGTGGACGGAAATGGGCCGAGGCAGGGGGCTGCGGTGTTGCTGCAATACCGTAACAAGCACGCGTGCTGTGCCCGCGCGCGGGGGCCTGCAGAGTGGCGCTGCATTGCTGCACCTACAGCGTGCCTGTAAGCATGGCCGTGTGTGCGCGGTGTGCCTGCCGCAGGGCGGCCGCATCCGCGTTGACGGCAGCCTGATGGGCATCGACGACCACTCCCCCTCGCTGGTGCCCGAGTGGAAGCGGGGACACTTCTCGCTACTGTACGACGCAAGCGGCGACAAGGCGCGCGCGCTGTTCGTCAACCACACCGACAAGAAGTACATTGACGTCAAGGGTGAGCAGCGGGGCAGCGAGGCTGCTGTGGGTCGCGGAGGAAGGACGCGTGGAAGGTGCTTGTGCACATGCCACATGCCGAGTCGCCGTAGCCCCTATTTTCATCGTGTATTATAACGAACCGTTGCGCGCGTGCGGTCGCGCGATGTCCCTTGCCACCCTCCGCCTCGTCCTCCAAGCCGTCAAGTAGAAGCTAGAGGTTAATGCGCCATGCTGAGCGATTCTGTGGGAAGGTCCTGTCACACTGTTATGCGCAATCCTATTGCCGCGGTTTGTACATCTCAACATCTACGCTGTCAATCCTTCCTCGCCCCCCCTCCCCCGTCCAGCCGCCAAGAAGAAGCTGGGCGTGGACGAGACGGTGGCGCTGGAGGCCGAGGTGGACGCGCTGCTGACCAGCGAGGTGCTGCAGGTCAAGAAGGTGCGCATGGATTAGTGATTGCGGTGATATGCAGTCGTGAGGAAGGAGCAGAGAGTCAAGGTGCTACAGGTCAACAAGGTGCGCATGGGCGTGCCGGGCGGCAAAGCACGTGAAAGGGCTGCCGGTGGGGTACTTGGGAATCATTCCGGAGGTGCTCCAGCAGGCCAGCCGGGTGCGCAAGGGATGGTGATTGCGGTGGGGAGCGGAGGAAGGAGCGGAGGGTGAAGGTGCAGGCTTAGCGGCGGCGGAGGTTGCTGCCTGACCCACGGCTGGCGCGCCCTTTCGTGCAGGTCCGCTCGGTGGACTTCAAGTTCAAGCCTGTGACGGGGTGGCTGACCAAGGAGGTCAAGGAGAAGGTGGAGGGATGGAAGTGCAAGCTGTACGAGGCGTCGGGTGAGGGCGTGAGGCACGTACAGTGCTGTTAGCTGGATAGGATAATGCCATTTAGGCCGGATAGGCTGGGCCCTATCCGGGCAACCCCTCTTCGCACAAGCCGCACGCAGTTACCCCGTACGCTGCACTTGCAAGCGAAGATAAAGTGGTGCTTTCCTAGTGCAACAACGCTGAAGGAAGGCCGTGTCCATGGTCACCACGTGTAGCACCGCCAACCACGACCCGCAGGCGGCATGCTGTCTGTTTCCCGCTTCAATCATCGTTTGCATGTCAACCAAATCACATAAACACGGGCTTTAATGATAGACTAGACTGTCACGTCAACAGCACTCAACCCCGTCCACTTGGCCACGTGCGTGTGCAGGCCGCATGGTGTCCGTGTCCCGCTACAAGATGCCGCTGGGGCTGCCTGCCGACCTGCCCTTTGACGCCTACCTGACCGCCCAGCTGGAGGTGGACCCCCTGGTGGAGAGCCCCGTCAACCCGCTCAACCCCATGACGCTCAAGGTAGGAGCACGTGCATGTGTTGGGCGTTACCTCGCCAATGTCCCTCCGTGGTGCGACTGGTACCGTGTGATATGCTCCGGCAGCAAACGCTTGTAAGTCTACACGGCCGGGGGTGTGACCGTCCTGTTGGACTTTAATGGGCAAAGTCTAAAGCGTGGCTGGCGTGCTGTGGCTTGGTGCAACGTATTACTGTAAAGGACAAGGGCACCAACCCCGAGAAGGCGGCGGCCAAGGCGGCGGTGGCGGCCAAGCACGCGCGCATCGCCGCCGCCGCCACCGCCCGCAAAGACGTGGAGGCGGCGCAGCTGGCCAAGGCGGCGGCGGCGCGGGCGGCGGCGGGCGCACGGCGGGCGCTGTCGCCTTCCCTGGAGTTCGACACAGAGGGGCTGGATGACGGTGACGAGGACAGAGAGCTGGCTGAGGAACTGGGGATAAGCGCTGGCCGCAGCAGCAACAACAGCCGGAAAGCGCGTGAGGGCTCCGCAGCGGCAGCGGCGGACGGGAGGGGTCCGGGGCGGGAGGGGAAGGTGGCGGAAGAGGGGGAGGTGGACTTGCAGGTTTGGGCGCAGCAGGTGGCGGCGGAGGCGCAGGCGGCGCGCGAGGCGCGGATGGCGGCTGGGGAGGGGGGTGAGGTAAGCGACGATGACGCGGGCACTGGGGCGCCTAGCGGCTGCCCCGGGAGCAGCATGGCGGACACCAGGCAGACCCTGGCGTCCAGCCCCTGTGGCAGCACGTGTACTCAAAGGACGGAGCTGTCGCACTTGGGTCATAGGGCAGCAGCGGCAGCAGGAGGCGGAGGGCCATCGCCAGGGACGGCGACATCGGGCTTTGGTGTGAAAACGAACCCGAACCCGCACCTTCCGGGGAGCGGGATAGGGGCGGCCAAGGCTGAATCGCAGGCGGCGGAAAAGGCGGCCTTGGCTGGCGGCGGGTCAAAGCGGAGCTTTGCGTTTGGGGGTGTGAAGGGCAGCAAGACGGCGGCGGGTGCGGCGGAGGGCAGCGCCGGTGCGCACAAGTCGAAGGGCATGGGCTCCTTGTTTGGGTTCCGCAAGAAGGCTGGTTCAGCCAGCGGACCCAGCGCGACGGCGGGAAGCGCGTCCGGGGAGGCGGGCGCTGGGGGCAGCACGGCAGCCGGGGCGGGCGGGTCTATGGCTGGGGCGGGGGCGGGGGCGGGGGCGGGCATGAGCGCTGCTGCACGCAAGTCGCGCAAGATGACGGGCAAGTGCTGGATGGCGGAGGACTTCCCGCTCAGCCTGCACCAGGTGCGCAAGCCCACTGACGTACACACGTGGTCTGTTCGCCCATTTGAAGAAGTCTAACTCGAAGCCATTCGCACATGCACCGTCCGCTGCACCGTTCCTGTCTGAGCAGTCCGTTCGGGAGTCGCCTGGGTGCGCACCTGTCACCCCTTTCTATCTGGTTGTCGGCACGCGTAAGCAGTGATGTAGCTCTGAAACATAATATTGAAGACTGCTACTCGCCCCCCATGCGCGCAGTTGCTGCCGCTGCTGGAGGTCGTGGGCACAGCTAACAAGGTGCTGGGCAAGGTGGCGCGCTTCATGAGGAAGTACGGCGACATGGCCATGTTCCCAGTCAAGGTAAACTGAGCAATGCGAGCAATCGTTGAGGGGAAGATCGTTTGCGCACTGCAGCATGAACACGGCCATGTTCCCATTCAAGGTGACATGGCAGTCGAGGGCGTTGGGGGCAATCAAGGCCTGGGTATGGCACATTCTCCGTGACGCAGCTCGGCCTTATGCCACGTTGCCCGTCAAGGTGAAGCTGCAGAATGCTGTCCACTGTTTCGAGACCAGTGTCTGCGCTGTAATCTGGGGTACTGGGTCGTAATCCGCCGGGCAGCACTTGTGCATCTCACCAGTGCCCACCGACACTCATACACCCGCACATAGCCAGGTATCGCTGCTGCTCACGCCACATACTGCTGCTGAACCGTTTCGTCTGTGCTGCTCCTGGACCGGTGCCGCCGACACAGGTCCAGGTGCCCCTGCTGTTCACCATCTACGCGCTGCTGTCCTTCAAGCAGTTCAAGCTGCTGGGGGACGGCCCCGACTGCACGCCCATGCCCGACGACGCGTTCTTCGAGCTGCCGCCCGACTACACCGAGGTAGGGCGAACCGAATATAGGGTGCAATGTTATTTCTTTTCGAGGACGGATGACCTTGATTGGGTTCCCTAGCGGTTGGCGCAACTGCGCCAAGGTACATGTACCAGTCTAGTACCAAAGCCGTGACGTTGTAGAACGGAACCTGGTCTTGGTGGCGGGGTAGACATGTTCGTCGTCGACTCCAGCGGCAAAGCAGGACAAAGCTCGTGCAAGCACGCCGACCCGCGCCAATGTATGTTGCACTTGCAGGCGGTGAACCACAAGCCTCAGTAGGTTTATGCAGCTGACGGTGCCGCCCAACCTGTCTCTCCTACCTCTGCTGTGCCAGGGTACCATGGAGGACTTTGACGCCCCCAGCAGCCGTTCCCACCACCGCATGGTGCGGGTGGGCGCAGACAGCCGCCGCAGCAGTGGCACCAACGTGCCCAAGCCACACGCGGCGGCGGGGACCGGCGGCAGGGATAAGGCAGCAGCAGCGGACGGGGACGGGGACGGTGGCAGTGGCGAGGAGCAGAAGGAGAAGGAGGAGGAAAGGGAGGGCCAAGGTGACCACGCGGCGGGTGGTGAGGCGCAGGAACGTAAGGCTGAGGGGGATGACGTGGGGAGCGGGAGGGCGGAGGCCCCCTGGCAGGACCCTCATGAGGCGCTTGCCGAGGCGCTGGTGGAGGCGCACATCGAGGCGGGGCGCAAGGGGCGGGGGAGGCACAGGGAGCACAAGGGGCTGGGCCTTGGAGAGGAGGATCGGCCGCGGCTGCGGCTGCTGCAGGGCGGTGATGAGGACGAGGACGAGATGGGGCTGTGCGGGGGCCTGGGGCTGGGCGAAGACGACTAGGCGAGCGGGGTGCTTGGGGGCACGGCATGTACGGTACATGGGCCGTTGCACTTGCGGAGGCGAAAACCCTCGCCGTGTAGCGAAGACTTACTAATGTAAGCGCGTCAAAGGGGCAGGGTGCAGGCAGGGCAGTTTGGATGAATGTTGTTGTAGCAGTAGGTGGGGTAACGCTGGTTCTGAGTTGAAAAGATGTGGCAATGCAATCTTGATTGAAGATAGTATGTGCATGCATGTAGGCAGGGTGGCAGTCCGCAGTCGTGGTGGTCACTATGCAGGAGTGGAGGGAGTACTGTGAGGTACGTTGCGTTTTGCTTGTTGCAGGTTGCATGGATGTTCTGAGAAGCAAGAAGAGTCTCATGGCCGGCCGTTCCTGCACACACTGATATTGGCAGGTGAGGACTGCGATCACTTTCTGGCATGACGGGCTAGCACTTGCGGCACCTACACCACTAGGCAGACACTACTGGAAGTGCATCGTTCATGTCTTATGGCGGGCACTGCCTCCTAGTTTACTGATGCTTCTTCAATGCATCCCATATAGATGCACCAATCTGTTGGCACCTGTCAGGCTGTTTCTTGTTACACTGTCCGAGAAGTGCCGTGCGACCCCTCCCAACCACTACACGTACTGAGAGGGACGGTGGGACGATGCCCATTGGGAGGGCCACGCGTCGGTGTCAGTTTGAGTGCAACAGTGCATACACATGCCCATGGTCGGTAGGCAACGTAAATCAAGGCGTTTGTAACCAACTGAAGCAATGGCCGAGCCGGCCCATGCCTTCGCCTCACCAGTGAGCCCTCAACCTGCCTGAGCTGACGAGGTCTTAACTTCACTCCTTAAATAAACCTTCAGCGGTCGCTCGCCTAGCAGAAGCAACTCAGCAACCCTTACTCAGGGCGGCGACAATCAGGGCGGGAGCACATCTCACCGCACTACACACTGCGCGCCATGCCCGCCACCCTGCCCCACACCAACTACGGTGCCGGTACACTCAGCGCATACACACCTTCACCCTGCGTCACGTCGACGACATGCGACCAAGACAGAATGGGACAGGTGGGACGAAGGGGATGCTCAAAGCAGGTTTCATTTGGTTTCCGTTGTTCCGTCCTAAAGGAAGGCCCAGATGCCACATCTCCCACATGCAGGATGCGTAATGGTACCCCCTGCACACTCAGTTCTTAGGGCCGGTGCGGTAGGTGCGCGCGCAATGCACGCACAATGCACGCAGACCCCGTCCTAACTACGTGCATGATACAGCCACCCAATTCAGACAGCGCACGACAAAAGTCGACGTGCAATACCGTGGGCGATTTCGGCTCGAATAGCCGTCCAAGCCAAGGTCCCAACTGCGCCGCTCATGCATCACTGCCCACACCCTGCGGCTTGCGCACACCTGCCCTCCTACGTTACACCGACCGCGCCAGCCTGCACACAATCCTGCCATCCGTAATCCTTCTGTCTGGCTACTGCTGACAGCAACCCCACAATAGTGTGCTGCTGTCATCCGTCACCGTGCTGGACAAGCCAACCACTATGCCGAGACCAAGTTCCGTTCGGCAACCGCATGGGTTGGATTGAGACTTGTACGAAACCGTCGCCGTGCCGCCACGTGCCATCATTTTTGCCTGACTACTGCTTACAGTGAATCCACAGCCGTGTGCTGCTATGATTGGTCACCCTGCCGCCTTGAGCCCCGTCCAAAATCCATAACGCTGTAAGCAATCCACAACCGTGTGCTGCTGTGTGCTTCGTCACCGTGCCGCCTTGAGCCCCGTGAAGCTGGCGGACATGGACATGGTGGCCGAGTGCGCCGCGGGCGACAGCAGCTTGGAGGGCCGGCCCACGTCCATGGACGACATGAGGTGCCGCTGCGTGCGCTCCCAGGAGCCCAGGCCGTTGAGGCTGCGGCACGTGGACTCGTACCTAGGGGCAGGCGGTGACAGCAGGGCAGGGGCTTGAGTCAAGGGGACAAGCCAAACACCCCAGCACATACCTACATCCAAGCACCATTCGGCTGTGGTCATTAGTTTGGCTACATACCTACACCGGTTATCCTCAGGTGAGCGGCATACTGCCTTATTGTCGCTTTTTGCGGGTTCTGCTAGGCACACTTTAGACGCATTTCGAGCCGCCGGCCTCGCCGGGCTGGTCAGCCCTCAGCTTTTTACCATTGGGACATGCAAGGTGAATAATACTCAGGTGAGCGGGTGGGCGTACTCGCACGAGCTTTGTCCTGCTGTGCCGCTGGAGTCGACGGTCGGCATGTCTACCCCTCCGCCAAGACCAGGTTCCGCTCTACAACGTCACGGCTTCGGTATTAGACTGGTACCTACACCGGTTGCTACCACCACGCCAATAATGGTCGTGCAATGCACAGGAGATGCTAGGGTGGCGAGAAACCGGGGAAGCAGCAGCTACTGGATTGCCCTCGCGCCCAGTCCGACGATACGATACTCACTCCTTGTATCCCATGGCCCGCTGCCGTGCGTACGCCTCCAGGCTGCCGCCGTACGGCCCCGAGGCGGTCAGCGGCCGCACCCGGCCGCCCGTGGCCCCCGGCACGCCGCTGCTGCCCCACGTGTTGCTGCCCACGCTGCCGTACTTGGTAGCCTCCGCCTCGCTGACCGCCCACATGGAGGTGCCGTACGGCTCCATGGTGGGGAGGTAGCGGTACTTGGAGCCGATGAGCTTCACGCGCGATGCGCCGGGCGTTTCCCGCACGCCCAGCTGAGGCCCCGGTTCCACATCGTTCTCTTTGAGGTGCGGAGGCACCCACTTGAAGCTCGAGTCCGACACCACAGGCGCATCCACGATGTGGTGGTCTGTGTGCGGTAAAAAGATCCGTTGGAGCGGTTAGTGGTGGTGTGTGCGTGCAGGAGCGAGGTGTTCATACGCTCCTTAGGAGGGTACGGTACGGGTTCATGACAAAGCGCCGGGTTGGGTGGCATCCAAGGTATGACAGTGCGCTCTGTACCAGGTGGTAGGAAACAGCAATCTGTCGGTTAGCAACCCGCACGTGTGCTTGGCTTACCTCGCCCTGTCCAGTAGACAACCTTCTTGGTGCCATATAAGCTGCCGTTGGTCGTGCTGGCCCGTGCCGCTGTCCCAGTCGTGTCAGCCCATGCTGTTTGCCTCCTGGGTGTGTGCTCTTGACTAAAGTCAGCAACTGGCTTGGGAGATGGACTAGGGCGCTCCTCGTATGCGTTAGTAAACTGGCCACCAATCAGTTTAGGGGGTGGTCCTGCGGGCACTCGGGTCCCCGAAGGCCTGCAGGACAGGGGAGGTAAAGACGCGACGTGCACAGGTCAGACTCGGTCCCAGTTGCCGGGCACCGAATGCAGCAAGGCATGAAGCGATGCAGCATGCCGTAACGTACTAGCTATGAGGAGCAGCGTGGCAACGTGTAGCTCAAGCGGATGCGCTGGGTCGATGGGTGCGCCATGGCGAAGAGGGGCCAAGCTAACCTTGCAGAGTGCGAGCGCTGCTGGTAGTATAGAGTCGTTGCACTTGCTCGTAGGTCTGGCCTGTGGTAGGAGTAGCGCAAGAATGTTGGGAAGGAAGCGCACACGCAGCCCACCACCAATTCGTTGTTCCAAGGCCGCATCAAGAGCCGCACCTATCCGCGCTATCCATGCTGTCAGATGCTTTGGTTCTCAGGGACCTTCGATGTCGCAGGCGCTGTCTAAGCCCTTGTGCGATGGGACACTATCTGGACACTATGCACCTTGCTTTGCAGGGAACAAAGTATACTAATTTTCTAGGTAAGGATCGGTTGGAATATGTATTGTCAGGCTGTATCCGGGGTTAGGGTAATCCCTTGGCGAGCAAGAGGATATCGCGTTCGACGGCCCTTGGAAGCAATCGTACCGCTCTCTCTCCCGAGTTCGGCGAGCATTGCATCCGCGCTGAATCTGCTATCAGCAATAAGATAAAATTTTACTTCAACTTAGGCTTACATGCCTGCAGCAGGGAAGGCTGTTGGTCATGTGTAATAGAGCGCCTGGGAGCCACCACCCAGGCCATCAGCATTGAAAAGCAATGCTGCGCCTGATCACCTCACCAAAGGTTGTCTTGAGCCTCAGGTTTGATGATTTACATGCAGCCAGTCGGCCACAATTTGGCAGGATTAAAGCCCAACCAGGGGAGCACCCAACGGTAGCCAGGACCCTCCCTGCCGGACCCTGGGGCAGCACCACCATGCCAGCGCTGTCAGGGGAGCCTCATGCCAGACGCTCAGTCGCTCACTCTTTGTCCAGCTGCAGCCAAGCCTGTAAGCATGCAGCAGGAAGGCGCCTCCATAGGCGGGCCAGGTTGGGTCTCACGTCATTTGCCCATGACTCAGTCACCTCCCCTGCATGTCATTGAGCTTGTGGGCCGCATCGCAGTGTTCTGTCCCAAAGGCCTTGTCTACTTTAAGTGAGTCCTTCCACACGTCGTGAATGGCTACGCTAGCTATGGGCCATGACAACATGCTAGTGTTGGGAGTGTGGCATTCGTGGGTTCCTGCAGGCACAACGGGTGGGTCATCACACTCAGGTCCCAACAGACAGCTTGTGGGCCTCGGCCAACATCGAGGTGCATGCAGGACCACGCCTTACCCCCCTCAGCTTCAAGTTGCATACGGGGAAGCAGCCGACTGCCCCCTGTGCCAACGGCATCTCTGCTCCACGATGTGCACCTCAGTCATGGTTTGGCTAGTTAGCAGTGGCACCAGGGCCTGTTGTTTTGGCCATTCCTGTGTGTCGTACAGGCACGGCGGAACTACGTCTCCTCCAATTGTCGTTGATTTCCCACGCGTTCGTCCTTTGCAGTAACTGTGCCCACGAGCAATGAAGATTTCCAACAGGTTCGCCACTTGGAGGCGGTCCCGTCACGCTTCCCAGTGCTTGCCTGTCCCTCCTGGAACTTGGCTTGGGACAGCACAGCAAGGACTGATGTGCTGACATGCTGGTGTGTGAAAACTGTTGCTCAAATTCACCTCTACGCGCAGGGGTAGAGGTAGGATGTGCTTACACCACGAGGCAGGGCGATCATCCCTAATGCCGAGGCGGGTTGGTCCTTCGAAGGGATGACTAAGAGCATGACACGTGCTCAAGGCGAGGAGGGGCGCACCAGACGCCCAAGCATCAGGACGGCTCCACGTCCAACCGTTGCCAGCTGGGAAGTGGCGACTGATCCTGGACTTGACTCTGCAGGTGCGTGCCATTACGGTTGGACAGAGGGTGACTCGCGTATACTGTCTGCCCTTCAATGTGACCCATCATACAGATACGAGGCCCACTTTCACAAGCACAGTACTTGCACAATAAATAGCCTCAATTGGTCAGCGCTACACAGCACCAGTCAACTCAACTGGATAGCCTGGACTGCTGAGTAGCATTCCCCAAGCAATATGCGTATCCGAGCTCGCAAGGACCCTTAGTGATATGAGCACACATGAAGCTTCATGCCGTCTCCCTTGCAAATACCGCCCGAACTCGCGGCCTCTGACCCTGCGGTGAACCAGGCCCCTCAGCCGAGTGAGAACGGGGCTCAAGCGTCCAGCAGCAACGAGGCTCACGAAGGCACCCCTCTGAATCTTGAGAAGGCGGCTAGCGCTCCGGTGGATGGTCTCTCACCAAAGGACATCAATCCGCAAAAATCAATCCTGAGGACAGCGGCCTCGCTCAGAGCTGAATGCCAGCGAAATGTTTCCTGGCGAGACGAAACTGGGCGAGAGCTAGTAGACGTGGTGGAGTATGAGCCCAGGTGAGGAATAGTTAGAGCGCAACCGTGAACAGCAGGCCGCGCCGCTGATACCGTCCGGACGCTGACGTCGATTCGCTATTCCTCAATGCCACCTACAGTGAACCAGATGACTCAGAGTACGATGATTATGAGGACCGTGCGTGCTGCGCGTTGATGTGAAGGGGAGCTGAGGCTCGGGCCCATGAACACTTGGGGAGACTGCGAAACAACATGAGCTCGGATGCCATCAAACCGTGGCAGCATGTAGAGGCCCGGCTTCGCGACACGGAGTTGCACAGTGTGCGGCAGGGCGAGACGCGCTGGTGTCCGGGGCGAAGGCGCCTTGGGTATGGAGCACATGCACTGATATGCATACAGCACTGTTGAATGGCGTTGCTTGGGGGCGGGGGCACGGTGGCGCGGAGGTTCCCGTGCGTTGGGCAGCTCATGCCCGTGTGGGTGTGGGTGTGGGGGAGGGGGGACCGGCCGCTGTCATGAAGTACCTACAGGATACCACTAGTTGGTCCTGGTGCTACCACCGTTATTCGCGTTCTTGGATGGTCAGGACATGACCATGGGGATCAGGAGCTTGTCTGCGGGAGTGTCCAAGGTCTGGCACTTTTCCGCATCTCGGACTTTTGCCCGCAATGCACATGTGCCTTGCGGGTATGCGGCAGACAGGATACGTCTGCTGACTTCATGGCTTATGTTCGTAGGTGATGTTGGGGTGCGGAAGCCTGGCGGTGCTTAATAATGCTGTGCAAGGCAAGGCTGCATTTGGTGTATGCGTGATCGGGATCACTGGAGAGTGGAGCAGCTGCAGGCTGATTGCTACAGAGGATCAGGCTTCAGTTCACCCCTTCCGGCCTGAACGTGTAAGTCTTGAATGCATGCAATGTTGCTACCCTATACCTTCTTCGTGCGGCAAACATTGACGCAGATTGACGCATCTTGCAATGTATGCCGCCCTGCGTTCCTGCCGCAACAGCAATGTACAGGGCACATGCAGTCCCTAACTGGTGCCACGAACACTAGCTGAATGGAGGGTGCGTCGCCGAGAACGAGAGCAGCTTCAAGCCTTGGCAAGCGTTTACCGGTAGTTGGCAAACAGACTTGCATGACAACATGAGGGCAACCCGCAGCAGTACGACACGCGGCTACCTCCGACCTGGGGAACAATGGAACATCCCGTCCCCTGATGCGTTGTGGATCTAACCCTTTGTAAGGCATGGTCAGGAACGGTGCATGCGTGACCTACATCTTGCGCGCACATAGTTTGACGGTAAGCGAGGACCTGTTACAGCGTATATGTCAGCTGAACTGGGGCCTCCTTGGCGGGGCTGAGCGGTTACAGCCCAAGCCTTCCAGCTTTCACACCTCGGCGGACTGCAGCTGCAAGTCGAGTGCCCGGCCATGGGCGTCGTCGTCATTGCTCAGCGACATGCGTACAGTTAACAGACGGCCAAGTGCAGTACTTGAACACTCGACCCAACCATCCACTGCAAATGCAAGCGTACTGCATGTTCAGCATTCGTTCACTCAAGCTGCCGGAATGCCAAACCACTCGCGTCGCATGTACTGGTGCGCAAGTGCCACTGCCAATGCCACGCCGTCCGCATGCTGCTGCCCTGACATGCATGCCACCTGCTGCAGCCCGTCCAGGGATAAGTCCCCAGGTGGTGTCCTTTCTGGCCCCTTCACGTCTGTAACGGTTCACGCCAGGAAAAAAAGGTCAGGTCATCGTCCAGGATACACCCAACTGGCAACCCGCGGTCGCTCCCAGCCCATCAACCATAGCCCATCCGCCAACCCTCATCAGCCCCTCACAACCCCATCGCGCTCTTTTCCGTCTCGAAGATGACCATGCGGTACAGCTTAATGACAAAGGTCTCGGTGTCGTTGTCCAGCACGGGGGACAGCTCGCCGAACAGCTGCTCCGGCCCCGTGTGCTGCCCCAGCAGCTTGACCACGTAGTCCACGAGAGTGGGCTCCTTCACGCCCAGCAGCTGCTCCACCTTGCTGGACACCCAGGCCTGCGTGAGCATGGGGGATGTGCAGTACGTGAGCGTGGGGTTTAGGAAGCCGACACCTGCATTCACGTGGTCAAGGGGCAATGATTATTATTGGCACGCGTGTGCATGTGGGGAAGAACACGGGGAGGGAAGCAGGCCCTGCAGATGGGCGTAGTCAAAGGGGGACGGGCTGCCGGGCGCAACCTGTGCGGTGTGATATTCTGCACGGCCCTGACTGTGTAACACGTGCCGTAGGCCAAGAGGGTGGCATGCGGCGCTGGAGTTCCCGTAGCCCATGTCATTTAGAGCACGCGTGCAGGCACGCTTGCTCACAGTGGCAATGCCGGGCTTCAGTGTGCATGATGCAAGAGTCCTCGACACACCACATAACGCGGCGCGCGGCATCATGCAGGGGCGCAAATGCTTTGCTCGGCCTGCGGCAAGCGCCTTGAGCGCCGCCTTGGGGTCGGCAGGCGGCTGCGGCACGGCAGGGGCTGGGGCGGCGGCGGCGGGTGGCACGGCGGAGAAGCGCGAGTGCTCCTGGGGGACCGCCGTGGGGTCCGTGACGGCCCGCATCTCCTCCTCCGTGTAGCGTATGGGTTTCTGCGGCAGAGCAGGGGGGCAGGGTAGACACGGCAGGCGTGAAGTGTTGCCAGTTATGCATCGGCATGCAATGCAGGCACATGCCCAAACACAGCTGTACCTCGTGTGCCGCCAGTGCGGGATGAATAGAACACCCCGATCGTCCCACCCCCACCAAGGCGGCCGACCCTCACCACAAACATGGCCGCCACCGCCGCGTTGTTGCGCGACCGCGCCCCCGCCCCGAACGCCATGCGGCCGCCCCCGGCCCCACCACCACCACCACCACCACCAGCCGCTGCGCCCGCCGAACCCGGCCCCTGCTGCTGCTGCTGCTGGTGCGGCGGCGGCGGGGACTCGGACCGAAAGCGCGCGCCATGCGGCCGCTGCTGGGCATGCGGGTCGGCAGGCCTCGCCTCCTCCGCCTTCACAACCGGCGACGGCTGGTGCGCGGGCGGCGGCGCGCGCGCCGCCGCGAGCATCGCCTGGTAGATTGGGTCATTTGTATCAACCTCCGGCTCCACCTTCGGCTCCACCTTGACTCCAGGTTGCTGCTGCCCGTGCCCGTGCGCGGCGCCGTTAGCTGCAGCAGGAGCACCCTGCGCCGCTGGTGGCTGTGCGCTGTCGTACACGGTGCTCCCGGCAGGCCCTGGGGTGCCCTCCTGTGCGCTGGCCTCGCCGGCCGCGGCTGCGCGCTTGGCCCGCCGCTCCACCTCCCGCGCCTCCCGCTGGCGGTCAATCTCGTCCTCCTCCTCCTCCACCAGCCGTCGCTTCCGCCGGTCGGCCGACTTGCGGCTGCCGTGCCAGACGCGTCCAGACAATGCAGTGAGTGAGTGAGTGCTTGCCATAATGTCGAAGGCTGGGTGTACGGATGTCAGGTACGCGTTGTTGGCACGGCAGGTTGCGGCACCATGCTACATTTTGTTGACTTCTATGTCGCATGGGCATGGCTGGGCCAGTGAAGTACCCCAAGGTGAGCCGTCTGCGCTGCATGAGGACTTCACCGCTAAGAGCGCCTCAAAACCTCCGAGCCACCCTTCCCGCCTCTCACCTGCCCCTCAGCGGCCTCCGCTCCCACGGCTCCCTGTCGTCATCGCTGTCGTACGCGTCCAGGTCGCTCCGTACAGCTGCCCGCCAGTCAGACTCTGCCTGATGCCGCCGGTCCCGCTCGCGCTCCCGCTGCTGCGCCTTCTCCCTGGAGCCGCACGCGATCATTGACGATTGGCGGTTGGTACGCGCCGGCACCCACACGGCGTACGGCAGAAGGGCCAGGAGATGGCGGAAAAGAGAGGAAGAGGAGAAGGAGGAGGGTTGTACAGTCAGTATTGTGCGACAGGCAACCGCAGGGAAAGCGGGACACGCAAGGGAGTCCCTTGCCCAGGCACAAGACAAACAGGCAGAAGCTGCCCGCCAGCAGCAAGTAAACCCAAGCTGCTGAAAGTAAACTCGGCTCCATTCCAAGCAGCAACCCATTCTGCCGGCCACTGCGCAGCCGTCAGAGGCTTCACAGCACGCAACACACGCATGACACTCCTACTCCTCGGCCGGCTTGTCAGTGCAGGAATATCAAGTACCTCATGACGACGAGGATATGCAGAACATGGTTAGCGGCACGAGCTTGGAGCGTGGGCAGTGTGGGCAGGTGGGGTCTCAGGGGGCAGGAGCACAATACGCACAACAGCAACCGGTGGCACGGGCACCGGTTGCCGCAGCAACGAACAAATGAAGCCAAAAGGAGGCGAAGCAAGCTCCAAGCTAAGCACCAAATCAAGGTTTCCTCGCCATAGATCCTGAACGCCTCGGCCCCTCCCCAGAACCACCATCCCCATTCCACGCCTTCATAACGCTGAGCTTCATCCACGCTCGCTCTTGGAGCACCTCCTGCGCCGGCTAGTGCCCGAGTGGTGCAGGTTTTGCGGGCCCCGTAGATTTCAACGACAGGGCATGTACGTGCGCTTTGGGCCACGCATGAAGGCCTGAATAAGTTCCATCCCATCCCTTACCTCAGGCAAAGCACTCGCGGCTTTGCGGGGTGCTCCTAGTGTGCTACGGCTGCTGCGTTGCTGCCCCCCACAGCCATGCTCCGCCGGCAGCGCCTGCGGTGTGCCACCAGGTAGTGTTCCGAAGAGTCCAGGCGCCACGCGGCCGGGAGCCCGAGCACCCAACCCACAATCTCAAAGCACTGCACCAACACTCCAGCTGCTAAAGGCTAAACCTCTGGACTACTGAGTCTTGAGCCCGCCCCTGTAACTCTTTCAGCGATGTAGGGACAAGGGATGGGTGAGTGGTGCTTTAGTGCATAGCGCGTAGCTTGGCCCCCTCTCCCGCGGTCACGGTACCAGCAGTTGGCTGCCTGCCCTGTGAGAAGCAGCTGCTGCCCGCGACCCACCTCTCATACCGCTCCCACTCGCGCAGCTTGGAATCATACTTGGCGTCCGCCTCCCGCCGCCGCTCCTCCTCCTTGCGCCGCTCCGCCTCCTCCTCACGGTCCCGGTCCCGGTCACGAGACCGGTCGCGCTGCATGGCGTTCGCACACCAGCATGTCAACAGCCAGGCAACCGAGTACCATGAGTCCATGACAGACCAAAAGCCATGACACAAATAGTGCGGGCCCCACGACGCCCTTATCACCGCGAAACGTACGGCGTTGCTGAAGACCACTGCAGGCCCAGGGCGCCAATAACGGCCAGCAGGCATTTCAGGTTCCCCACAACAACCCACGCCGGCGAGCGTTCCTCACCTCCCGGTCCTTGTCCCGCTCCTTGTCCCGGCCCCGGTCCCGCTCCTTATCCTTCCCGCCCGAGGAGCCACCCAGCTGGGCCAGGAACGCGTCGGCCGCCTGCGCCGCCCCCGGCACGCCGCCAGCCGGTATGGGCGGCGGCGGCGGCAACGAGGACCCCAGCCCCTTCTCCTCCCGCTCCGAAGCTATAGACATGATGAGCTCCAGCACACGGTTATCTGCAACCGTGTCCTCGTCCTGCTCGGCCTCGCCCTCCTCCACCTTGTCGTCCCCCGACGCCTGGCTGTCCGCCCCCTCTGCTGCCCCGCCCTCCTTGCCCGCCGCTGCATCCTCCGCCGCCTTTGCTTTCTTGGCCGCCTTCTCAGCGGCCTTTGACTGCTCGTACTGCTCAGTGTACTTCTGCGTTGCGGCGTTGCACTTCAACAGCAGCTCCTGCCCGTCGAGCTTCAGCCCGTTGAGGAGGCGCATGGCCCGCAGCACGCCCTCCGCGTCCTCAAACTCGCAAAAGCCGAAGCCCTTGGGCTGCTTCGTGTCAGGGTCCACTTGGCGCTTCCAGGATTTGACCTTCCCGCACGCATCTAGCAGCTCCTTGACTATGCTGTCTGGCAGGGAGGCGGCGATCTTGCCGACGTACACCGTGGTGCTCTTCTCGGCAATGGAAGGGGGCACGTACACTGCAAGGGAGAGAAAGAGGGGGCGTTCACAGCTGTGCCAGACGTCGCCCCCAGTGCAACGCCACCTTCATCCCCTCACAATACCCTCCCCCGCCCACTGATCCCCCAAAGCAGCCTGACGATGGACCATAACCAACTGCTGTTCAACATGGATCTGCACTGACAGCTGCGCATGCACAAGTGCATGCTCACCGCCAGGTTTCCCCCCAGGGGTCATCAGACCCATAGGTCGAGCTGACGGAAGGGTGGGCATCGGCGGCCGCATAGCTCCCGGCCCAAAGCCCATGCCGCCGGGCATTCCCATACCCATCGGCATGCCGGGCGGCTGCATCATCATGGGCCGCATGCCTGTTGCGGGAAGGCCATGACAGGGCGAGCATGGGCATGGGTATGGCAAAGTCAAGGGCACATGCTTGATACCATAACATAGCTCCAAGATGATGTTCCGAGATATGTACTTACCCATCATCGGCGGCATTCCACCAGGAAGGCCCGGCATTCCGCCAGGGCCCGGCGGCATCCCGGGCGGCATACCTGGCGGCATGCCTGGTCTAAAACCAGGATACGGATATCCTGGAGGTGGGCCGCTCATTTGTTTGGAGGCCCAAAGGGGCTGGTCGCACGGGCCTAGACCAACTAAGGCAAGATCGGAGCCGCTTACTGAAAGCTTGTTGGCGTGTGCAATTTAGTTCGTAAGTATATATTAATAGGTATGTCTTTTACGGTACTGCAGAGTGCCCGTAGATGTGGCAACAGGTCTCTGTGTAGTCGCTGCATGGGCGCAACCGCTCACTGAATTGGGGCGATTCGGTCGTCCGGGCGCGCCAGGAGCACGGTACTGGGCAAGAATCCCATAGATCATACACTACGATAGTTGACTTCCAGCACCATCTGTACCAGGCCTCTAGTGCGCAGCCCCTCGCCAGCCCCGTTTCACGCGCCGGCGGGTAGCGGAGGTCATCTCAGCGGCCATGCAAGCTTCTTAGCCCTCCGCGTCTGGAGATGGCGCTGCGCAATGTTGACATCAAGCACTCCGGGTGGAGATGTAGCCATAGCCCAACTGGCCTGGGCGGTCTCCACAACACGGGGAGGCGCCTCCACCACCCACACCCGCTAGGCCCACCCCATACCCCACACCAAGCACAGCCACACGGCAGCATCCGCAACACGACACTACCCTGCCATGCAAGCGCACTTGATGCTTCCAGTGCAGGAAATCTCAACCTATACGGCAGCCGTACAGCCATAGGCCGCCAGCTCCTGCAGCACCTGTTGCAGGCGGCGCCACCACCACCAGACACCGACTTCCCCACTGGGCCACAACCCCAAACACCTATTGCCACACCTGCTGGCCGGGCACCAGGCCCATGGGCTACAGAGGAAGCCGACCGAAGGGGCCATGTCGCTGCTGCCCAGCCACCATCCGAGGCGTTGGCACATGTGGAGTCCCTGGTGCGTTGTGTGGAAGGCCTGATGCTAGCCCACCGGGACATGCAGCAGCTGCAGGCGGCCATGGAGCGGTGCGCCCACATGGCCACGGCAGGCACAGGCGGCGGCAGCGGTGGCATGAGCAGCAGCAGCAGGTTTGGTGGTGGCAGCCGGGGTGGCTTCTTCGGCGCCAGCCGGCCAGCGAGCAGAGCTGCAAACGGGGGTGGTGGTACGGGCAGCAGCAGCATTGGCGGTGGCGGTGGCAGCGGGAGCGGGAGCGGGAGCTCGGGTGCTGCTGGTGAAGTGGCCGCCAGGCCGCCGTGGTCGTGGGCGGGGGTGCAACGGCTGGTGGTTGTGGGTCTGGGCTCGCTGGCGGCGTACCGGGGGGCCATTGGCAGCGGCCGGCAGACGGAGCGGGAGAGCAGCAGGGCGGCAGCAAGGTGCGGGGGTGTGTGTGGTGTAACTCAACTCTTCTGCATTCCTCTCGTTGCACCTGTAGGCAGATGGCAAGAGTGAACTGCATCACGTTCGTGAACTCCAGGCTCCGTCCAACGACGGCATGGCTTCTTGCCTTGGGACGAACCCGTGCACTCCACGCGCCAGCTGCTGCTCCATGAAGAGGGCACGGCCGCCGTGGCCATCACAAGCAGCTGCAGGCAGGCACCACGACGGGCCTCCGCTATCTCGCCGCGGTCGTACCTGACGCAAACAGTCAACCCCCGCACCCGTTTCGCGCCCTTCCGCCCCCAGGCTGTACCAGCTTGCTCTCTCCCGCGTGCTGGCCTCCCCGCTCCTGCTGCCCGGACTGGCCCACAGCCCCGCTGGCAGCGAGGCACGTACCCCTGCACACCTGTCGTACGGTGTGTCGTACTACGACCCGGAGTACCTCCCCTGGGACGTGCAGCTGCTGCAGCGCCTGTGGGCCTCTGGCCAGATGCCAGGGCCAGAACCCGCATGTGCTGCAACGTTGGCAGCTGCTCCGGAGGATGTATCAGCAGGTCTAGGTGCCCCTGCTGCAGCCCGGGACGGTGGTGGTGGTGCGTCTCGCCCTGCGTGCTCAGCCGTACACGTGCAGCCGTCGGTGTTGGGTGGCGCAGCGCTGGTGGCACACGTGCCTACCCTGTTCTACTGCCCCTGCTGCCCACGCGATGTGTACGACGCGGTTGTGAGGGCCAACCAGGCGGCAGGCACGCTGCACAATGTGGCCATCATTGGCAATAGCTTCAGGGGCCAGGCGGACGCGGCATTGCTGCTGCGGGCGTTCGGGGGTCTGGGCGCGGGGATGGGGCCTGGGCGTGGGCCGGTAGGAGGCGGCATGGGAGGGGGCGCCGGGGGAAGAGCGGGCGGCAGGGGTCTTGGAGCGGCGGGTTTGAATGGTGGGCTTGGCGCAGGGGCTGGTGAGGGCAAGGGGGAGGTGGAAGGAGAGGAGGCGTTTGTGCAGTTGGTGGCTGAGGGGAAGGTGGTCGAGCTGATGCTGCCTGACTTTGCAGCGCACGGCGTGGCGACGGCGCTGCACCTGTTCTTCTAGTGTGCCAGTATGTATCAGGTGAAAGGTAGGACGACGCAAGTAATAGAGCAGAGTTGAGGCACCTGTTGGTGGCCGGCTATGTAGCTGTGACCAGGACACGGCATCTGTGTGGCTCCACCACCTGAGGTTGGACGGAGATGCCGAAGCAGGTGCCAGTTGCCGTTCCGGCTGTACTGTAACGGGCGACGGGATGTAAAACCTTTGGATTTCGGCGCTTGAGCGGATGTAGTAGCACCACCTTTCCACAGCAAAAAAACCTGCTCCAGAAGGGGTGCTGAAGGGCAGCCTCGACTGTGGAAGGTTTGTAGCGTCACACTGCTTGGGTGTGACGATGCGACTGCCGAAGAAGGTGTGCAGTAGCGGTTGCGGAGATCACTGGGAGGGAGGGGTCATCGAGGACGTGGCGGCGCAGGCAGCTTGGACGAGCCTGGGAAAAGGCTGTGCCGGCAAAGGAGGCGTATGGGGCCCCTGTAACCACCAACCGGCGCATGGCGTGGCGAGGGCGTTGCACGTGTTCTTGTACCGGTAGTGCAGCAGGATGTAGCATGTG
This sequence comes from Chlamydomonas sp. KOR1, assembly GCA_036984285.1. Classification (NCBI taxonomy): domain Eukaryota; kingdom Viridiplantae; phylum Chlorophyta; class Chlorophyceae; order Chlamydomonadales; family Chlamydomonadaceae; genus Chlamydomonas; species Chlamydomonas sp. KOR1. The sequence continues at coordinate 71,684 of BQMZ01000206.1, forward strand.
AAGGTGAGGACAGCGCAAGTATCTGAGCACAGACAGCACAGCTGTGGCACCTGTCGTAATAATGAGGTAGCCCGCTAAGCCCGGTGTGTAGGTGTGTGCACAGTGCAGGTTTGGTCAGGACTGGTACGGTCGTGTGGCCACACCACGGATGATGGGAGAGATGTCGACGCAGGTGTGTTGGTACCGGTTGCGGCTGTACTGTAGTTCTGTAGCGGGCGGTGGGATGTAAAACCTTAGGATTTTGGCGCATGAGCCGATGTGGTCGGACCTCCTGCTCCAGAAGGGCCGCTGAAGGGCAGCCTCGATAGTGGAAGGTTTGTATTGTCACGCCGCTAACGTGTGTCGAAAATGCCGAAGGAGGTGTGCAGTAGCGGTTGCTGATTGGGAGGAGGGATAGCCTGGGTCATCGGGGCGCAGGCAGCGTGGACACTGGGGCTTCGAGGCATTGGCCCGTAACCACCAACCGCTGCCTTGCGATGCCTGGCAGCATGTGCTCAGGTCGCTCCTTGTACACAGCAGCATTTAGTTTGTGGCTGAGCGATATAGTTTGGATGAAGTTCCGAGTCTCCACAACTGTTGCCAGTTGGTGCAAGGCGAACCCGCCCGCGCGAAGGCCTATCACGTCAGCCGAGTTTCGCTGTACGGTGTTCACTGCAGGAGCGCTTTGCAAAGTTCATGCGTAGCACGACAGCAACACTCGCTATCGACGAGCTCTGAATGTCAGGCTGAAGCCCGCGGGGTCAGGGCTGGGGAAGCAGCTCCAGCCTAACGCCGTTGCACTATGGCACCAACAGCCAGCACATCCAAGCACACCTCCAGGAGCCTTGATCCCAGTCAGGATGACAGCAACAGCAGCAGTGACGCCAGTACAACAGCTCGGAAAGTGCACGTGCGTACGGACAGGGCCGCCGCTGCATGGAGACTGTGCCACACCGTGTGGGAGGGCGTGGTGGAGGCGGCGTGGAACGTGGGGAACAACACACTGGAGCTGCTGCCTGCCTGGGCCAGGCCGCACAGCAGCAAGGGACAGCCCTACCCCGAGGACCTCACGGGCAAGGTGTGCGTGCTAAGGGGGCATGTGCTGATCACGCATGTGGTATTGGAGGCAAGGGAAGGACCTCGCCTTGCTGGTACACGTGCGTCTGTGCGTACCGGTACATGCCTGCAACGTGTGGCTTTTCCCACGTAACTCATAATGAATTTGTTGAAGAGCGCAGTTCGCTGTGTCGCGCCGCATGCCCCGGGCAATGCACCCTCAAGCAGTGCCACGCATCCCACTGACCAGGCCTGCCGTGTACCCATCTTGTTGGCCGCATCGCTTCCCCCTCCCGCCCCTAATCCTACCCACGTTCCCCCTTCCTCAGGTTGCCCTGGTGACCGGCGGCAATGCGGGCATCGGGTTCGCCACCGCCCAGCAGCTGGCCCGCCGCGGGGCGCACGTGGTGCTGGCGTGCAGGGACAGCGGACGGGCGCAGCAGGCGGCGGAGGTGAGGAGGGTGACAGCTGGTTGCCTGAAGCCCCAGCCTGGGCGGAGAGGTTCGGCAGCAGCATCGTGACACTTTTCGCAGCGCAGTCCTACCGCTAGGGCATTGACCATGCCGCTGTCGTTCCTGCCTGCAGGAGATCTGCCGCACGCCGCTCCTCGCGCTCCCTGGCCACTCCCTCCCATCCACCACCCCCTCCTCCCCCTCCGCCCCCTCCTCCGCGGCGCCCCTCTGCTCCTGCGAGTCCCTCCCCGTGCCGCTGGACCTGTCCCGCCTGTCCAGCGTGCGTGCCTTTGCGCGCTGCTGGTCCGAGCGCGGGCTGCCGCTGCACCTGCTGGTGTGCAACGCGGGGGTCATGGGGCCGCCGAAAAGGAGGGACAGCGCGGACGGACACGAGCTGCAGTTCCAGGTGGGTGGTCGGGAGCGGAGGACCGGGGGGAAGGCGTGGTGGAAGGGTGCAAGGACCGAGGGGGAGGCGTATGATGTTAGGGAGCGGTGGGGGGCTGCAGAGGTCGAAGGGGAGTGGCGGAAGGATTGGGGGAATGAGGTGCAATCGGACGCAGGGGTACGGGAGGGTTGTAGAGGCAAATTTCAATTGCGCTGCCTAAGCAGCTTGGGAGCTGGGGACACTCCGCGCTGCACTGGCGCTGGCGTTGCACCGGCAGACCTGGCATTGCGCAAATGCGCCCGGCAGCGCCTCGCCTCCGTAGCCCGTAGAGCGCTAACGTGTTGATCTCTTACCCCTCTTACACGCTCCTGGTGCAGGTCAACTTCCTGTCTCACTGGCTGCTGGTGCACCTGCTGTTGGAGCACGAGCGGGGCAGGAGGGCCAAGGGGAACGAGCACCACCACCAGCAGCAGGAGCAGAAACACGTGCAAGCGCGGGGTCGGGGCAAGCCTGCGCCCTGGGCTGAGGCCGGGGCCAGGGCGGGGGCCAAGCCGGCGACCGGCGGTGGGTCTGGCGGTGCGTGTGGCGGCCCCACCGGCCCGGCCGACTGCACCCGCGTGGTGGTGGTGAGCAGCGTGGTGCACCGCGCGGGGCCGCTGCAGTGGCACGACATGCTCAGCAGGGACAGGTGCGGTGTGGGGGGACGAGCGGAGAGCCTGGGTTGTAACATCAAATGCCGAATGCCAACTTGAGGGCGCGGGGGACGGGGCGTGTACCAAGAAAGGTTCCAGAGTCACAGGGTGGTAGCCGCCGGGTCGATAAATTGGTGCGGGGGAAACATGTACCGGTACCCGCAGAGAAGCAAAAGACCGTAGGAGGATTTCGTTGTCCGCGTTTGTCGCAGGCGTGGGGTAATTGGTCCAATGAAGTCTGGAGTGTACGGTAGCCGTGAGTCGCACGACACGGTCAGCATGGGGAGGGTCGGGGAAGGGTGAGAGGGCCCAGGTAGACGCAGGTGAACGACGGAGCGTAGCGAGAGAGTGGGTGGCTTGAGTACATGGGGATAGCCGGGAGGGAATTTCCTCCCGGCTGTCCGAAGGGCGCGGCAGGCGGCGATGCTACGTGCTGCGCGTGGCGACCACAGCAACACGGAACAGGTACCACAGCTGCAAGTCCAATTGACGTATGTCGTACCCCTGCCGTACCCCTCCCGCCAGCTACGAACCGTTCATCACGTACGGCGTGAGCAAGCTGGCCAACCTCATGATGGCCAAGGAGCTGCAGAGGAGGTTCGACAGGTGGGCCAAGCCATTTGAAATACTGTACCCGGTCTTTATGAACGGTGTTTTGCCAAGCTGATGACAACAGTCGCAACGGCCTTGGTCATGGACGGACATTGGTCTTGGCGGAGCAGGGGAACTCGGCCATCGCTGTGTATACTTGCCGGCCTGCATGCATGTACTTGTAATGTATACTTGTCAGGCTGGTCACTTACACCTCTCCGTATAGCAGTCAACAGGTTGCTATACCGTACTAGAGTTGTGCACATATCGTACATCGTGCATATGGCCCCCAGGCACCCCGAGTACGGCAACGGCAAACGCGCAGTGGTGCTTGTCAATTGCACCTCCCCGTAAGGCTGTACCAACCTCAAGCCTATGGTCTAACGGGCCCCAGGCACCCCGAGTACGGCCACTGCGACACCGCCGTGGCCCTGCACCCGGGCATGGTGCGCACCGCCCTGGCTGCGGGCTTCTTCAAGGGATACGGCGGCGGCTGGCTGCAGGGCACGCCGCTGAGGCCGCTGGTGGCGGCGTGGAACGCGTTCATTGACGGGGTGAGGCTGAGACAGGGGAGATCCCCGGGGGTGACGGTTGCTGCGGAAGTGGGCGTGCCCAGCTGCCCACGTTCATGACTTGTCGGTTTGCATGCAGGCCGGGTCCTCAGGACACCGTGACCGTGACGGCCCATGCTTTGTGACCGTGACGGCACATGCGTTGTGACCGTGACGGCCCATGCTTTGTGACCGTGACGGCACATGCGTTGTGACCGTGACGGCCCATGCTTTGTGACCGCACCGCTGCCACGTGACACGAGTAAGAGTTGGCAGCTAGGCACCCAGCCGCCATGGCCTGCCTGGTCCGGCGTGTCTGACATGCCCCTGCAGGCTTCTTCTTCACGTGCAGGGCCAAGTGTTTCCATGCTTCCCTGGCGCCTTACACGGCTTCCTCGCGTTTACGCTTACTGGTCGCGTACCGTACGGCAGTAACAATGTAACCTCCGCCCCCCACCCCACCCTAAAGATACCTCCTGTAACGATCAAAGCGCCGTGACTTCAGCTTGTAGCCACGCTGCCTGCATTGCCATGCACGTCACAAGTGCCAATGCAGACCGTACTGCTACTGTAGCTGCTACTCTTAACCGTTGTTGTGCTGCAGGCGGGCCAGGCGCTGCTGGCCACCACGGACCAGGCCTCCCGCGCCATGCTGCACGCCTGCCTGGCGCCGCGGGAGGAGGTGGCGGGGAGGTACCTGGCGCTGGGCCGGGTGTATACGCCAGACAAGGTGAGCACATGAGTGCGACTCGCCAGTAGTCCAATTAGCAACACGCGGGGGTGCAAAGCTGGCGCTGCTGTGCTGCAGGCTCCTGATCAGGTGGCCGAGATGGCACGGCAGTACCGGTGATCTCAGTCCTGTCGTACTCGCCATGGAAGTTGCTGCATGGTACGTACCTGTACTGCCTGCACAACGGCAGCAGCAGCCGGCGAGCAGCTGGACCCTCGACCGATACCGTACAGGCGCGTGAGCACCAAGGTCCATGCTAGCAGCTGTGGGGGTCACAAGCTTATGGTTGACGCTTCTGCATACCTGCTCACGTGCATGCATGCCGTACAACACTCTGTACGTCTACTGCTGCTCCGTACGGCAGGTCGCTGAGGACCCCAGCTACGCCGAGGAGCTGTGGGCGGTGGCCTCGCGCCTCACGGGGCACGTGCCGGCCGCATGCCTAGCGTAGGGACAAAAGCGCAGGCCAGGCCACATGGATTGCCATTAGACCGTGTGCATGCATCGCGCCTGTTGGGACACGTGCTGGCCAGAAGGTGGCTGGCCGCCTGCCTGGCGTGGGGAGGGGCTACCAAATACCGATAAATAGTCAACATGCGGCTGCCAGTAGGACTGAATGAATTTATCGTTGTCGTGGTCGGTAGGCAGAGCAAGTGACCAAGGCCGATCTGCTTCGCTGCCACCGGACGGACGAAGCAGCACCCGCCCCTAGTGATTGCATGGAGGGGGAAGAGGAGCACCTGGTTATACGAGGAGCGGGCGTACGTAAGCAGGTTCGAGGCAGGTTGGAGCAGCAGGTTGGAGGCGTTGGTGGTTAGCAAGTGGCTGAACTGCGCCAGACCAGAAGGGGGTGCATGTAAGGTACAGTACCAAGTGCCAGCCTTCTGCAAATCGTGGCTGGGGTGCCTCATTGTCCGTTGCTTGTTTGCTAGGGCTACAGGCTAAGTCACATATGTGGCTGGCAGGCGGGGAAGAGGGCCTCGCCCAGTGGCTGGCAACTGCTGGCAAGCAGGGAGAGGGTCTCCTCTAGTGGCTGGTATGAAGGGGATGATCACGAAGGTGGCTTGACGCGACGCTGTGGGGATTAAAAGCGGAGGCACACGTGAGGAGGCTGCTGATTGCCTTAGACTCCACGCATAGGCGCCTGCTCCGCTCTGCCCTCGCTGTAACGACTGCTGGACACGTGCCGCGCTCACACGTCAACCACGCTCACGCTGGGGATACGGCCAGGCGAGGTTGGCTGTCCACCAGCCCTTGAGGATGGAGAAGGAGTCAAATGAAGGAGTCATTATACCGTACGAGCTATTAATTCAGTGTCATAGATTTGTGCGGGAACGTGCGTCAACAGTGTGCTGCACGCGGCTGCCGAGCTACTGCGTTGTGCTGATTGGCGGGGGTTCGGTCACGAACAGGGTCCACGTGAAGCGCACGTAGAACGAACATAGGATGCAAGGCAAAAGCTGTGTATTTTGATGTGTCGTTACACGTGAAAGCGCTCCAGGCAAATGCCGGTAGGCCGCAGCCCTGCTGTTTCCCTCGGGGCTAGCTCAGCAAGCGGTTCTTCCCTCAGGGCTCCCCTACGTCCCAGCCCCCAAAGTAACCCCCACCGCCCCACCGAGGAGCCAGAAGGGCCTGCAGTCCCAGCAGATAGCAACATGGAAGTGTATTACGCGACAGCAATGCAGCACGCACACCTCACCGGCAAACCGGCTCACGCACGCATGCATTCCTCAATCACAGCCTGTACCGTGCATGCCAGCCGTACGGCTTGCACTTGCTGTGCCCCCCGCATTGCGACGGCCACATATCAACAAGCTCGCGCACGCAGGCTTGCGTACGGCCCATGACGCCCACACCGCCCCACACCATCCGTACAGCCGTCAATCAACTATTGGTTTTACGCACGCATCCATCGTGTCCATGGCGTCGTATACGTCCTGGACATCCTATACATCCTTCCGGTCCTGTAACGGTACAAACTGTGTCTAAATGGAACACGCACGTAATCCGTTCCCATCGTGGCACCTGCCGCGCCTGCGCCTGCTGCCAAGCGCTACCGCATCTCTCTATACACGTCGCCACGTGGCAGTGCACGCACGCACAGCATAAATCACGAAGAAGCGGCAGAGTGCTAGCTGCCCAAGTCAATCAGGAATCAGCATAATGGTACACATGATTGTGCGCACGCCATCTAGACATCAGTCAGTGCCTTGCTTCGGGTCAGGATAGGCTCCCCTGCTTCAGGTTCAGCAAGAGACCCACCAGGCAAGCCACCACAACGGTTATTGTACGGCAACAGGCATCCCGCACCACACCGCTGCATTACATGAGGACTTCCCTAACCTAGCGCCCGCCAGCACTTGTTCTTTCGTCCACAGGCTTGACAGTGAACAGGAAGGAACAGGCCAGCGGGAACGCAGCTCAACCAGCAGCACGGCACGCGCTCATTGTACTTGCCGTACATGAAGTGCTTAGGCTTGGGCGCCTAGTCTATGAGGCCCATTTCGCGCATGAGCTGCTCACTCTCCTCCCTGGACTGGGGCTGCTGCCGTCCCTTGAACAGCTGCGGGGGGGCCGGGAGGGGATGACGGATTGCGGGAGAGGACAGGGGCGGACGGGTTGCAGTGGGGGCCGGTTACTCATGCAGGTCACAGCAGTGTAGCAACCCTTGTAGCAACTCCAGTGGGGACACTGGGGAAGGGGCACGCTGTACGCTCCTTGCCAGCATCGTGCGGGGGCGCACACACGTGGCTTTACCCGAAGGCCTCACATTGCCCTGGTCGTATGGTAATAATGACACGTGCCGTATGCCAGCGCCCCATACGCAGATTGATGCGTGTGACAGAAAGGTACTTTATGAGATACTACAATTTGCATAGCTGCCGTTGACGTACGGTACGTACCTTGTGCCAGTGCCTCTTGCGCTGATTGATGAACCAGTTGTTGATCTGCGTTGCGCTCAGCTCCGCGGCGACACACAGCAGGCGCTTGTCGTCATCCTGCGGGGCAACAGAGCAGGAGAAGAGTATTTTTCATGGATTCTTTATAAAGATGTGGCCTCACATGGACACGTGCCAGGGCCGTCTGTGGCTCTAGGCGCAGGGGCACCGTGCGCCTCATCACTCGCTTACGGCAGCAGTTAAGCGGCCCGATGCACGAGCCCCAAGCGACTGCAAACGAGGTACCGGTACTCCGGTAGTCAATTAATGGCCAATTGGGTCAATTGATGGCCCGATGGTACGCGTAGCCCTTACGGAACAGCCAACCGCGTGTCCTTTGGATACGTCACGCAACTACGCACACCCGCCGGCGCCGGGGGGGCGCCCCCACTCACGGGACAGGGGTGCGGTATGTATACCCGCCGGGGGCCCGTCCCCACTCACGCTGGGGTATGGCCACACGAAGTTGGCGTTCCACCAGTCCTTAAGGGTGGCGGTGGACTCGTTGGGCAGCTTGGCCGCCTTCTTGGGCCGAGAGAAGGCCTCCTGCAGCTGCAGGATCTCCGCCTGGTACCTGCGTTGAGCAAGACACGGTGGGACGTTGAGCAAGACACGGTGGGACGTTGAGCAAGACACGGTGGGACACGCACGCACATGCGGATAACAGGCAACTGTTTACTGCAGGCTGATGCACATGCGTGCCGCTATGCGCGCTGACAGCAACATCAGCAATGGAACGATGCACGCACCAAGAGCCCACGGCTACAAGGAGTAACACGCAGGCAACAACAACCAAAGTCGCAAGCACCTTCTATGTCACCACGCGCAAGTCCTGCTCCCGCTCTGCATAACACCCAGTTCCACAAGCCCTGCGCACCACACCCGATTGTAGAACACGCCTATTCGCCACACAGGATCCACCAGCCTGGCGTCCTTACTTGCGCTTCAGTACAGTCGTCAGCTCCAGCTTTGCACTGGGCGTGTCGGGCTGGCCGGAGCCCAAGGACGAGCACGAGCCGCCGCCACCGCCACCGCCGCTGGGCGCCGCCGCCCCCTGGGAGCCATGCCGCCCGCCGGTGGCGGAGATGTGCGCCCGTGCGTCGGCGCCGCCGCCGCCGCCGCCCTGCAGCGCCGAGCACAGCTGCACGCAAGACAACAGCAACAGGGCGAGGAACGGCCAAAGAGAGAGAGATGAGTTCAGGATGGTAAGTGTGCTAAGCCGCCGGGGGTGATCGGGCTGATCGCTAAGTACAGAGGTACGGACGACCGTGCTTTGTGTGGGATGCAGCGAGAGGACCGCAGCTTGGACATGCCGTTCGAGCAGCCATCGGCGGCCTGTCTGTTCCCCTGCCGTTATGTGCACACCTTCGTCTCGAAGTCCCGGATGATGACCTCAGCCTCCTGCATGCACGCAAGCACGACACGGCAGGTGTGGTGTGGTGGTGGATTTCTTGTTGGTCTTAACACAAACCGTGTGGTGGTGCATTACGGTATTATGAAAATGCGTGTGGGTGCGACCCCCTTGAACACACGGCTAACCACGTGCCACCATCCCAGACCCCCATGAGCATATGACTATGGACACTTAAGTGCCAAATCCCCAAGCCAATGCAACACGCGACTGTGCTACGTTGCTAACACACCTCGAACATGGCCACCAGGTCCACCTGGTAGGAGTTGCACAGGCTGATGTAGCGGTCCTGAGGGCAGGGACGCACGCGGGCATGCCTTCAACACGCGCGACACAACGAAAGGTCGGGACATTGCACCCAAGGCATCCGCCTGCTGCCTCAGCAACCTGCAGCGTTGTCACCCACCGCACATGCTGCCATGTAGGCATCGTATTCCTGCTTGCGCACTCAAAATCTGGCCTACCGTACCATTCACATGTCCGGGCCTCAGTCAGCCGCCCGGGTCTGACATCACAACCCCCACCTTTCGGTCGCAACGCACGCGAGTACGGTACGGTCATCCCCCCCCCGCCCGCCAATGTCCTGCCGTACCATGAACTCGTCCAGCTGCGGGTCGTGCGGCGGCGCGATGCGGCCCAAGCGGCCCGCCTCCTTACGCAGCTGCGCTAGGTGCTCTACGGCGGTGTGGCGTGCAGCGTCCAGCGCGTCAGCCACGTGGCGACTGCGCACGCCCACCTGCGTTTATGTAAGTCGCGCGCGACACCATAATGAAAATTTATAATGCTATGTATCATATGATATCATATGATGGTCCAAGGTGGAGGTTAGCATTAGTGCCATCGGGGCGGGCGAATGGGGCGCGTTGGCGGTCCAGCGCGTCGGCCACGTGCCGACTGCGCACGCCCACCTACGCAGCACGTAGCCCGACAGCTGAGATTGAGTTAATGCACTTCGTCATTTGTCGCATATTCTAGTCCAGGAGGGAGCGTAGCAACTGCGCACACCCACTTGCGTGTTCAGCTGGGCAGGGGTTCAGGTCATCAGTGGCATGACCAATCCACACCCCACCCTGCACGTTGCGGCAGGACATCACTGCGTGCACATTGGCACCGCAACATAGCCCCCACCCACCCCTCACCAGCGCATCCGTGGCTCCATAAGGCCTGGCACGGCAGGTTACTCGCGTTGTACGCGTATTGCACCCTCACCGTGTGGCAGGCGCCCCTGCGTGCACATCGGTACCGTACCACCACCCCCACCCTTCACTCAACAGCGCTTTCGTGACTCGGACACGGCGGGTTACTCGCGTTGTACACATACCCCAACCTCACCTTGCGGCAGGCCGTCACCGCATGCACCAGCTCCGGCGTGCGCGGGTGGTGCAGCAGCTGCGCCCGCATCAGCGCCACCGCCTCGCCGTCCAGCACCTCATCCGCCACCGCCGCCTCCGCCGCCACCACCATTGCATCAGCATCCACCTGGCCCTCGCAGTGCACCTCAGCAGCAGCAGCAGCAGCAGCCACCGCATCGCTGCCGCCGCCAGCATCGGAGCGGTCGCCGAGGGCCGCCCAGCCGTCAGCCGTGGCGGCGGCGCCGCCGCCGTTGCCCGAGGCCTGCTCTGCGCCGCCTATCGACGCCACGGCCCAGGCCGCGTGGCCTGCCGCTGTCATGCCGTGCGGCTGTGGTATACGTTGAGGCAAGGACAGGAATTAGTACGCAATGTACTGCATCCCCAACCTGAGTGCAGATACCGGGACCGGTGCACAGTTCCGTGCGGCACACGGGCAGGTGGTGGCACGTGCCACGTGGCACGCTATTAAGGGTGGGAAGGACAAGGCACGCCCCTGGAGCAGATAAGGACGGGGTGTACGTTCTTGATACCTGTAGGTACCGCATCCTCCTTTTTCACGCTGGGTGCCGCGCACTGCGTGCAGCTCAGGACAGCTCCCGCCCGCCAAAACTGACAGAATGTATGTTATTCAGGCACCCAACACCACGCGCGTGCGGCTGACAAGACGGCGAAAGACGTACAGACACCCGTGCTTACTCCATGTGCCACCTCGTCCCCACCTCTCGCCGGCGGGCTGCACCGCGACATGGCGTTGCCGGCCCGTCGTGGTGGCGCTGCGGGTCCGTGGCTGTATCCCATGTACAGGCTCCACAGCTCGTCGTGCGCAGAGGCGCCGCTGCCGCCACCCGTGGTACCGCTGCCCTCGCCTGCCGTACCTGCCGTACCTGGGACCGTTGGGTGGGTTGGATGGTCCCCGGGATGGGCGTGCCGGGGGCCATCGTACGCCTTGTGCTGCGGCTGCTGCGGCTCCTGCTGATGATAATGCTGAAGGTTGTGATGGTGATCATGATAGTGGTGAGTGTAGGCAAGTGCAGCAGTAGTAGTCGTACGCGGAGGGAGTGGAAGCGGGTTGGAAGCTGGGGCCAAGGGGCCTCTGGCCATGGCTGCGTCAATCCATCCGCTGACAATGTTGGGCGGCCAGTCGGGCGCGGTCCCCACCATCCAGGGGACGGCGCCGGCCGGGAGCAGCTCTCCGTCTGTTTCCATCTCGTCATACATTTGCACATCCATATTTAGGACCTCGCTTTTGATCTCGGCAGTTCCAAACATGGCCGGGGCCGCCTTCTGAAAGGTAGGGCAGGTAGCGCTGGTCGGGTGGTTGCGCGAAGAGAGTAGGGCAACGGTAAGCGGGGCTGCACATTTGGGTCGGGTGATAACGTGCAGCCCAGATAGTTGTTATGTCACACATTGCATACCTGATTTAATGCGTGAGGTTCTGGGGCTGCAGCCGTGGCGATGGGTGTCGTTCCCCGGCACTGAGAGGATGGGCGCTCCTAACTAATACAACTGTTTAAAACAGCTTTGATCAGGGCACAATGCTTGTGTAGGCTTGACTAGACTGCGCTTCGAACGCCTACCGCCACTGAGGTCGGTACGGGCGCGAAGTAACACAGTTGAAAGGAAAGGCTCTTGGCTTAGCGAGATGATTTAAGACATATAATCGAAGTTATTATAATAAATGTATGTCACCGGAAGGTAGGGCTCGATGCGCAGCTGCCCGCGAGGCCGTTCGGCTGCTGCGCTGTGTCGGTTCGCCGGGGTCCGTCGCCGTCACGTCGCAGCGCACAACCGGAGGCCCCGACGGGAATGCAGCCTCCGCCCACGCGCCAACGACATTATTTACACGCGCCCATAATATGCTTTCAGGGTCGTATGTGTCGCTCAGTGTCGCGGCTTTCCCGTCGATGGCGCAATGCAAGCGCTGCGCAAGGCAGCAGGGGACGCAAAGTGGTCCCCGGCTTTACAAGAGGAAGCGTACACCTAATATACTAATACTGTATCCCATACCCGAACTTGGCTGTGCGCATGCCGCAAACACCTCCACACGTGCCCCGCAGCGTGCTGCCAGGTGCTGCCGTGGGTTCGTGCAAGTTGAGTGTCATCACTCAGCCTACAACCAGTTCAAGAACTGTATAAAAAGGACAAAGCACAAGTAAACCCAGTAGCACACAGTCTCATGGTGGGTTACGCACGTACCTGAGGCATACTCCCGCATGGACGGCCTATGTCCATGAGGTATGCTGTTCGCACATCGGTACAGGGTCTAGGCCTATTCCTGACTTATTAGTGAACAAGTATTCGCATAACATTTCCTTTGCAATCTTATTCTGCTCTTGACCACGCACCCAAAGGAAAATGACACGGCTTCGCTTAGGCCACCCGTCCCGCTGCCGCCTCTCAGAATGCGCCTTTGGTGACTAGGTCAGTTAGGTAGTTAGGTAACCATAGACAAGATAGCCAGCAAGGTGAGGAACGGCCGCGAGGGGAGCTGGTGCCGTTAGCAGGATCTTTACCGGCGGCGACGCCCCTCGGCCCTCAGACCTGTGACAGGGACTAGCCACGGATTTCGATAGACGGCATGATAGCAATTCAGCACCGTTGAATCGCTGTCCGCGTACGTGTGGACTGAGCGGGCCCCAAGCGTGTCGTCCATGATCGCGATGCTGACACGACCGCGCCGCAGACTACGCACTGCTGAGCCTATTGTTCATAACAGAGTCTTGAAACGACGTCACCCCATTTGCCCCACGTGTCCTCAGACCTCCGCTTATTACCGTCATGGACAAAGCGCCAAGACCCCACCGCCGAGCCGCCGCCGAGCAGCTGCCTAGCATGCTGAGCCCACCTTCGGCACGGCAGCAGCAGTCCGACCGGTGCATGCAGCGGCAGGGGTCGCGGGTGGTTCCTGGGGGTTCTGCGAGCGGCTCGGCAGCGGCAGCCATTGCGCTACCCAGCAGCCCCGCCACGCTGCGCGGCAGCCGCACTGCTCTGCCCGGCAGCCCCAGCAAGCCACCAGGCATGCTACTCGGCAGTCCCGCCCGGCTTGTGGCCAGCCCACCACGTCGGGGAGCTGTTGGGGGCAGGGCCCTGGCGGCCACACAGGTATCCAAGGCGGGTATCCGAGGCGGTAGCGCAGCGGAGCTGGTGCTGCCGGAGCAGGTCCGTCTGGCTCGGGGTCAGCCAGTCAATCCGGCGTGGCGGGCGGCGCCTCGGGTGCAGGACCCGGGGTACCGGACGAAAAGGGCAAGCGGCACTGGGCACCGAGGCGCCGCCCGCCACGCGGCCGAGCCAGGCGGACCTGCTCGGCAGCACCGGCTGCGCATACGGGCCACGCCTGCCCTACATGGCCGCCATTAACTCCCCACGTGTGGGCTGACAAGCACTGCAGGCTGCCCGGCGCAGCTCGGCGCCTGGGCTTTGAGCTGCCGCTGCCGGCACTACTCCGACGCTCCCTGCGACGTGGGCTCAGCAGGCACCGGCGGCGCTGGCTCGCCAGCTGCGGGGTCGTGAGGTGGGCTCGTTATGAACAATAGGCAGCAGTGCGCTGCGGCGGCATGTCGCGATCATGGACGACAATGCGCGGGGCCGCTCACCGTCGCGGCGGACAGCGATGCTGCTATCATGCCGTCTATCGCCGTGTCCCTGTCACAGGTCTGTGATCTATGTATCATATGATATCATATGATGGTCCAAGGTGGAGGTTAGCATTAGTGCCATCGGGCGGGCGAATGGGGCGTTGGCGGTCCAGCGGCCCGCGTGCCGACTGCGCCGCCCACCTACGCAGCACGTAGCCCGACAGCTGAGATTGAGTTAATGCACTTCGTCATTTGTCGCATATTCTAGTCCAGGAGGGCGTAGCAACTGCGCACACCCACTTGCGTGTTCAGCTGGGCAGGGGTTCAGGTCATCAGTGGCATGACCAATCCACACCCCACCCTGCACGTTGCGGCAGGACATCACTGCGTGCACATTGGCACCGCAACATAGCCCCCACCCACCCCTCACCAGCGCATCCGTGGCTCCATAAGGCCTGGCACGGCAGGTTACTCGCGTTATGCGCGTATTGCACCCTCACCGTGTGGCAGGCCGCCCCTGCGTGCACATCGGTACCGTACCACCACCCCCACCCTTCACTCAACAGCGCTTTCGTGACTCGGACACGGCGGGTTACTCGCGTTGTACACATACCCCAACCTCACCTTGCGGCAGGCCGTCACCGCATGCACCAGCTCCGGCGTGCGCGGGTGGTGCAGCAGCTGCGCCCGCATCAGCGCCACCGCCTCGCCGTCCAGCACCTCATCCGCCACCGCCGCCTCCGCCGCCACCACCATTGCATCAGCATCCACCTGGCCCTCGCAGTGCACCTCAGCAGCAGCAGCAGCAGCAGCCACCGCATCGCTGCCGCCGCCAGCATCGGGCGTCGCCGGAGCCGCCCAGCCGTCAGCCGTGGCGGCGGCGCCGCCGCCGTTGCCCGAGGCCTGCTCTGCGCCGCCTATCGACGCCACGGCCCAGGCCGCGTGGCCTGCCGCTGTCATGCCGTGCGGCTGTGGTATACGTTGAGGCAAGGACAGGAATTAGTACGCAATGTACTGCATCCCCAACCTGAGTGCAGATACCGGGACGGTGCACAGTTCCGTCGCGCACGCGGGCAGGTGGTGGCGCGTGCCACGTGGCACGCTATTAAGGGTGGGAAGGACAAGGCACGCCCCTGGAGCAGATAAGGACGGGGTGTACGTTCTTGATACCTGTAGGTACCGCATCCTCCTTTTTCACGCTGGGTGCCGCGCACTGCGTGCAGCTCAGGACAGCTCCGCCCGCCAAAACTGACAGAATGTATGTTATTCAGGCACCCAACACCGCGTGCGTGCTGACAAGACGGCGAAAGACGTACAGACACCCGTGCTTACTCCATGTGCCACCTCGTCCCCACCTCTCCTTCGGCGGGCTGCACCGCGACATGGCCGTTGCCGGGCCCGTCGTGGTGGCCGCTGCCGGGTCCGTGGCTGTATCCCATGTACAGGCTCCACAGCTCGTCGTGCGCAGAGGCGCCGCTGCCGCCACCCGTGGTACCGCTGCCCTCGCCTGCCGTACCTGCCGTACCTGGGACCGTTGGGTGGGTTGGATGGTCCCCGGGATGGGCGTGCCGGGGGCCATCGTACGCCTTGTGCTGCGGCTGCTGCGGCTCCTGCTGATGATAATGCTGAAGGTTGTGATGGTGATCATGATAGTGGTGAGTGTAGGCAAGTGCAGCAGTAGTAGTCGTACGCGGAGGGAGTGGAAGCGGGTTGGAAGCTGGGGCCAAGGGGCCTCTGGCCATGGCTGCGTCAATCCATCCGCTGACAATGTTGGGCGGCCAGTCGGGCGCGGTCCCCACCATCCAGGGGACGGCGCCGGCCGGGAGCAGCTCTCCGTCTGTTTCCATCTCGTCATACATTTGCACATCCATATTTAGGACCTCGCTTTTGATCTCGGCAGTTCCAAACATGGCCGGGGCCGCCTTCTGAAAGGTAGGGCAGGTAGCGCTGGTCGGGTGGTTGCGCGAAGAGAGGTAGGGCAACGGTAAGCGGGGCTGCACATTTGGGTCGGGTGATAACGTGCAGCCCAGATAGTTGTTATGTCACACATTGCATACCTGATTTAATGCGTGAGGTTCTGGGGCTGCAGCCGTGGCGATGGGTGTCGTTCCCCGGCACTGAGAGGATGGGCGCTCCTAACTAATACAACTGTTTAAAAACAGCTTTGATCAGGGCACAATGCTTGTGTAGGCTTGACTAGACTGCGCTTCGAACGCCTACCGCCACTGAGGTCGGTACGGGCGCGAAGTAACACAGTTGAAAGGAAAGGCTCTTGGCTTAGCGAGATGATTTAAGACATATAATCGAAGTTATTATAATAAATGTATGTCACCGGAAGGTAGGGCTCGATGCGCAGCTGCCCGCGAGGCCGTTCGGCTGCTGCGCTGTGTCGGTTCGCCGGGGGTCCGTCGCCGTCACGTCGCAGCGCACAACCGGAGGCCCCGACGGGAATGCAGCCTCCGCCCACGCGCCAACGACATTATTTACACGCGCCCATAATATGCTTTCAGGGTCGTATGTGTCGCTCAGTGTCGCGGCTTTCCCGTCGATGGCGCAATTGCAAGCGCTGCGCAAGGCAGCAGGGGACGCAAAGTGGTCCCCGGCTTTACAAGAGGAAGCGTACACCTAATATACTAATACTGTATCCCATACCCGAACTTGGCTGTGCGCATGCCGCAAACACCTCCACACGTGCCCCGCAGCGTGCTGCCAGGTGCTGCCGTGGGTTCGTGCAAGTTGAGTGTCATCACTCAGCCTACAACCAGTTCAAGAACTGTATAAAAGGACAAAGCACAAGTAAACCCAGTAGCACACAGTCTCATGGTGGGTTACGCACGTACCTGAGGCATACTCCCGCATGGACGGCCTATGTCCATGAGGTATGCTGTTCGCACATCGGTACAGGGTCTAGGCCTATTCCTGACTTATTAGTGAACAAGTATTCGCATAACATTTCCTTTGCAATCTTATTCTGCTCTTGACCACGCACCCAAAGGAAAATGACACGGCTTCGCTTAGGCCACCCGTCCCGCTGCCGCCTCTCAGAATGCGCCTTTGGTGACTAGGTCAGTTAGGTAGTTAGGTAACCATAGACAAGATAGCCAGCAAGGTGAGGAACGGCCGCGAGGGGAGCTGGTGCCGTTAGCAGGATCTTTACCGGCGGCGACGCCCTCGGCCCTCAGACCTGTGACAGGGACTAGCCACGGATTTCGATAGACGGCATGATAGCAATTCAGCACCGTTGAATCGCTGTCCGCGTACGTGTGGACTGAGCGGGCCCCAAGCGCATTGTCGTCCATGATCGCGATGCTGACACGACCGCGCCGCAGACTACGCACTGCTGAGCCTATTGTTCATAACAGAGTCTTGAAACGACGTCACCCCCATTTGCCCCCACGTGTCCTCAGACCTCCGCTTATTACCGTCATGGACAAAGCGCCAAGACCCCACCGCCGAGCCGCCGCCGAGCAGCTGCCTAGCATGCTGAGCCCACCTTCGGCACGGCAGCAGCAGTCCGACCGGTGCATGCAGCGGCAGGGGTCGCGGGTGGTTCCTGGGGGTTCTGCGAGCGGCTCGGCAGCGGCAGCCATTGCGCTACCCAGCAGCCCCGCCACGCTGCGCGGCAGCCGCACTGCTCTGCCCGGCAGCCCCAGCAAGCCACCAGGCATGCTACTCGGCAGTCCCGCCCGGCTTGTGGCCAGCCCACCACGTCGGGGAGCTGTTGGGGGCAGGGCCCTGGCGGCCACACAGGTATCCAAGGCGGGTATCCGAGGCGGTAGCGCAGCCGGAGCTGGTGCTGCCGGAGCAGGTCCGTCTGGCTCGGGGTCAGCCAGTCAATCCGGCGTGGCGGGCGGCGCCTCGGGTGCAGGACCGGGGTACCGGACGAAAAGGGCAAGCGGCACTGGGCACCCGAGGCGCCGCCCGCCACGCCGGATTGACTGGCTGACCCGAGCAGAACCCTGCTCGGCCGCATGCCCCTGGGGATACCCGGCGTCGGCGGGCCAACAGCTCGCAGGGTGGGCTGGCCACAAGCGGGCGGACTGCCGACTGCATGCGGCGGCTGCTGGCAACTGCGCTGCCCGACTACCGCGACTGGGCACTGCTAGCCGGCGAAAGGCTGCCGGCGGCAGGCTCGCGCAGCGATAAAGCGCCCCGGCGCGCAACTGACGCCGGTGGACTGCATGGTGCGACGTTGGGCTCATATATCAGCAAGCTGCGGCGCGGTCGTCGCTGCTGGGCGCTTTGGGGCTCGGCCACGTCGACAACGACGCATAACTGGTGCTATCATGCCGTCTATCGAAATCCGTGGCTAGTCCCTGTCACAGGTCTGTGATCCGCTATGTATCATATGATATCATATGATGGTCCAAGGTGGAGGTTAGCATTAGTGCCATCGGGGCGGGCGAATGGGGCGTTGGCGGTCCAGCGCGTGCGACCCGCGTGCCGACTCGCCGCGCCCACCTACGCAGCACGTAGCCCGACAGCTGAGATTGAGTTAATGCACTTCGTCATTTGTCGCATATTCTAGTCCAGGAGGGAGCGTAGCAACTGCGCACACCCACTTGCGTGTTCAGCTGGGCAGGGGTTCAGGTCATCAGTGGCATGACCAATCCACACCCCACCCTGCACGTTGCGGCAGGACATCACTGCGTGCACATTGGCACCGCAACATAGCCCCCACCCACCCCTCACCAGCGCATCCGTGGCTCCATAAGGCCTGGCACGGCAGGTTACTCGCGTTGTACGCGTATTGCACCCTCACCGTGTGGCAGGCCGCCCCTGCGTGCACATCGGTACCGTACCACCACCCCCACCCTTCACTCAACAGCGCTTTCGTGACTCGGACACGGCGGGTTACTCGCGTTGTACACATACCCCAACCTCACCTTGCGGCAGGCCGTCACGCATGCACCAGCTCCGGCGTCGCGGGTGGTGCAGCAGCTGCGCCGCATCAGCGCCACCGCCTCGCCGTCCAGCACCTCATCCGCCACCGCCGCTCGCCGCCACCACCATTGCATCAGCATCCACCTGGCCCTCGCAGTGCACCTCAGCAGCAGCAGCAGCAGCAGCCACCGCATCGCTGCCGCCGCCAGCATCGGGCGGTCGCCGAGGGCCGCCCAGCCCGTCAGCGTGGCGGCGCCGCCGCCGTTGCCCGAGGCCTGCTCTGCGCCGCCTATCGACGCCACGGCCCAGGCCGCGTGGCCTGCCGCTGTCATGCCGTGCGGCTGTGGTATACGTTGAGGCAAGGACAGGAATTAGTACGCAATGTACTGCATCCCCAACCTGAGTGCAGATACCGGGACCGGTGCACAGTTCCGTGCGGCACACGGGCAGGTGGTGGCACGTGCCACGTGGCACGCTATTAAGGGTGGGAAGGACAAGGCACGCCCCTGGAGCAGATAAGGACGGGGTGTACGTTCTTGATACCTGTAGGTACCGCATCCTCCTTTTTCACGCTGGGTGCCGCGCACTGCGTGCAGCTCAGGACAGCTCCCGCCCGCCAAAACTGACAGAATGTATGTTATTCAGGCACCCAACACCACGCGCGTGCGGCTGACAAGACGGCGAAAGACGTACAGACACCCGTGCTTACTCCATGTGCCACCTCGTCCCCACCTCTCCTTCGGCGGGCTGCACCGCGACATGGCCGTTGCCGGGCCCGTCGTGGTGGCCGCTGCCGGGTCCGTGGCTGTATCCCATGTACAGGCTCCACAGCTCGTCGTGCGCAGAGGCGCCGCTGCCGCCACCCGTGGTACCGCTGCCCTCGCCTGCCGTACCTGCCGTACCTGGGACCGTTGGGTGGGTTGGATGGTCCCCGGGATGGGCGTGCCGGGGGCCATCGTACGCCTTGTGCTGCGGCTGCTGCGGCTCCTGCTGATGATAATGCTGAAGGTTGTGATGGTGATCATGATAGTGGTGAGTGTAGGCAAGTGCAGCAGTAGTAGTCGTACGCGGAGGGAGTGGAAGCGGGTTGGAAGCTGGGGCCAAGGGGCCTCTGGCCATGGCTGCGTCAATCCATCCGCTGACAATGTTGGGCGGCCAGTCGGGCGCGGTCCCCACCATCCAGGGGACGGCGCCGGCCGGGAGCAGCTCTCCGTCTGTTTCCATCTCGTCATACATTTGCACATCCATATTTAGGACCTCGCTTTTGATCTCGGCAGTTCCAAACATGGCCGGGGCCGCCTTCTGAAAGGTAGGGCAGGTAGCGCTGGTCGGGTGGTTGCGCGAAGAGAGGTAGGGCAACGGTAAGCGGGGCTGCACATTTGGGTCGGGTGATAACGTGCAGCCCAGATAGTTGTTATGTCACACATTGCATACCTGATTTAATGCGTGAGGTTCTGGGGCTGCAGCCGTGGCGATGGGTGTCGTTCCCCGGCACTGAGAGGATGGGCGCTCCTAACTAATACAACTGTTTAAAAACAGCTTTGATCAGGGCACAATGCTTGTGTAGGCTTGACTAGACTGCGCTTCGAACGCCTACCGCCACTGAGGTCGGTACGGGCGCGAAGTAACACAGTTGAAAGGAAAGGCTCTTGGCTTAGCGAGATGATTTAAGACATATAATCGAAGTTATTATAATAAATGTATGTCACCGGAAGGTAGGGCTCGATGCGCAGCTGCCCGCGAGGCCGTTCGGCTGCTGCGCTGTGTCGGTTCGCCGGGGGTCCGTCGCCGTCACGTCGCAGCGCACAACCGGAGGCCCCGACGGGAATGCAGCCTCCGCCCACGCGCCAACGACATTATTTACACGCGCCCATAATATGCTTTCAGGGTCGTATGTGTCGCTCAGTGTCGCGGCTTTCCCGTCGATGGCGCAATTGCAAGCGCTGCGCAAGGCAGCAGGGGACGCAAAGTGGTCCCCGGCTTTACAAGAGGAAGCGTACACCTAATATACTAATACTGTATCCCATACCCGAACTTGGCTGTGCGCATGCCGCAAACACCTCCACACGTGCCCCGCAGCGTGCTGCCAGGTGCTGCCGTGGGTTCGTGCAAGTTGAGTGTCATCACTCAGCCTACAACCAGTTCAAGAACTGTATAAAAAGGACAAAGCACAAGTAAACCCAGTAGCACACAGTCTCATGGTGTAAGAGGTGTAGCCCACCTGAGCCCACCCACATGAAGTCCTTCCACCGTTGCACGGCCCCTGAACATACACGTCCCCTTAGCACACTTGGCCTGATACATGCACCACATTAGTGCACTCAGTCAAAGGTCTCACGCACAGATAGCGATGCATATTTGTAAACATAAGATATGTTTTCTACGCCGCTAACGGCTTACGATACACCACTTAGTCTGCCCCACAGACATCTACATAACGTACATGCCGGCAGCAGTGTACGGCGGCCCCCTTTGGGTTGCCACACGCACACAACGATAGACCAGCTCACTGAATACTACGACTCCGCTCTTTGCTCACTCGACTCATCTCTTGGCTTACTCGTGGTGCGGCGGCAGTCCCTGGCACCCGGTGAGGCTGGCGGCGTAGTCCCACAGCTCGGACCGCAGGGCGGGGTCCTCGGCAGCCTGCAGGGTGTTGGTGTTGGATTTGCAGGAGAGGCACAGCCAATTAGCTGCATGGGGTCGGCAAACAGGATCTGGGTACGGTGGGTGTATGTATGGATCAGGAGTTTGGAACGGGTCGGGGTGCATGAATGGGTGGAACAGAGCCAAGGTGGGGTCCCTGGAAGCATGACCGCGGATGAACGGGTGTGGAGGGCACGGACACGTGGCGCAGTGGGAAACCGTGGTGGGCACAGTTGAAACCGTCTAGAACAAAGCCATGTGCCCGAACACGTGTATGTAACATGTGCGGTACCGGTACGCCTCTGCGCTCTTACCGCGTCCGGGCGCGCGGGCCGGCCCAGCGCCAGGTACCTCCCCGCCACCTCCTCCCGCGGCGCCAGGCAGGCGTGCAGCATCACGTCGGCCGACTGCTGCGGGCTGCGCATCAGCAGCGGGCCAACCTGGGGGGAAGGGGAGCGAAAGGGAGCTGGGAAGTGTACGGCAGAGGCCCAAAAGGTACCGGTACCACGTTCCGCCACGGGTAGCCGCGTTGCCGTCCGGCTGGTGCCTGGTGCTCAGCCAAGGGGAAAGGCGAAAAGGTTGCGAGGCGTATTGATGGGTTCTGGGTACCAGACATCGCCTTGGTCGTAAGTGGTAGTGTGCTATAGTAGTGCGCTGTGGTAGTGTGTTGGGGTACATGGGTCATGTGGATCAGGCGCTGAGCAGCAGGTGGCCGCAACTGAGGGACGGGTGTGGTGGTCGCAATTCCGTGGACACGAACAGCGACAGCCAAACCACGTCTTGGGCCTGACACGTCATGGCTCGTGTGCCATGTGAATGATTGCCGCCGTGACCGCCCTCGCCCCTCACTTGGTGGTGCTGCAGCTCACCCGCCCACATGCCCCAATTTGCCGTCGTCCGGTCACTCCCTCCTTCCGTCCCCATCAGAGCACTGCACCCACAACTTCCCCAACACGCGCTTGCCACGCCATGCGTGGCACTTCCCACCACCGCGTTTCCAAACAGCCGCACCGCGCCCTCCACGGGTCCCAGCCCGCCGCATGTCCATGGTCCCAGCGCACGCTCCTGAGCACCTGCACCCACCACGTCTCCAAACAGTCGCACCCACCCGACGCCCGCTTGTCACGAAATGCGTAGCCCTTGACATGCCGCCCCGCCCCAGCAACACCACATCCCCCGCACCCACCACGTCTCCAAACAGCCGCACCGCCCCCTCCACGGGCCCCTGCAGCGGCGTGCGCGCTGCCCAGTCGGTGAAGCGGCTGTTGAAGAAGCCGTTGGCCAGACCCGTGGACACCAGGCCCGGGTGCACAGCCACAGCCGTGTCGGGGGAGGAGCTGAGGGGAAAGGTCGGAGCAGGGGGCCAGTACTAAAAAGTCAGTACCAAGCCGTTTGCCAGACCCGTGGACACCAGGGAGTGAAGCATCAGGACGTCGGTTAAGGGCGGCGGCGCATGGCTGCCGCCGGCCGCCACCGCTGCTACATGCTCATTACTGGCACTTTGGTTTCCGCACCTTCCCATGCGTCGCTGCAGCTCCAGTGCCGTCATGACGTTGGCCAACTTAGACAGCGCGTACGACAGGAACGGCTCGTAGCTGGTGGAAGGGGGAGGATAACGGGTTAGCCTGGCTACGAAGGTGGTCCGGCAGTTTGACTTGGTGTTGAGTACGACAGGAGCGGCTCGTAGCTGTGGGGGTGTGCGCATGGGGATAGGCTAATCAAGTGGATGTCTCCCAGCATGATGGGTTACGGAAGGGCAACAGGAGCAAGGGGCCCCGTTCACAAGCTACTACTCCGCGGCTATCTGCTGTCTACCTCAATTCTACAGCTGCTAGCACGTGGGTCCACGCGCTAGCAGCTGGTATGCAGCAGACACTGCTGCCCTGCCGCCGCCTCACCTGGCTGCGCTCTGCTTGTCCGCCCACTGCAGCATGCCCGCGCGGTGCGTGAGGCTGGTCACCACCACCACGCGGCAGCCGTCGGCAGTCCTGGCACCGCCACCGCAACCGCCACCGCCGCCGGCCTTGACACCATCCCTTTCCCACTTGGCGGCGCCACCGTTGACAGGGCCGCCGGCACCGCCGCCGCGGCTCCCGTCCTTGTAGGTGAGGCTGGAGGTGATGCTGCCGAGCGCCGCCGTGCGGCCTGCGCCAGCCTGCGCAAGGTACCGGAATGAAGACCATTGACCCAGATGACCTAAAATGCAAACCAAGGGGCTCAGATGTAAGGCATGCGGCCAGCCTGCACGAGGTAACAACAAGAACATTGACCCAGATGACCAAGTGAGACCACCGCATGAAACAAACCATGGAGTGACGCCCGGGAGGTACAGTGTTATAGATAAGGAGCAATTTGGCAGTCTGCTAGTTCCTAGCACCCACCTTCAAGTGCAGGACAGCGGCCTTGCCGTTGCCGCTGCCGCCCTTGGCGCCCTCACAGGCGACCGCCTCCCCCTTCGCCCGCCTGCCCCGCTCGTGCTCCAGCAGCAGGTTGGCCAGCAGCCAGTGCGACAGGAAGTTGACCTGGGCGCAGGACGGGAGGGACACACCGAAGGTGGCCGGCGCGTACAAGTGAACGCTGTACAGGCATGGTGCCGGTGACACCCCAGCCTGCCTTGAACCCCTTGGCCTGACCTACATCGCATGCAGTACAGTTTCGCGTGCTGACCCACATCGCATGCGGAAAGGTTGCGAAGCCATCGACCAGATTTCACAATTATTCATTGCCAGCTGGTTCCTCAGCGCCGCGAGCGGGATTTCAGAAACTGCCGTTCACCTTCCCCCCCTATTTGCCTTTGCATCCACCCGCCACCCCGCGGTCCCTCCCCACCTGGAACTGCAGCTCGTGTCCGTCCGCGCTTTGCCTCCTTGTGGGCGGCCCCATGACCCCCGCGTTGCACACCAGCAGGTGCAGCGGCAGCCCGCGCTCGGACCAGCAGCGAGCGAAGGCACGCACGCCGGACAGGCGGGACAGGTCCAGCGGCACGGGGAGGGACTCGCAGGAGCAGAGCGGCGCCGCGGAGGGCGAGGGCGGGGAGGAGGGGGAGGAGGGGGTGGTGGATGGGAGGGAGTGGCCAGGGAGCGTGAGGAGCGGCGTGCGGCAGATCTCCTGCGGGCAGAGAAAAAGACGGCAACACGGGCTCCTATTGCATTGGTAGTACTGCGCCGCAAGAAGCATCATCAGTAGTTCTGCTTTCGGAGCAACAGTTCCACAGATGTTTAGGTCGGTCCTGCGCATCTCCCCGGCCTAATCTTACCTCCGCCGCCTGCTGCGCCCGTCCGCTGTCCCTGCACGCCAGCACCACGTGCGCCCCGCGGCGGGCCAGCTCCTGGGCGGTGGCGAACCCGATGCCCGCGTTGCCACCAGTCACCAGGGCAACCTGGGTAAGAGGGGAAGTGAGTAGGAGCAGTGGCTTGGGTTGTGAGGGGGACGACGAAGCTGGGCCTGGGCGGGGTCAGCGCAAGGAGTTAAGGCGGGAAGCGCAGGGCAAGGCGTGACCCATACCGGTATTCGGTAGCACCGCGGCATGACCTGATGAATAGCCGTAGCTCAACAGGATGCCACAATTGTGCCTTGAAGTCAAAGGCGACGCACCTTGCCAGTCAGAGGAGCATCAAAGGGCTCCCGCGACCTTGGCGCAAGGCGTTCGGCCAGGTTGCTGGCGATGTTGGCAAAGCTCTCCACCGTTCCGTCAACAGCAACGTGCAAAAGCCGCAACGCGGACGAGAAGGAATCCAGCGACCGCGCGGGAGGAGCGAAAGCTGCTGCAGGCGCGGCGAGGGATGTAGCGCCGTTGCTCAGCGCCAAGGGCCCAGCAGCCCCAGAGAGCTGCACCGTCGGGTCCATTGCGAATAAAGGATGGACAGCAGCTCTAGACGTGACGGATCAACCGCGGCACAGCTGGCTTGTGAAATAACCTAGCGGCAGACGCTTCCCTTCAAGATGCAATAGCACAAAGAAGATATCACAGGCAACGATACTATGGACAACGGTGTGCGAAGGGAGGATCGGCAAGGCAAATCTCGCTGGAAAGATTACAGCACATGCATGGCTGCATGCAAGCGCAGTGTCAAGTGTCGATACTTTTCTTGCCGGGCACTTGATAGCAAGGAGGTATGCATGAAGAGAACACCTCGAGTCTGCGCGCGACAGCCCGAAGGCAGGACCGACCCATGGGACGTCCCAGATAGCGAAGCAAACAGCCGACAGCAGCGCATTTGTCCTACACTGCAAGCCGTCGCGAAAATTGATGTTTGCATGTGAAGCGTCCGCATAATTGCTCGGCGCCCTGTGTTCTGCAAGCCGCGGGACGTACGCACACGCGACCATGTTCACATTTGACACAGACGCAGGCAAACAACCACGATGAATGTATCCTTGCCATGCCCGCCCGTCTGATAGCGTCACATACGGTTACCTGCACACATTCATTTGACGGGCAAAAGCCGGAGCCCTCTCACGCTTTCAATCCACCCTCCCACACGCGCAGCGCTCCTCGTTCCCCCTCCCCCTGCACCCCCACCACCCCCTCTCACCCTGTCCCCCCAATCCCAACCCCCGACCTTCCTCCCCCTCGCCTCCCGCCCCGCCATGCACCCCTCCCTGCACCCCCACCACCCCATCCTCACCCTGTTCCCCCAATCCCAACCCCCGCACCTTCCTCCCCCTCCCTGCGCCCCCCACCTCCCCCTGCCTCCCGACCACCCTCACGCGCAGGCCCCTGCAGCAACGCCTGCCTGAACACCCCACTGACCCTTCCTCCGGCCCCTACCTCGCCCACCTCACCATGCCCACTCCGCCGCCGCCATGGCTCCCAACGCTTCCACACTCTGTTGACGTAGCACCCGCCCCCGCTGCCCCCGCCGCTGCCACCTTCATGTGCACTGCCAGCGAAGCGCTGCTGACGCCCACCGCCTGGCCATGCATGGGGCACCTGACGAGCTCAGGCTTGGCTTGGCTTTGTCTGGCTCTCAAGCTTCCTCTCCTGTCAATGCACCCTCTCCCTCCCATCCGCTGCCACGCCCGCAGCGCCCACCGCCTCCCCCTCTCCACCCCTCCCTGCACTCGCACCCTCCTCCCGAACAGCCCACACCGCACCCCCGCCCCCATGCGCCTGTAGCAGCGCCTTCCTCGACGTCCCACTGGCCCTCGCCACCCCGCCATGCCCTGATCCGCCCCCACCATGGCTCCCAACACTCCCACCCCCTCCTGACGTAGCACCCGCCCCCGACCCCGCAGCCGCCGCCGCCAGCCCGACTGCCCCTCCGGCGGCGGGTGCGCCCGCTTCATGTGCACGGCCAGCGATGCGCTGCTGATGCCCACCGCCTGGCCGCACACGGGGCATGTGACGGGCTCCGGCTTGGCCTTCTTGAGCTGCTGCGGCGGCACGTACGAGTTGCTGCCGTACAGCTGCCGCTCGTACGACAGCAGGCGGGCCATGAAGCCGGCGTTGGGGCAGGCCACGGGGCGGCTGGACCTGAGAGGGACCAAATAAACACAGAATACCGTAGGCAGGCGTAGGATCCAAGCCGCTCGCTTGCACTTAGCAAGCACTGTGGGGATACCCAATGCGTCCTCTTGCCGTAGACGCTGCTGTGTCCTGGCTCGACTGCAGCGCCGCAATACCACATGGGCGGCCTAGTGTCGTTTGTTCTCCTCCAACCTCCCCCTCTTCCCCCACCCACTTGACGTGGTCGAAGGCCGCCTGCAGCCTCCAGCCCTTGACGCGCATTAGGTAGGCCAGCACCAGGGTCACGCTGCGGGACTTGCCCTCGCTGCAGTGCACCAGCACGCTGCCGCCGCCCGCGTGGCAGGACTGGGAGCGGGGAGGTAGGGGCAACGGGGGTCAACGCATGAATACATTGTCAACCAACCGCGCGACGCCGCGGACTAATACGCTAGCGGTTCAACGCGCTGCTGCTGCTGCTGATATGACAATCAGAGGTCTGCGTGTCAAGAAAGAATAGCAGGGCGCCCCGACCATCTTCCCACCTGCACGAACTCGCTGACCGCCTCGAAGTGCGCGGAAATGTCCTCATCGTCAACGTCCCGCAGCGCCACTCGCAGCACCACGAAGCCGGTGGAGGGGGGAGGCAGCAGCAGCTCCTGAGGGGAAGGAGAGGAGGACTCGGGGGTCACACTGTACTTATGCTCTGCGCACCCGTGCCCCTACGCCCCGACCCACATGTGCACATCGGCTCTTGCCCTCGGGCGCCTCGCGTGAAAGATGCAAAGATGCACGGGATGACGCACGGGATGATGTGTTAGTCACGCATGCACCTGCCCCACGCGCTGTGCGCACCTCCGTCGCGTTGACGATGTGGGTCACGCCCAGGTGCCTGAGGATGTGGTGGCTGTCTGCCGACACGGCTCCCCCTAGGAACAGGCCCCCCGGCGGCTGCAGCACCAGGCTGGGCTTCTGCGCGGCGGCCGCCTCCTGCAGCACCTGCAGCCGCCGAAGCATGTGTTCCAGGCGAACCTGGAAAGGCGGGTGAAGCAAAGCACTAGTGAACGCGAGGAGTTAGAAAGCGGTTGTGGTACGGAAGGCGGGGGGAGGGTCACTGCAGAGCAACAAAGTCGGGGGAGGCTGGCTGCGATGCGAGGGTGCGTGTGTGGATTGATTACCGATAATAAACTACTGGGCGAGGAGTTAGATGCGGTAGTGGTACGGAAGGCGGGCGGAGGGCTACCGCAGAGTAGCAAACTGTTGAAGCTCGAGGCGAGGGCGTGTGTTGATAATGACGAAGTACTGGCAATCCTGCCACAGCAGTCGCAGCCGGTGTAGTTGCCACAAGAGTCGTTAACCAACGGTCACTACCTGTCCTACCCTACCTGGAATCCACGGCGTCCAATCATATGTCGCAAACCCCAACTCGCAGCTCGCCCGCTAGTCGCGTGCAGGCCGCAGCATGGCCCTTAGGCCTTGCGCTCAACGCACACTTCACCCCGAGGTCTACGCACTCCCCTCGCCTTTCCCCCGGCTAGCGCGTTGCACCCACCTTAAGCTCATAGGTGTCCACGATGGGGTGCGTACCGTCCAGGAAGCCCGTGGTCAGCACGCGCTCCAGGGCGTGGCGCGACTGCCACTCGCCCACTGCGGCCTTGAGCTCCTCGCCGCGCGTCCTGCAACACAATAATATTAACGCAGGGCCACAGGGTTCCATGTTGTCTGTGTTAACCAGATCGCACACAGGGTCACAGGGTTACGTATTATTTCTGTGATCCAGATGGCATGACTGCCACTCGCCCACCGCAGCCTTGAGCTCCTCGCCGCGGGTCCTAAACACGCACACGCAAGTTGTGTGCATGCACGCACCTTACAGCACACAGCACAGCCCCCGCCCGGAACCTATGGGGCAGGCCTGCGCTTCGCCGCCGTGCCCAAACCTCAAGAGCTCCAGGCAGGCTGCTCCACCCTGCCCTGCCCCCCACCCCTTCCCCTCACCCCTTTCCCTCACACTGCCCCGCCACACCACGCCCTGTCCTGCCCCCACCTGAACAGCCCCGTCCAGTGCTGCCCCACCCGCCACCACCCTGCCCATACCTCCTAACAGCTACTCCAGCGCTGCCCATCCTCACTCTGCCCTGCCCCGCCCTGCCTTTCTCTACCCCCACCTGAACAGCTCCTTCCAGTGCTGCACGCGGCTGCTTAGGTGGTCGTCCTTGCGCGCCTCGTTGCTGATGGACTTGAGCGCCATGGTCAGCGACAGGTCGGACTTGAGCTGTGGAGCGTATGAAGGCGACATGTACATTTACAAGCATGCGGGGAACCGTCAGGCAAGCAGGATGAGGAAGAGCACCCACGCCACGCAGCTTCACGACCACTTCGTCAGCAGCAGGCACCGCTCCTGGTCATTATCTTAAGACCGCGCCCAAGTCGGCAACCACAGCGTAGCAAAGCAACATACGTCAATATGCAAAGCCTTCCTGTGTGACTCGCCGGCCACCCTCACCTGCTCGTAGGGGCTGGCGTGGTTCGGGCTGGCGCGCACAATCAGAGGGCTGGCGCCGCGCGCACCGCGCCCGCCGGCGCCTCGCCCCGGTCCGGACCCTGACCCCGGCGTGGGGCCGTTGCCCCTGCCCGCAGCACCCCGGGATGAGGCAGTGCTGGGTGAAGGGCGGCGGGCAGGGGGCCCGGCGGACGGCCGGGAGGAGGAGGAGGTAGACGAGGGCGGGGGCGTGGCGCCAGGGCCGTGTACTAAGGGTGCAGAAGGCGTGTGGGGTGAGGGAGCGACGGCTGGGGAAGGAGCGGAAGGAGCGGTGGTGGTTGTGGCTGTGGTAGTGGGGACGGTGGGGGTAGGGGTTGTGGTGGGGGAGGGGGAGGGGGCGTCGGGGATGAGGGTTACGGAGCGGGGGGATTCGAGTTGGGGGACGGTGTGGAAGGAGAATGGGGAGCCGGAGGATGGGGAGCTGGTGGTGGTGGATGCGCGGAGGGGGGTATCCTGAGGTGAACCGGCGGTTGTGGTGGGTGTAGCTGCTGGTGTCCCAGCTGGCTGGCCGCTGTGGGGCGATGTGGGGCTTGTGGAAGAAGGCGACCGACCGCTCCCGGATCGCGGCATGGGGGGCCTCGTCCCGGTCACGGAGGCTGCTGCCGCCGCTGCTGCTGCCGCCACGGCCATAGCCCCGGGAGATGCCTCAGGGCCGTTGTTGCGTGCCTGCGGTTGCAGTGCACCCGGCTCACTGTGAGCGTCGAGCGCGACGTCGCCTCCGGGCGATGCAGTGGGGCCAGCCTTGGAGGAGGAAGCAGGGTGCAGGGGCGACAGGCGGTGCACCTGGGCCCCCAGGGCACCGTGCAGCCCGGGGCCAGCCCGGCCATGCGGCCCCGCTGGGTGCAACGGCAGCGGCGGCGCCTCCCCGCTGCCGTACTTGTACGGCAGGCTGCCGCCAGGAGCGGTACTGCCGTACGGCCGTGCGAGGCTCCAGTCCAGGCTGATGTTCACGCCCTGGTCGGGGTTCGTGCCTCCGGAGGAGGTGAGTTGTGTCCCCTGCTTGTCAGATGGAGTAGTCGGACCTACCCCTGGGATGTCAACCGACCCATGGGTCACTAATTCGTCGGTGTGCGTGGCAGCGAAGTAGTCCGATTGCACAATGGGGGAGCGGAACTTGGGGGACGCGGGGCTGATGTTCCTGCGAGGGGACCCTGCCTCGCAGCGGGCGGCGGCGATGCGACGGGGCGAGCGCAGAGTGCCGTAGCTGCGGCTGGTGCGCAGCAGGGGCTGTGCAGCGGCTGGGGGAGAGGGGGCATGGTGTTGGTGTGCGGGCTGGTTTCCGCGGTGGTTGGCGGTTGAGCGGGTGCGGATGGTGGGCGGGTGGCGGCTGGGGGAGGAGGAGGTGGAGGTGCGGCCGGCGGCGCGGGGTACGTTGCGGCGGCCGGGGTAGGTGTGCAGGTGGGGGTGCGGTTGTGCTTGGGGTGGAGGCGAGGGGGCGAAGGGTGTGGGTAGGGGTGGGCTGTCCGTGGCAGTGATGGGGTCTGAAGCGCGCGGGGTGAGTGTTGGTTGGAGGTCACTGGAGGCTGGGGCGCCGGAGAGGGAGGCACGGCGGTACGGCAGGGCTCCCTCGCCTTCGTACGGCGGGGAGCCTTGGAAGGCCGGGAGTGAGGGCGGATGGGAAGGGGAAGGGGAAAGGGAGGCGTTGGGTGTGAGTAGCCTCGGAGCGCAGGGTGTGGTGTTTTTGCCGCTCCGCTGGACGGAGGGGCTTAGGATGCTGCTGCCCGCGGAGGAGCTGGTGCCGCTGCCGCTGACTCGCCCGCCGTGTGTGTTGGCTGGCGGCAGCGATGACGTAGA
Organism: Chlamydomonas sp. KOR1; assembly: GCA_036984285.1. Classification (NCBI taxonomy): domain Eukaryota; kingdom Viridiplantae; phylum Chlorophyta; class Chlorophyceae; order Chlamydomonadales; family Chlamydomonadaceae; genus Chlamydomonas; species Chlamydomonas sp. KOR1. Next base: position 102,709 of record BQMZ01000206.1, read on the forward strand.
GGTCCTGGGCGCGCCGGCCTTTGACGGCTCCAGAGCGGGCAGCTGTACGGCACTTCCGGAGGACGACGACAACCGGCGACGGGACGCCATGACGCTGAGGCCGCCGTTCACCGAACCGCTCAGGCCACCGTTGACTGAAGCGCTGAGGCCGGCCCCACTGTGATGGCCTCCCGTGTGCTGCTGTGGGTGTGGGGGTTGATGGGGTTGGTGAGGGTGCTGCAGGGATGCCATGTAGGGGCTCTGCAGCGCCCAGCCCGGCATTGCGGCCGCCGCCGCTGCGGCGTCCATGTACGGGTAGCCGCTGCCGCTGCCGCCGGCGGCGGCGGCCCTGCAGCTGTTGCGCCGCTTACGCACGCCGCCGGCCCCGCCGCTGCCGGCGCTACCGCTGACGTCCAGGCGCGTAGCGCTGCCGCTGCGCGAGAGGCCCTGGCCCTGGCCCGGGCCGCTGCCCTGTCGGCTGAGGCTGCTGCTCCGGCGCCGCCCCCGGTCGTCCGCCGCCGCCGCGGCGGCGGCGGCGGCGCCCGCCGCTGCACGGCGCGCCAGCAAGGACCCTCCACCACCGCCGGCGGGCCGTGTCCCGCGGGACGTGACGCTGCCGCCGCTGCTGACGCTGAGGGGCGGGCTGTGCAGGTCAGGAGGTGCGGTGGCGGAGGCACGGCCCACGGGCGTGCCGCTACCGGCATTCGAGCAGGGGCTAGTGCCCAAGGGCCCTGGGGATGGAGAGCTGGAAATCGACGCCTGTGCTTCGGAGCTGCCTGCAAGGGTGGGTATGCGGGTAACCGGGTGAATAGCGTGTAGGGCGTCAGAGACCCACGGAAACGCTGCTAACTGCACAACAAGAGCTATGGTTGCTAGTTGAAAGGCAAAAGGCGTTAGCAAGGGATGATGATTACCTGCTGACGGGGGACTGGCGCCGGATGGCAACGGGGAGCTGTTGCATCCGGGCCCGAGGCGGCTGGGCGGGGTGGCGTGGGTGGGGGAGCCGACGGCGGCAATGGCTGCCGCGGCGGCGGCGGCGGCGCCGGGGCCGCCGAGGCTGCTGCGGCGGCGGGCGACGGAGGAGGGGGCGGCGAGGAGGCTGTTTCCGCTGGCGGGGCCGTGGGGAGGGGGCGTGGGCTGGGGCCGGTTGGCGGAGCGGGCGTTGGTGCGGTAAGGGGAGGTGCGTCCTGGTCGGGCGGGGCTGCCTGCGGAACAGGACAGCGGGCGCGTTGGGCCGGTGTTACGTATGGCACAGCGGTTGGCGGTGCAGCAGGTTCGGGGAGTCACTTGAGCCCCACCCCGCGGCGGAGAGCCCACCGCTGAACAAAAGGCACTTGCTTGAAACGGACTCACCCACCTCCAAACCCTCCGCCGAACCTTACATGCGCCCCTTTCTTACATGGCAAGCTACTCAAGCCGCTGCCGTCTGCGCCATCCTTAGATCACCCTATGTTTCATTCCGCACTATTTATGCTACACAGCCCATGTCAGCTTCTTACCGGACAGGCTGTTGACGCCGCTGCCGGTGCCGCCAGCAGTTCGCGCCAGGGCGTTGCGCGCGGGGCGGGCCACGCGGCCGCCGCCGGGTGCACCGCCACCCGCGCCGCCGCCGCCACCTGTTGAGGGTGTCACGCGGATAGTGAGCCCCATGTACCGCAGTAGGCCATTTCGGGGCCGTACCATGTCCATCCGTTTGTGCAATCCAATGCACTTTTGTACTGTTGCGAACACCGGTCCACACTAAGCCTCCCTGATCGCCGTTCCTAGGACGACATCCCCAGGACGACATTCGTATCTTCCTACGCGCTGAAGGCGGGGCCCATGGCGCATAGTTGGCAGGCCGTTGCGAAGGAGCCCATCGCAGTGTTGGCAGGCCCTGGCTGGCGATATTTGCTGGTGAACGGGTCTACCCTTACCTGATGAGGGCGTCACGCGGATGTTGAGCCCCGTGTATCGCGCCTGGATAACGCCGGGGGCGGCGGCGCCGGGGCCGTTGGTGACGGCAGGGGTGGGGATGGGCAGCTCGGGCTTCATGGTCTTGATGTCTGTGCGGCGGAAAGGGAAAGACCTCTGTGAAACTTCCACGTGTGGTTTCTGTACCATGGTGCCAGCTATCACCAGCCAGGCGAGGAACCAACGCAAACATCCTCCGTGGGGTGGGAATTCCCAATGCGTTCAGTATGGAGTAGGTCCCTACTGCTGTGAACTTCCCCAGTGCAATCCCAGGTAAGGCTCATGTGTCAATGGTGCCCACTACGGCATTGTGGCAAAAAGACTGTTTGTGCGGGTGTGAACATGCATGGCACACATATGCGTCAGGCGGAGAAGCAGGCAGGTGCCCCTCGCGCCAGGATGCAAGGTCGCTTACACACCTGATATGAACTCCATGGACCTTGGTCGAAAGGCAAGGGGGGACGGGCAGGGTGATGTGCGTCAGAGGGGTATGTAAGAGCTGTGAGTAGGGCAATCGGGCCACCGGTCGCGTCCCAAAGCCGTCACCTCCGAGAACCCGTACACGTTGCGGTATGCGCATTTGCGTAAGGTCTACAAGCCATGCACCATGGTAGTCAACAGGGGACTGGTCCCCTGGTAGTCAAAAAGCGCTGTACACCAACGCGTGCAGCTTTTGCAGTCACGGTCCGCTCCAAATACGATGTATGGCGTGGCACTCGACCACCACCCGCCAATCGTGCGTCTTACTGTGCCCTCTCTTTCCGCGCACACTTTTTGCTACCGTATTTGCAGGCATTACCACGCAAGTGCATCACCACCCACCAGTCGTGCATCTTGCTGTGCATCATTTCCAAAAGGCCCTGCGCATACAGGGGAGCAAAACAATTAGGTGCACGTCAGGGAGGTGGGCTGCATGTCCACAGCGTGGCACGAATGGCTTTCATTGACACGTGCTCTCACAGGCGTTATGCTATCTCAGTCGTCACTCGTACCACCTTGCCGCCCACCTTGATCCTCTCCACGTGCCCCAGGCAGCAGCAGAAGCCCCCACCCAACGGAACGCGTGTGTTAACCCACTACAGCAGCTGCTGGTGCGCCCCTCACCCACCTTGATCCTCTCCACGTGCCCCAGGCAGCTGCGGAAGCCCCGCTGGAAGGCCTCTGTGCACTGCAGCGGCTGGCCCGCCAGCGCCGCCAGCCCAGGAGGGGAGCGGCCCAGGATGGAGCGCCGGAGCAGGTCCAGGGCAACGTCCTGTGTGGCAGCAGAGCGTGGGGATACAGAGCGTGGGGGTATAGATATGGCCACGTCCTGCAAAGGCGGGGGTGTACAGCAGCACGACATTTGCAATAGTATGCGACCTCGGCCCCCCTCTTGCCCACATGGTAACGCTAACACACACACGCACCGTGTCCGTGAGCAGCAGCTGCGCCAGGCGGTCCACCCCTGCGTCCTCGGCGCTCAGTCGTGCGGCGGGCGGCCGGCGCTGCACGCACGAGTCGATGGCAACCAGCAGGAGCGAGCAGCGGGAGCCTAGGAAGGAAGGGCGGAGAACAAAGCACAATTCCGGGGTACGCGTAAACGCGAGGTTCTGGGGTATGGGCTATGGAGTATGGCAAAGCAAGTGTATGCGGCGGGCGGGCGGCGCTGCACGCACGAGTCGATGGCAAAACGCAGGAGCGAGCAGCCGGAACCTGGCGGGAAGGAACGTGGAGGACACAATTGTATAAAAGGCAATCGATACACTTTGGGTGCTGCGGTGTTAGAACTCAACACCCGACGAGTCGATCGCCAGCAGCTGCAGCCAGCAGCGGGAGCCTGGGGGGAGGGCAGGGGGAGGACAGAGTGGTGGGAAGTAGTAATCCTCGCACTTTTTGTGCTGTGGTGAAGGATTTCGACCCCCCGCGTGTTCTGTCGAGCGTAGCCCCGTGTTCCGAGCCCTCCCGGCTCGTGCCTAAGGCCCTAGAGGCCATCGCTGTGTCGTGGTACGGTTATGGACCCCCGGCCTTTGCCCACAGTGTAACAATGGACCACCCAAAGAACCGATGCATAGCCAGCAGTTACAGTGAGCAGCGGGAGCCTAGGGGAACAGGGTTGTTTGCGATGGGAGGATGTAAAGGGCCACGGCGCATATGGCCCACTGCCCCCGCCTCCCAACCACGCCACCATCACTCTCCTACCGCACCACACAACGATACCGCCCCGCACTCGCCCCTCCGTACTCCGCCTGCCGAACGGCTATCAACCTGCCCTCCCGCCCTGCCCCCCCTCCCTACCCGGCCTGCCAACCCGAATGTTGTTGGGGGTGTGCGACATGGGCAACGCAGTGCAGCGCACGTGAACCACAGCAATCCCACTCAGTTGACGAGTTCGCCCTACCTGGCCGGCCGAACAGTATGTTGTTTGGGTTGCCCCTCCACCCCAGGTCGGAGCAGGGCAGCCGGTCCGCGTTGCCCAGCACCAGGTCCAATAGGAACAGGCGGCCCAGGCCCTCCAGTGTGTTAAGTAGGGGGCCAGGGGACTGTGGGGGACCAGGGGAGGGATACCAGCACATGACCGTGTTATGATGTCTTCACATGGTACCGTAACCTATGTTAGCAGCCGGACCTAGCAGGACCAGGCGGCCCAGGCCCTCGAGGGTGAAGCAGAAGGGCGGGTGACTGCGGGCGGGAAGTGTGTAGAGGCGAGCATGAACACTCGATAGCTCCTATGCTTCCGCGGCTCGGCCGGTCGGCGGGATGCGTAGTGCAGGGTGCGCTGCGCACGTGCCACACGTGCCCCGCACCAGGACCAGCAGGAAGTGCCGGCCAACGCACATGATGCCTGCGTCCTGTTCTGCATTCACTACACACCACACGCTCCGAGCCCCACCACCCCCCCACTCCAGGTGCCCGTGGCCGTGCCCACCTGGACCTGGACCCACCTAGCCCCCTTTCCCCCGCCATTCGAGGTGCCCGTGGCCTGCCCACCTGGAAGGCGTCAGCGCACTCCAACAGCGACGCCCCGGGGCAGTACTCCATCAGCAGCACCACAGGCAGCGCAGTCAGCTCCGCAAGCAGCTCCGCCGCGCCGCTGTGCCCTCCGAACCCACCACCACTCAGGCTGCTGCTACTGCTGCTGCTCCCCACACCGCCCCCGGCCCCAACCCCGTGGGCACCAACGCCACCACCACTGGTAGCAGTGTGCTGCGGGTCCATGCCCTCAGGTGCGTCCTTGCCGGCTGTGTCGCAGCGGTCGAGTTGGGCGGCCGGGGCGGGTTGGCCTGCTAGGCGGGCGCAGACCTCCGTCAGGGTGCGCCACTCGTCCGAGGTTGCGCCAGCCTGCGGTGGGGCGAAGGCAGCAAGCGGCGGGAGGCCAGTGGAATAAGCCCCTAGGAGGGGAGTTGCAGGCACAGGCCTCCGCTACCTAGGGTGCGCCACTCGTCAGAGGTCGCGCCGGCCTGGGGTGTGGGACAGACAGCGAGCAGTAGGTGAGCGGCAACGCTGCATCCATTAGAGTAGCGAAAGGGCAAGGACAGTGGTGTGAGGGAGCACATTCTAGTGTGCGTCCACAGGACACGCACACAGGTCTTGCGCGCAGTGGCACACCCACCTGCCGCACGATCCGGCACTCCGGTGCGCAGATGTCGAGGTGTCGCGTCAGCTCGTTTGCGAACCTGCACATGCATCGTGTCAGGAATTCGCTGTATAAGCATTACAAAGTGCCGCATGCCCACGCGCCCTCGCCCATGCGTGCCGCTGGAAGCCGATAGCCGGCCGCCGTACACCCCTTGCGTCATGTGGCGTGGGTTAGCAATACGCTGCCACGTCAACCACCCTGGCGACCCAAGCCACCCATGCTACATAAGCGAGGTAATAAGCCACATACTAAACACTGGTAGCAATGGACCGGTGCACTCACTGCTCGCGACACAAGCCACCCATGTCGCCCATGCGACAGAAGGGAGATAAGACACATACAAAGCAGCGCTCCGCTCTACAACGTCACGGCTTTGGTGTTCAACTGGTACATACAAAGCAGCGGTAGCAATGGGCTTGGTGCACTCATTGCTCGGCCTGCATCAGCAGGCGGCCATGCCCCCGCATGTTTCCCTGACGCCTTACACGGGTTCCTCGCGCTTTACGCGTAACCACCCCCCCTGCGACACAAGCGGGGTAAGCCACAAACAACCAGCGGTAGCAACTGGCTTGGTGCACTCACTGCTCTGCCTGCATCAGCAGGCGGCTGGGCCCGAACTTGAGCACGCATACGCCCTCGGGCTCGCCGGGACGCGAGGGGGCCAGCAGGCAGAAGAACACGCGGCCGCCGCTGTTGACCTCCACCTGCACACGCGCACATGCATGCAGGTGTGCGTGACGCATGGTGGGGCTGCACATTGTAGGTGAGGGCTGCTGCCATTGTGTGCTGTGTAGCACACGTCACTGGTGCGAGGCTAACCCGGCCGCGCTGTTGACTTCCATTTGCACGCGTGCACCCCGTGTCCCTAGTAACCGCACATGTCATCGCAGTCTAGTCCTCTTAGCTTTGCTTTTAGCTTCAGTCCTTCACTGCATCCGTTACACGTGCACCCAGGGCCTGACCCAGGGCTCCGTTCAGTATCTGCGGACTGCACCCCTGATGTGCTGCCTGCCGTAGCAGTCTGCTGCAACACACTTGGTCAGGCCTGGGTACACATGTGGCAAGCCAGTTTGGGCGCATGCCAGTGGTGTCAGTTGCAGCAAGCGTTAGGCCGCGTAAGGCACCACCCACGTGTGAGGGCCTTTGACCCGGCGCTGCACTGCATTTGTACTATGCCCGTTAACCCACGGACCTGCGTGCCATGCTGGCCACCTCCCGAATCCTCCTCTTTGAGGGACTCTGTGGATACCACCCCTTGCAGCTGTCTCCAGTCGATGTCGGATATGGGGATGGGCGTTCCCTTGTGGAGCCGGTCCTTGTAGGAGGGCCCCCGTAGCTGCGACGGCGTCGCCCGCGTGACCAGCTCATGCTCATGTGAGCGGTCAACATGCAGGTCAGGTAAGGTCTCCTGCAGAAGGTCCGCGAGCTCGCGAGCTTCGCCCGGGTCAAGGCCAAGAGCGCGAAGGGGAAGCCTCCACAACCGGCCTATCGCCCCCGGCATTTACAGGCCAATTGGTTTTGAAAACTTTGATTAATGCATAGCTGGTACACCCAAGCGCTTGCAACTGGTAGCTGTCATGAGTCAGTAAAGTGGTGCATGCATGGTTTTGAGGTATGTTTGGAGTCCAACGAGTATGCGCGTCGGAGTTGGGTTGAGGATGCGTGAGCAGTAGTATTGACAATGGAAACGGGTAGTCGCAGATCGACCGACGCAACACCTGATGCGCCTGGATGCCTAGTACCTCGAGCTCTAGGCTTGGTTCTCCGCGGTCCACGCCTGTGAGCCAAGAGCCTGAGTCATGGACACGAGCTGGGGTGAAGTGAATGCAACCAGGGGTGGCGCACTTCCAAGGGAGCTTACCCAAGCCAGCCACCATCAGGCTCTCCTCATCAACGTGCCGTCCGTGCCGACGTGTATGTGCGCCCAGCCCAGCTTCAAATCCACACGTGGCAGCAGGGTGACAGGGTGGCAATTTCCATCGTTGCCATCCATCTCACCCTTGTGCCTGCGCTTTGAGCTTTGTATGGCAGCTTGCTGGCACGAACCCGGGGTACCGTAGGTGCTGGCACCTGGCAGCAGCTCACACTGAGCTCGCCCAGGGCCCGAGCAGTGAGCCGCTGAGTCCTCATTGTGCGGGGTAACGGCGCAGGTGGTGTGCATACGTTGGTACGCATATGACAACTTATAATACGTGTATGCTTACCATCCGGACGCATGTTCCCAGATTCTTCTGCGCCTCGCCACGGGGCCCCCCGCCGCAGCTCGCAGCCCAGAGGCCCCGGCACGCAGCTCGCAGCCCAGCGGTCGTTCCTCATATCACCAGTAACTGCCCATGATGGAATCGCGTGGGTCGACCGCTGCACTGCCCGTCAGCTCTCGCATGCGAGCATGCATGAAGTGCCTCCCCACCCCCCGCTCTACGGGTTGTAGCTGTTCTCGCATCTGCATTGGAACCACACGTGCCAGCCCTCCAAGTTGGCCAAGCAGGCCCGAACAAGAGCCAGCACGCCGCGTCATTGAGTTGCCTCAAGGCCGACCACCTTTGCTGGCCTTGCCACTCACCTGAATGACGGTCCTTTCCAACTGGCACAGGTACATCGAGCTAGTACCTCGAGCTCTAGGCTGTCCTCCTCCGTGCCTATGGCTTCTTGTCCATGTCCACCAGGGCGGCTCATTTTCCAGGGCAACCTCATCCTCATCCTGCTGGAGGGCGACGGCCCCGCCCTGAAGCCGTGAAGGACTATCTGGTGCGCCACCGCACGGAGAGCGTGGACGTTGACTCGCACGGCCGCAGGTGTGGCGTGGGGTAAGGGGTGCAGGGTGCGTGGTGCAACACGCGGCTGGTGCTTGCCATACCAGGTACACTCTGGCTCTTGTACACAACAACTCTGGATGCCTGTTTCCGTTTTTACATTCCAGTTGATTTACTTGTGTTTTCTGTTGCGCTTGTACGTAGGTGCCGGGAGCGCATGATGGATGTGGTGGTGCAGCAGCCGGTGAAGCAGCTGCAGCTGACGCAGCCATGTGCAGCAACAGAACGAGGAGCGGGAGGAGAGGGAGGAGGGAGAGGAGCAGGGGCGGGTGAAGGCTGCATCCGCCCGCGCCTTCACGGACTGGAGGTGCGTACACGTATGGGTTGGGGCTGGTGGGGAGGAGATGGGGAGGTGGTGTCGGCACCCCTTGGCTGAGACGGGCAAATTCATGGGCTCTCAGCCTGCATATTAACCCTGCTAAACACAAAGCCGTGGCGTGGCCTGCATGCTACTCACTGTGGTGACGTTTTCGTATGCACCACGAGTGGTTGCTGGTCAGATGTCATCTGGGTGGCAGCGCCTGGGCACCGTGCGTACGGTGTATGTCGCTGGCCCAGACCGTTGGAGGTGCCTAGCTGCCCTTGCGCTGTGCGCCAACATGCCAGTCTTGCCACCGTGCCCACGGCATGGCTTACTGGCACGAGTGCCGACCGCAGGAAGGCTCGCGGGATGGGGAGCACCAGTGGAAGGACTCATGGTCATGTAACCATTGGCTGGCTGGGTTCTGTTATACCTCACCCTTGTACCCTGCTCCTCCCCATAACACACAGGGAGGTGACGTGCACAACGCTAGAGGAGGTTGGGCGGTTGCTGGGCGCGGCAGGGCTGGCCGAGTGGCTGCGGCCGGCGGCGGGGCTGCGGTAGCGCAGGGGAGGCCCCGTGGCGGCAGCAGGGCGGCGGTAGCACAGCTTGCGGCGACGGGGCGGCGGTAGCGCAGTGGAAGTCCCTGCGGCGGCTTTTAGCTAACCGTGTAGCATGTACAGCACGCTTCGAACATCCATCAAGTCTTGGTCAGCAGGGTCGCCTGGTCGTAGTACCCACACTGGCACACAGCATGTACGGATGCGGATGATGTACGTTGAGATGTGCAGAGGATTGGAAGCAAGGGGCACAAGAAGATACCGCGCGCGCCAGTATTGCTTGTCACAGCTGCGTGACCAGTATCAACAGTCGGCAGCTCGGCATTGTACTGTAAGGCGAAAGGCGTGCGTAAGCATTCGCAGTATTCTGCTGCATCACGCCTGCTGGTGTGGCCTTGCACCCCGCCCGGTCACCGGGTTCGAACAGGTACTGTAGGGGTGTTGAGCACCACCTGCTAAGCCACTACTTCGGCCGCCGCCTTCAACAGGTCGTCCTTACCCTTCACCTCAAAGATAAGACGACCTTGAGGACCTACCCGCAAAACACAGGAGTCCGGTGCCCCCTTAACTCTTTTCCTGTAAACACCCTCCTTCACCACCGACGGTCGTCCCATGGGTCGCCCTTGCCCGCCTGGCTCCTCCATTGTCGCGCACTGACATCCAGGACTGCTTGATAAGTGCAATAGGTACATGTTGCCGTACCGTAGTCAGTCGTTGATAGTGGAAGGGCTCTAGGAGAGCGGAACGCTAGGACTCGTCGACAGTTACGTTTGGTCATTCCGTGGACAACTGACACTGCCATTACACGCTCTGGACGTCACATGAGCGCATACTGTTGGAAACTGTACATTCTTCAAGTCCATTTTACAGGCAAGGCTGTTCGTGCGCATCTTCCCGTGCCTAGAACATACCGCCAAGCCAGCCAAGGTCGACCTCGGCGCACCCCTAGCCTACATACGGCCTTCCTAGGCAGCCTGCCTCCTTTTCCAAAGCGTTCTTATTCACATGGATGGGGCACGAGGTCCCGGGGCTGGCGTTTACGTTATCGCCGACGTGGCCACCGGGGGCGGGTCGCAGGCCCATCCGCGCACTCCCATCCTCCCTCACCCTTACCCGCCGGCGGACAGCGCGCTGCCGGCGCCTGTTCAGGTGGATAAAGGTGGCGCCATGTGGACGTTCCCTTTTAACGCGACGGGCTTGCAGGCCGCCCATCAGTTCGTTGGCGCGCTGCAGGCCGAGAACCCGGGACTCCGGGTGGGTAGCTGGGTACTCACGGCACACCTTTAGGGCTAGGGGGGTGCCTTTTTTTCTGTGGAAAGGTTTACAGGTAAGGCTTTAGTCGTGCTGCACCGTAGGAGAGCACAAACACTCCCGTGCAGGTTTCCAAACCCCAACCCAAACCGTTGCAGGTGATGGTGGTGGGGTGCGAGAAGCTGATGCAGTTCTGAGCGACGATCCCGGCGGGCGGCAAACGGTGACGGCGTACTGAGCAAGGTGGGCAGGAAGAAGACGGCGTCCACAGGTGTCCATAGTGTAAGGTGGTGCAATGGACTTGGGACATACTGCACGAATAGTCAAATGCCGGGCAAGTCCTGGCAGGCCTTCAGTTGGCAGGGCACGCAGGTGAGAGCCACGGAGTCTTGCTGCATGCCACGCCCACAAGGGGGATCGTCATCAACTGAGAGACCTTGGGCACCACGCACAGGGCTGCCGCTCTAGGCAGCGCTTGTTGATGCTGGGGCGTTGATCAGAGTGTGGGAGGATACCCATCATCCAGTAAAACAGTTGTGGTAATGCACGGCCCTGCACATACGTATTCTTGGCGTGGGCAAGGCTCCCACCCAGGGTCTGCGCTGCTCAGTTAGGGTGTGGAGCATGGTGCTGCACACACCCAGCACGTACGGTGTCCGCATTCTTGCCCTGTTTGACTATCCTTCCCGCGCCCTACAGGAGCTGGGCAGCGGCAGCGGATCTACGTGTGTTGGGGCGAGGCGGCGGCGGTGGGTCCTGCACGTTGCGGCGGAGGCGGGAGCACTGAAGCCTGCGGGGCTGCCACGCGTGGAAAGAAGCTGGGCTGCACAGTACGTTGTACGCGTACAAATACGAAGTACGTACATGTACGGAATACGTTCATTTTCTGCCGTACATGAGAGAAATACGGGGGTGATCGGTTGATGGGGCTCCTGGCCATGGCAGCAGTTGCGGAGCAGATTGCAGACACAAAGGCGCAGCAGCGCGGAGTTGCTGGCGGGCGGCGGTCAGGGAGCCGCAGCACAAGGCGTTGCACGTCGACGCGGGGTTGTGGGTGTCTGCGTGTTGTCAGATTGGCTGCAGGGGTTAGGCAGGGGTAGGGTGTACAGCAGGTGGGGCGGCACGCTGCAAAAACTACTATGTGCGAGACGGGAGGGCATGGCTTTGAAGGCACAGCGTGGATACACCTATTGCGAGCGCTGCCAGTGTTGCAGAGACTTTGGCTGTTGCTGTAGCGCATTGCTGGTAAGCATTTGATGGAGCATACTGACATGGTCTGTAGGGGCTGACTGTTGTCGGGCGGTTTGGCACGTGTACCTGCCCGCCCTTTTCATCTTGGCACGTGCTCTCAGGTCCCAGCGCAAGCCGTCAACGCTTGCACCTTACAGTACTAGATGTGGTAATGCTTCCCGCTTAAAGCAACAAGCCCTCTCGAGCCCTGGGCCCGACCGCCAAGAGGTCCCAAAGCACCAACTGGGCACACGGTCCAGGGGCCTGTCATGGCACAGCACAGCACAGCACAGCGCAGCACAGTCGTACACACGCCTGCGCCTGAAGGCAACCTGGCAAGCATGCTGTTTGTGACAGACGACGATAGGTTGGAACAGCAGGATACCACATCTTTTGGATGCCAAACGTATGTTGTCCAACAAACCCGCGTGCCCCCGCCCCTGCACCACCATGACGCACCGTACAGCCTTGGTGCCGGTGCGGTGCACGGTCCTTCCGTGATGCTAAGGTGGGGCTCTGCAGCTGCCCCGTGGTGCCCCTCGGCCATGCCCCTCTGCCCCTTACCCACTGTCCGCCTCACGCGCAATGCGCACATACACGCTCTCCAGGGTCGCACTGGACACAGCCCAGTCCAACAACACGAGCCCTCCAACGCCACGACTGCCACCGTAACTGCCGCCACACGCAACACCAGCCCCCTTAGCGGCGCCAGAGCCCTGTTGCTGTAGACGCAGCGGGGCGTTCCCTGTCGTACTACTGCTGGCGGCGGCTGCGTCGTCAGGTCCGCCTGCCGTTCGCCTGCCAGCCATTGCCGCCGCCATTGTACGGAAGAGGCTGCCCAGCCGCACCTTGCCACGCGGCATCTCGTAGCTGTGCACGCCGTTGAGGCAGTACACCTGCATTGCGCCAATGCCGTACAGCACGGCATGGGTGCACGGCACGTGTCAGCAAGGCGTCGCAACCGTCCAGCTGTGCGTGGACACCAGCACAGCGGCAAACCTGAAATGCCCTCACTGCGCGACAGAAAACGATAGAGTCTTACATAGAGTGGTCGATACCGTATCCACAATACGCACGTCGTGACAGCACGTGCCCCATTCCCGACCGACGCACCCGTTTAGCTGCGGGCGACATATGGCGGGTGACAAACTGAAGCGCCAGTGCGTCCGGGTCCACCTGCTGCCCCTGCTCCTTGCGCCTGTCCCTGCTCCTGCTCCTGGCCCGTATGAGATAGCTGCGGGTGCACGCAGCCCGGATTTCTACCCTCATCCTCCTCCTGCTGCTGCTGCTGCTGCTGCTGCTGCCGCTGCCCGCTGCCTCCCATGCGGCTGAGATTTGAGCTGCCGGGCTCTCCCGCCGGCGGTGTAGGCATGGACGGAAGTGTCGCTCCCAACCCATGGGCCACCGTAAGGCTGCAGTTGGGCAGGGCGGTGGAAACCGGGAGACTTGCGCATCTCGGTGAAGCAAAGAATTGTGCAGTGGTTCTTGGTCGTGGACGTGCACCATGGGCATTGGCACACCAGTAGCGTCGACCCCGACTGGTGGGTCAACGTGAGGCTGCGAGCGGGCAGGCGAAGCTGATGTTGGTTGCACATGCCTTGCATTCTGCTGAGCTATGCACACAGTGTACATCTTTCATCAGCTCGTGCAGCGTGCACCGCTCGGTACCGCCCGGGCCGTTTGGCCACCGTCAGGCTGGCAGTGGGTAAGAGCGTACGGTAGGGGTCGGAAATGCAGGATCTGCGTGTATCACCATGAGCAGGTACGGTAGTGCGCGCTGGTCCTGGGCGTCGGCATTCCTGGGCATTCCTGGGCATTCCTACTCGCTTGCACATTGCCAACAATGAAAATTGGATGTGCACCTGCCATATCTGAGTGCCAGACTGCCAGATAGCAGCTGAACCCGTCCATCACCTGCAGCACCCATGCCTATCCCAACCTGCCCACCTGACATCCAGCTAACCCACACACCACCGTGCCCTCACCTGAGCACCAGGTAGGAGCTGTACCTCGCCGTCAGCTGCTGCGCCGTGCCCACGCAGCGCAGCCTGCCGCCCGCCACCTCCCCCAGCCTGTCGCACAGCGCCCCCGCCTCCTCCACGCTGTGCGTGGTCAACACCACCGCACAGCGCTGCTTGGCTTCCAGCACGGCCTGCGGCAGTGGCACGGAGTACCCAACGGCGGGTAACGTTTCGAATGTGACCAGGTACGGCGGGAAAAAGCCTTGCATGTACGGGATGGAATATTCGGTCGGACAGCGCTTTAACACATGTTGCGTCCCCAACGCATGCCACCTCGCCCAGAAGGTCCCATTTTGACCTCGCCTGCGTCGTGCACCTTAGGCCACCTTCAGAACATCCGCTGCGACGCGGGTTCCAGCCCCGTGGGCGGCTCGTCCACGTACAGCATCCGAGGGGCACACACCTGCCGTACGGCGGAGCAGCAAGTCAGCCAAGAGGGCAGGATGGCCGCGTGCCCATGCTCAGGCCATGCCACATCCCCAAACGACTGCAGCTTACCGCCCCTTTTGGCATTCTGCGAGTCATCATGTACTATTTGCACATGCCGGCTGATGCTCGCCTACACGTTCTGCACCGTCGTTACGGACCTCACCCCACGTGTTACATGTCCCACACGAAGCGTATCACTGTGACATCAAGCGCCACCACTATAACACATGCCGCACCCACCAGCGCGCACGCCACGCTGAGGCGGCGCCGCATGCCGCCGCTGTAGGCTCCCGCCAGCTTGTCTGCGGCGCTGGTGAGGCCGCCCGCCTCCAGCACCACATCCACACTGGCCTCCAGCTGCCCGCCGACCAGGCCCTGTAGGCATTGTGGATAGTATGGGGCGAGTGGGGCGTGGAGTTCTAAGTGCCTTTGTGCCGTGCTGCCGCCGAGGCGTTACGTACAACCGGTTAGCACAAACACCGCAGACGCCCAACCACGTAGCTGTGCAAGCGCACGCGCATCACCCTGCTGCTGATTTTCCGAACGACCGTATGTCCAAACGCAACTTGATTCTGCCGCACGTGCTCCCTGCCCGTAAGGCTGTCCTACAGGCGGTCGTGCAGGTGCCCACCCAGCGCTGCCACCTGTTGCTGCTGTCACAGCTAATCCACCCTGCTCCACCCTCTGTGTCTTCTCCCTGACATCCTCCCTTGCCCGGCCGCAGCCCAAGGGGAAAGGGGCTCCTCGCAACCGTGTACTGCACGCAGTATCTGCTCCTGCCTGCTGTTGCGGATGCACTGGAGCTTCCCATAGCCACGCAGGCGCCTGCGCCACCATTGCTACCATTACTATCGCCCTTTGCCGTGGGAATTACACAAGCACGGACGGTAGGGTCTGGCGGGCCACAGCCGCGGTGGCGGCCACCTCCCACACAAACCCCTTGGATCACCTCCTGCCTTCTGCATGACCCTGCTTGTACCAGACATGGTCATAAAAAGGTCTGTGTACGATAGACTGCCGCCAACCGCATCAACCTGCTTCAGGTCTGTGTACGACCGACAACTGCCGCCAACGCCAACCGCATCAATTTACGTCAGGTCTGTGCACGACAACTGCCGCCAACGCATCAACTTGCGTCAGGGCTGTGTACGACAACTCCCACCTGCCGCGTCAACCTGCATAAGGCTTGTGTACGAGCTCAATTTTCACTCCCTCCACATGAAACAGGCTTCATAATACACAGGCAAATCCACTCACCCAGTGTCAACCCGCAGCAGTGCAAACCCATATGAATCACCCGGTTCAACGTCTACCTCAACAACGAACATGCAGCAACTGGTGTCACTCAGAACGTGTACCTCCCCTCAATGCATGCATCCTGTTCAACACGCACAAGGGTGCATGCCTCCACAACCTCGGTCCTTAATGTAACAATTCGCTACACCACCGTGTCATTTGGGGTGCACCCCCCTGCCCGGCAGCAATTCAAAGGTCGCCAAGGCCACCGGTGGCTGTCATGCACGTGGTGTGCCTGGCACCGCCGTTGGGCGGGCTCCTCCTGAACCGCATGCTTGCATGCGCATGTACAGCATGCCCTGAACCACTGATGCAGCGTGCAACGATACATAGGACGCTTCCAATAAACCGTAAACCTTTGAATCCTGAAAAAAATAACCATTTGCGGATGCTGATGTACGTATGAACACACTATCTGCAAAGAATTGGTCGACTTGGAACGGCTCAAAGCCCCGCCATACAGTCCACAATGTCACATACCGATGGATGTGGAGGCATGCTTATTTAATTTGCTGCATCACGCGTGGTGTGGCCTTGCCCCCCCGCGGACAGCTTCCGCGTAGGTAGGGTTGGTGAGAACCTTCTTGGCTACTTCGGTCGCCACCTTCACCAACAGGCCGTCCTTGGCCTCCTCCTCCGTGTCGCGGCTCGCTTGCGGCACTTCGTGCTGGGGCTGGTCGGCTGAGGGCGCCACCAGACCGGCGCCTTCCTGCCTGACCACCTGTTCAAACACACACTCGCTGTGCACGTGCGCCATCTCCGCATTAGCAGTGCCTGTGGCCGCCAATCCGACCTGAAACCCCAGGTCGAACAGCTCTCCGGGGTTGCTCTTTCCCTTGGCCACGCGCTCAATTGCTGCGATCATGCCGTCGGGTTTGCCCTTGGCAGCAGACGTGGCGCCGTCGTAAGCGACGCTGGCAGCCAAGGCTGCAGGAGGCCCCGCCACGGGACAAGCGATGCTCGCCGCAATGCCAGAACTGACGACCACAAGAGTCTTCGTTGCATGGTTTGCTGCTCGGGCGGCGCCTTCCCTGCGATTTCGAGTGCACATGTTGTCAGCGCTTGTTTGGGACTGGGACTCTGGGGAGCCCCCTCGCTGGCGTTCCGTTCTGACCGCAAGTATGCTAAACAGTATTTAAATGCATCGCAGAGCAGGCTTTGCAAGTCCTTGTCTCATCTGTCAGCACACAGTTTCGCAGCTGCACCCTAACTTCCTCACCAGTCGCCGGCGAGACAGTAGACCCCAGCCATTGCGTGGCCCACTGCAGGCGTGGCCTCTGCAACATGCTGCAGCACCTGGCCTTGATATTCTTGGGTCTTGCGGGCTGCTTCAGCATCGCCGAGGATGACCTCAGTGAGCGACCGAAGCTGCGAGACTATGACGCAGCCCTTCGAAAACTCCTCCTGAGTCTGGCGCGCCTCTGCCTCCTTGCCATGACAGATGAGCCATAACGCTTTCAGCTGGGAAAAAACCGGCAGCACGTGCACTATGTTCACGTGAGACCCCATATGGTCGTCTTATGGTTGTCTTCAGCGTTCAGGGCTGCAAAGGTCTCACACTGTATGCTTTGATGCCAGCGAAGGGCACAAAGCCCTCCTTCATGGGCTTTGTGCTTTAACGGGGTTCCGGAAACCAGATGCCGGAAACCAGATGCCGGAAACCAGATGACCGGAAACCAGATGCCTGCAATGCGCTCCCGACCAATTACTCAAAAATTGGATTTGCAGTACCGAATGATTATGCTTCCCTCTCAAAGAAACAAGCCCTCTCAAGTCTCGGCCCCGACCCGCCAGAGGTCCGGGCACAGTTCTGGGGCCTAGGTGGGGCTCTAGGTGGCCACACTGCAGCCAATACACACCCCTGCGCCTCATTTGACGAGACACCCCGCATGAGTTGGGACAGCAGGAGACCGCAGGTTCTGCACGCTGAACTCATGTCATCCCGAAACACCCCTGCGTGCCCCCAGCCAGCCCCAGCCCCTGCGTCCCCAACATAACGCACCGTGAAGCCCGTGCGTGCATGGCCTTGATGCTCTGGTGGGGTGCTACAGCTGTCCCCTGGTGACCCCCCACCCCTGATTCTCAGCCTCTGACCCACAGCCGTTTACCCACTGTCCGCCTCGCGCGCAATGCGCACAAAGACGCTCTCCAGGGTCGCACTGGATAGAGCCCAATCCAAAAGCACCAGCCCTCCAATGCCACGATCGCCACCGCCACTGCTGCCACCACAAGCACCAGCCCCCTTGGCGGCGCCACAGCCCTGCTCCTGTATACGCAACGGGGCGTTCCCTGCCGTACTACTGTTGGCGGCGGCTGCGTCGTCAAGTCCGCCCGCCGTTCGCCCGCCAGCCATCGCCGCCGCCATTGTACGGAAGAGGCTGCCCAGCCGAACCTCGCCACGCGGCACCTCGTAGCTGTGCACGCCATTGAGGCAGTACACCTGCAATGCGCGAATGCCGTACAGCACGGCATGGGTGCACGGCACGTATCAGCAAGGCATCGCAACCGTCCAGCTATGCATGAACGCCAGCACAGCGGCAAACCTGAAATGCCCTCACTGCGCGACAGAAAACGATTTTTACCGTATCCGCTACACGCACGTCACAACAGCACGTGCCCCATAATGCCCGACGCACCCGTTTAGCTGCGGGCGACACGTGGCGGGTGACAAACTGCAGCGCCAGTGCGTCCGGGTCCACCTGCTGCCCCTGCTCCTGCTCCTGCCCCCGCGCCTGTCCCTGCTCCTGCGCCTGGCCCATATAAGATAGCTGTGGATCGAGTTGGTGCACGCAGCCCGGATTTCTACCCTCATCCTCCTGCTGCTGCTGCTGCTGCTGCTGCCGCTGCCCGCTGCCTCCCCTGTGGCTGAGATTTGAGCTGGCGGGCTCTCCCGTGGGCGGTGTAGGCATGGACGGCAGTGTCGCTCCCGACCCGTGGGCCACCGTAAGGCTGCAGTTGCATAGGACACGGGAAGTGATTGCGCAGTCATGAGAAGAGAACACATGTGCAGTGATAGTTGGTCGTGGATGTGCATTTATGGGCGTCGGCATGCCAGGAGCGTTGGCCCCGACCCGTGGGTCACCGTTACTGCTGCGTTGGTTAGACGGCAGGCTGCGGCAGGGGTCGGAAATGCAGGGTCTGCGTGTATTATTGTGAGCAACTGGTGCATGGCCCTGGACGTCCACCATGGCCGTGCACGTCGCTGACGACCACTATGCACCTGCCATACCTGAGTGCAAGATAGCAGCTTAACCCGTCCATCATCTGCAGGACCCATGCCCAGCCCACCCTGCCCACCCACGCACCCTGACGCCCAGCTAATCCACACACCAGGGCGCGCCAACCTGAGCACCAGGTAGGAGCTGTACCGCGCCGTCAGCTGCTGCGCGTGCCTACGCAGCGCAGCCTGCCGCCCGCCACCACCCCCAGCCTGTCGCACAGCGCCTCCGCCTCCTCCATGCTGTGCGTGGTCAGCACCACCGCGCAGCGCTGCTTGGCGTCCAGCACAGCCTGCGGAGGGAGCCGTAAGGAGAGTCCAGAGCAGATGGTGTAGAAGGAGGGACATGGAAGCCAACGTGCGTCAAGCTGACTCATACTCAATTAGAAGTAGAATGGTACGGCAGCAATGCGATGACGGCGGAAACGACACGAAGAGGGCACAGTCGCAGAGTGACAAGCAGGAACGCATGGTTGGGTAGCCCTCACGTCGACCAGCGGTGGATTCATACGCGCGAACCCTCGCCCCTGTCATACCCCTTACCCACCTTCCACAGCAGCCGCCGCGACGCCGGGTCCAGCCCCGTGGACGGCTCGTCCAGGTACAGCACCCGCGGGGCGCCCACCTGCCGTACAGCCGTGCACCGTACATGCGGACCAGGCGGCGTAGTAGAGGGAACGGAGCAGTTAGCCAACACGGCAGGATAGCAATGCACGGCCACGTCCAACTACACCCTGAAGGGCTGTGACACTCACCATGTCACTAGCATGCAAGCCGGTACACCAGCTGTGCACGCGGCCCGTTGCTCGCCTGTAACATACCCGCATTGCTACAGGCGCCATGACACGCCTTTCACGTGTATCTCACCCTACGCGTCACATGTCCCACACGTTCGAGGGTTGTACCCCTATCATTGAACACATGCGGTACACGGAACGATGCCGCGGCACCCACCAGCGCGCACACCACGCTGAGGCGGCGCCGCATGCCCCCGCTGTACGCCCCTGCCAGTTTGTCTGCGGCGTTGGTGAGGCCAGAGGGTGACAATAGATTGAGATTGGGGGGAAGGCTGGGCACGCAGATTAAGATTGGAACCCGCTTCCTACGGATTGAGATTAAACCCAGACCCCTGATCACGCCGCACTCCTACGCAGCAGCCAGGGGTGTGGCTAAGTGGGGGATGGTTAAGCTACATGTTTGCGGCATGTTTGCTGTACCGACAGCTGACAGTTGAAGGCTTGACTCGCGTCTCTGCCTTTCAGTATTTGGTATGGTATGAGGCCATAAATAAACCAGAACACAATGTTAATAGTTGCTGCCTGGTATGCTATCCTCAGTTGCTCGTGCATAACATTACCAAAATGAACGTCGTTTTCCCTGCCGCTTGCCAAGGGGCAAGCACTGTTGACATTAACAGTAGGCCTGCTGGACAGTTAGCCTGCTGGCAGGAAGTGTTTGGTGCTTGTAGGCGGGGTGCACCAATGGATCACTCGGTGCCCTGTTCCTATCAGGCCACAAAACTTGAAGCGAGCCCACGCCAGTACCATGGTTATGGACAGGCGTTTTATGCAGAAGATATTGGCAATGTTCAGTGTAGTTCTTCGGGGTGTTTGGGCTCACATGATGGTTTGGCAGGTCGCTATCGGCTATCGATGCTGGCGGCACTTGCAATATCTCGCATGCACATATGGATGGTTCGCGTCACTAGACTGCCCGCGAGGCACTCCGACTGGTTCAAACACTGGCGCGTGCTGGACGTAGGCTTGCGTAATTACTTCGCTTTCTTATCATACAAAGAATACCGCAACACGCAAGTAATGCTGCGTCGTGTTGTGCAGAAGACGCGAATCCGGACACCTCGCTTCCACTAACCGCAGCTGGCCTGCACACGTGGCTGCACATGAAAGAAGTCATCTCGGGGCTGACGGCCCATGGGGCGGGTGTATGGGGTGGGGGCAACCCTAGGGGGGCTGCTGTAATCCTATCCGACCTTGGGGCTAACTAGATTGGAGATTGCATGCCCAGCGATTGGCAGCCCGGGGCCCGGATTGACCGGCACTGCTACCCTCTGGTGAGGCCGCCCGCCTCCAGCACCACATCCACACTGGCCTCCAGCTGCCCGCCGACCCGGCCCTGTAGGCATTGTGGATAGTATGGGGCGTACGGCGCTTGGCTTCTGAACGCCATCGAGCCACCTTAGACGTTCATACGAGTCATGCTCCGCAAGCCTTTCACAAAATCTCACATTCCGCTCAGCAACAACCCTGCATCATATTGCTATTGCCCCATCGGGGCCCCTTTGCTGCTGCACCGCCGTACCGTGCTCCCTCCGTACGCACCTTGATCCTGCCGTACAGCCGCACGTGCTCCCTGCCCGTCAGGCTGTCCCACAGGCAGTCGTGCTGCGGGCAGATGCCCACCAGCGCCGCCACCTGCTGCTGCTGCGCCGGCAGCGCCAGGTCCAACCCGCACACGTGCACGGAGCCAGAGCTGGGCTCCAGCATGCCTTCGGGGAGGCGGACAGCGGGATGAGACCTCACAGGTTGGCCCTTCGCTCTCACTTGTTAGCCACTGTGGTGTCATATGCTCTACGCTCGTTACACGTATGGCCCTCTGCAGGTGCACGGCCCGGGTGTACTTGTCCGCTCCTTTGTTCCCAGCCCGCACCGACACGTCGTGAGTTGCCGCGGGCACTGCAGACAAGCAGCACCAACACAGGACAACACGTCGACGCACTATGGTGCATTTATCTATTATATAGCACCTCTGCCCTTGTGACACCACGGCTCAGCTGCCAGCCCTCACCTTGCATGATGCGCAGTGTGGTGGTCTTGCCCGCGCCGTTGGGCCCCAGCAGCCCCAGTGTCTCACGGGCCGCCACCGCCAGGGACAGCCCCCGAAGCGCCTCGTGGGGAGCGCCGCCAGCGCCCTGCGTGGTGTGGGTTAGTGTAGGTCAGCGGCAGCATTACACAGTGGGCGATCAACAAACAGATGGGAGAGGACAGGCCAGCGGGACCTCAAAGCCCAACCAGCACAGGCAAGCACCAACACCACCAACGTCCAAACCCAGCGCACCCCGGACTGCAAAAAGGGAACACCTAGAGAAGGAGAGGACCTGAAACCAAACACCACAGAACAGGGGGAAGAGAACAAGCCCAAAGACACCAAGGGCAAGGGAAATCCAAAGAAAAAGGAAGGAAAGAGGAAAAGGCAACGCAACTGCCCTGATCCTTGCCTTGGCCGAGCCGAGCCTTGAGTCTGCGGCTTCGCGTCAGCCATTGCACCTGATTGCACACCACGGGTCGGACGGAATGTGGGACGTGGGGCGGTGAGCTCCAGCCCTTGAAGGGCCTCAGCCTTGAGTAGAGGCAGGTACAAACCCTAAACTCTCCCTGTATACGGTAAGATGGCTCGCTCTCTGTCCTTGACACTCCCTTACGAACCCCACTCCAGAACGCACCCTCCCTTCCAACTCCGCTGGCCTCCACCTGCTGCGTGCCGCCAACCAGCCCACCATCAACCACCACCTGCCCACCATTCCCTGCTGCCCACCATCTATGGAGTACCCACGGGCTGCAATGCCCACCATCCACGGACTACCCACGGACTACCCATCCGCCCACAAACTGCCCATCATATGCCCACCACAATTGACCGACCGCCCACCATCCGCCCATCGCCTGCCCACCGTCCGCCGCCTCTAGTACTGTCTGCCTTTGCCTGTAGATGATCTTCCAAATTTTTAAACCGCCCACCACCGGCCCGCCCGCCTTCCGTGCAAGCTGCGCCCATCGCCCACCATCTACTCATCCGCCCACCATCCGCCCACCATCAAATTGTAAGTTTTTAAAATATATGCAGCCGCCCGCCATTGATGTCATATGTCGTCGTGGTGTAGTTGGTTATCACATTCGCCTCACATTCGCCTAATGGGCTTCTGATCGCGAGAGGTCTCCAGTTCGATCCTGGACGATGACAATATTGCTCTCCAAACCTACCCTGGGATGACATGCGGGGCGCACGCTCTCGCGCCTTCTGCCGCCCCTTTTTTGGATACGACCCACGGCTTACGTAAGAGAATGGGATAGATGACGCCCATCTTTTTTACATGCGTGGGAGTTTGGTCTAGTGGTATGATTCTCGCTTCGGGAGTCAGAATATGCGAGAGGTCCCGGGTTCGATTCCCGGAACTCCCCTTTTTCCCCGGCCCGACTCAAAATCGGGTTTACCGCAGGCCGTCAACCAAGCCTGTGTGTTAGTGATTTTAAGTCCTGGTTATAGTTGCCGGCGTACATATTGAAGCAGCAGCCGCAGTCCTGGCCTGGCTGTTGGCACTAATTCCATCCTGCACTGGCCGGACTGACCCCAGTGCGGCCTTAGTGCGGCCCTCAGCCCACAGGTGCACAGTGCCTGGGTGCCCGGCTGCACACAGCACTGCACAACTTGTAGCATGCACGCGTACGTGAGAGCAACTTGTGGAGAAAGGTTAAGCGGCTGGGCTGCACTGTACGTTCCAAAATGAGCGTATTTTTCAAAATACGTAAAATACGGGGGTCTGTTCGCAAAATACGCTCAAATACGCTAAAAGTACGGTCGTGCCAGTCCACCCCCCTGGAGCAAGGGAGGTCCCCTCCCGTGAGCTGCCAGACATCAGGGGAGCTCCCTGCAAGGCACCGCGGCAACTAAGCCACAAGTTATTGAGGCATGAGAAGTGTCTCGCATATGCGTATGCAGTCGTTGTGGTGTGGTTTTGCTGGCGCCTGATCTCCCTGGGACCTCCCTGGGACGTCCTGGTGCGTGTGACACTGCCACGTGCCGTGCCAGGCCTGGACCGCAGACCGTATTTCTCTCATGTATGGCGGAAAATGACCGTATTCCGTACATGTACGTATTCCGTATTTGTACGCGTACAACGTACTGTGCAGCCCAGTAAGCGGTTCTTGCTACAGTGGCTTGCTTTGCACGCGCCTGTGCCAACAGTGCGTACCGGTACATCAAGCAGGGGTAACCGATACCCCCTTGCGGCAAGGCGCAAAAGGCGGCGCAAAGGTTGGGTTGTTGGGACATTCCGCTTACCGTACAGGGCAAATACGTTCCACAGCACATCATCGTTCCATTCCAGCCCAAGCACTGAAAGCTGGCTTGTTACAAGGAAGCATGGCCTCAAGCAACCACAAGTCACGGCGCGAACAGGTAAAGGACGGACCACCCAGTTCGGCCCCCAAAGGAGGCCTCCCCCACTCCTGCCCCGGGCCCCCATTGACGTACAAATAGACGGAAGCGGGCAGGCCTGCGGGGATCCCAGGCCGAAATAGCACAAGCAAGCACCGGCGACACCTAGCCACCGGTCCCCGTCTCTTCACCTGTAAACCTTTCCACAGAAAAAAAACCGGCGCCACCTATCCTATTCCAAGTCCCTGTAAACTTCTCACGAAGAACAAAACCTAGCGCTTCAACCCACCGCACACAACCCTACGGCACTCCCTGGGTTCGTTACCTTGACGAACCCCTCTAACCCCCTTCCTTATTGACCAACGGAGGCAGGAGCATAACAACAAGAACGAATGGCAGACCTCAGTGGAGGAAACCGAACCAGACACCGCAGGGCAGGAACCGATAGAGCACCCACACCTGCACGTGTACCAGCACCCTTACATGCGCGGTGCTGTCCCGCACATCAGCCAGAGTGGCACCTCTTACCTGCCATTACGAGGTGCATTGTGGTTCCGCTGCCGGGCGCGCACGTGGCTGCGCTGACACGTGTTGGCGCACCATGCCGGCGCATGGCGTGGGCATGGCTCTTGCGCAGTGTACAGTGATGGAGCGTACACCCGCGTACACGGAGTACCTTGGAATTGGAGTGTACCGGTACCTGATGTGTGCCGGTACTGCCAGCAGCTTTCGTTGGCGCGCGCTTTTTGCGCTGTGCCTGGCTTTGTGTCCGCAACCCGGGTGTCTGCAACCCTGCACACGGTCAACCTGGGTCAACGGTGCAAGCGTTTCTTTTTGCGTGGCGGCCGCCATACCCATACCCGCCCTCGCTCAGCTGGTGGCCAGATTGCATGGCGCTAAAGGTACAGCGGTATCGAGGCTGTATCAATGTAGCGCAGCTGCTGGGGTGCCCAGTGCAGCCGCAGTAGCTGCGGCACATGCAAGCAGTCACCGGTGATGCCGGTTGTGTGGAGCGGGACTTGGGCTTGCTTTAACGCACTGCACGCACTCTCGGCGTCTCGTGAACCCCCGGAGGCATGACAGTTCACAATGCTTCCCACCAGGGCATACGCCACAGCCTGACCGCACCTGCTTGCAGCTTGGTGGCAGCTGGTCCCCTCAACTGCCACTCCAGCTCCCACCGGATGCAGCTGTGGTAGCATCGTGTGACAGGCCTACCCTGCTTTGGACAGGGGAGCGCACAAGGGAGAGGCAGGGCCTGGAAGGACAGCGAGGGTGGCTGGAGAAAACAAAGAAGGGCGGCGTCAAGCAAGCTCCTGGCTCCAAGACTCGTCTCCTGCAAACATACGAATTGCGTGCGGGGCCAGAGGGGAACACTGCGCAACTGCGGAGATTTGTGGCCCATGCAATAATACGGTACTGCACAGCGGAGACAGCATGCATTACCGAAGTAACGGTTTACTTCAATTTTCAGAAGGGGACAAAGCCAAGGTGGCAAAGGATGTCATGAGAGGTAACCATAACACAATCCGCCAGGCACGGTCGGTTAAGGGGCCTGGAAAGGAGGGGAAAGGGCCATACAGCAACAGCAGTAGGGCGATGAACACGGGCATGTGCCTCTTGCTGCGGCCAAGAGTGTTGACAATACTGGTATGTGGACGTAAGAGTCCTAGGATCCGTTGCCATCGGGAGCCTGGTATGGCAGTGACCAATGAGGTTCTGAGGTAGCCCTGGGTAGCCAAAGGCGTTGTTTTTTCCTGTGGAAAGGTTTACAGGTAAATAGACGGGAAGTAACAGGCCAGCGGGAGCTCAAAAGCCAGACCAGCAAAAACAAGCACCGACCCTGGCACGTGTGGCATGGTCGAGGGCTTAGCCCTGGTGAGGGCTCGGCGGTCGGCGCAACCTTGGGCACAACAGCGCTTGGCGCAGGCGGCAAACTGTAAGTGAATCTGGTGGTGTTTAGGCATGCATGACCCTGTCCAGCTGTCCTGGTCTCGCATGCACGTTGGGCAGATGCCGGGCGTTGGGGCCTGATAGGCTGACTTCCCAGGACGTGTACTGCGTGCGGCATGGTCCTCGTGCCCTGGCCCAGCGGCGTGGAGAAAGTGCGTGTGTCCACCCTTGTATGTACAATTGCAAACCTCGACAGTCTCTGCAACTGCCTTCTACAACACGGAGCGGTGTTGTTTCTCCACTTCAACAGTCATTATCTACAAGCGAGTTCACCTGCTTTAGTTTAGTTGACAAGCAAATAAACAACAAGCCTACTATATTTGACTGAAAGCAGAAGCGACGATGTGCTCGGTGGCAGGTCAGCGATGGTGTCTTTGCAGTCTTCTAGGCGGTCTACTGTACAGGCACATATTGGACCTATTGAAGACGTGATACACTTGCTGGATCAGCTTCAACGTATCTCAGGCGGGCTGCCTCTGCTCGGGTACACCTGTTGATGAATTCGTTCTTGTGGTCGCAGGATGCACGTTCTGTGCGATGATGTCTGGCTTTGGAGCTTTCTTCATGTTCTTCTTAGGCATTCTCATCCGCAACGACTACGCGTAAGTGCCCAGGCATACTGCGGTTTGCGCGCTGGAGCTGCTGCCTTGCTTAATCCAGCAGACGCTTAGCACATCAAACGCTGCGTTGTCAGGGGTGTGCTACTAGGGGGCAAGGGCATCGAGGACAGCCGTAGTTACGTTCTCTGTGTGTGCCCGGCAGAGCCCCATAGCCACCAGCCGGCCGTGTTTGCCCCGAGAGCACCACCAACACTTGGGTGCAGGTCACATTCTTCAATACGCATCGGTCGATGTTGGGTGTGCTGCATCCTTACGGGCAGGGGGCAAGAAAGGCATTGTCGTGCTTTCCTGGGCACAGCCTGGCAGGGCGCACACGTGTCCTCCGTTTGCCACCGTGATCGTCAACGCTGCAGAGCACCCGATGCCCACGGTGTTGTGGCACCACATGTAGGCACATCTGCCTTCAGCCATCTTAATGCACAACCGGTGGACCCTTGCCCGCTTTGCAGGTTCATTGGTGAATGGTACAAGCCCGAGGAGGGCCGGGGGACGCCCACGGAGGAGCAGATCCATAAGGCGTCATCCAACTGCTTCATCACTGGTGCTATCTACATAGCCTTCACCATCGGCGGTAAGTGCCATCGGGTCGTGCGCTGGAGGGGGTCACCCTTGTAGCAACGACCTGCTGCCCCTCGGGGACTATGGAACCACACGTACAGCATTGGCGTTGACGCGTTACAAGGGTCAATGAGCTCCAATCTGTGTGTGCGCGCACACCTGCAAAAGCTATATGACGTGGCATGCCTCGCGTGCCGTCCCAGGCCTAGCTCATCTCTGTCCACCTGGCAACGCCCTGTCCACCTGGCAACGCCCAAGTACTGCAACCAACCACTTCCCTGCCCCACTCCCCCTGTTTCCAACCGTGCAGCCTCCCTCCTCATCTGCTACTACAAGAACAAGGCGAAACGCTTGTAAGCCACGCCATGGCGCCATCAGGGGAACTGCTTGCTTGTGACTGAACGCGGTGGTGTGCGAGGGACGAGGCAGCTTGCATGGGTGCCAACTTGCCAGCTGGGTGCACAATGGCCCTTAAGCGCATGCCCTCTCGTGAACTGACGCACTGCATGTGCTACATGGAATAGCTACCTAGGGGCACGTGGCAATGTGGTTATCTAGGGCCTTCGTGCCGATGCGCAGCGCTGAATGTGCAGAGGGAGGATGTGTGTGTACTGTGCGTGCAAGCGTCTCCCATGCACACTGCGCGGGTTCTGCGGGGCGCTGTGTTGAGGGCGACGATGGCCCTGACGTCCGCCTCTGTAACGAAGTCCACGGCAACGGCAGCCACCCCCATGAGGTCCGCGTGCAGCAGCTTGAGGAGCAGCTGCTCCATCTGAGCCGCTAGCTGCTCCAACCCCGAACTAAAAGGGTGCGTCGCCATGGCCTTGATCACGGACCCTGCGCTGGGGGTCACGGCAGCGGACGCCCACCAGTAGCCCTGCGCCAGGCTCCCAGTTTGCTGCTCCGCCGTAATCAGCTGTAGGAGGCCGTCCACAGTCCCTTGCGCTGTGTTGCTGTCGGCCCACAGGCAGCTGCAGCCAGCGTTCAGCCAGATGCCCGGCCGGGGACGGGCTGCCGCATCGAAGCCTTGCAGGAACACCAGGCAGCGCCTCCCAGACCCAACCATGGCTCCATATGTGGGTAGGTCCTCGGCCTGGAGGGCTAGCATGTCCGGTCCGAGGCTGCTGGTCAGCACGTCCATGAGCTGTTCGATGGCGGGAGGGTCGAAGTGCTGTCTGTGGGGCCAGTCGGGACGCACGCTGATGACCACAACCTCACGGTCATGGCTGTGAAGAAACGTTGCTATGTCGTAAAGGACGGGCTTGAGGGAGACGCAGGCGAAGGTGTGCGCGCACACGAAGAGCCCGTCCGAGCTGTCGGCACTCCGCGCGACACGAAGGTCCAGAAAGCGGACGCCCCGGCAGAGCTGGTCATATATGTTGAGTGTTTGGGTAATAGCCCAGCGTTTAATGAGCGATGGAGAGAGGCGGACAAGGGCTCGCAACCAGGCGGAGCCGATGGGCTTTGCATCCAGCGCGAACGCAGCGGAGTCGTGTGTGCCTGGCACTATGATGCTGCTAAGCGGCTTCTGGTCAAGGAATGTGGACAGGTCAGCCATCCAGTCCTCCATTTTGTATGTGGCTTGCAGCCTTCCGGGAATGGCTGTTCGTGACTAGGTGCCTGGCAACAATTACTTGTCACGTCGTCATGACAATTAATTATCTATCGTTGGCCCCAGTTCAACGTGGCCGCATTTAGCGTTGCAGGACAGCCGTAGCAACGGCGACTGGGGACGTCCATTCCCTGGTCCACGCCACGGTCCACGCCTTGCCTTTCCCACCCTGCCTCCTCCTCAGCCTGATACAAACCCCGCACAAGCACGTGCCCTATCCACATTCGCATAGCATGGGCGCCAGACACCACATCTTGGGGCATAACACAGCCCCATTCCCTGCATCGACTAGACCACACCCATGCAAACCCGTTGCCTGGTAGAGGCAGTAGGGGCACCGACAACGCAACGCAGGGATACAACCGGCATGCTGCCGCCCACCCGGCCTTCTCCGCGCCGCACAAACAGTCCGTCAAGGCGTCAGCAACTCAGGTAAAATGAGGTAAATGACGGGGGAATTCCCTTCCCCTGGCGCCAATGGAGTTGGGGGAATACGATCCTTACTGGTCCACCACCCAATCCATGGATGTGAATCTGAAAGACAGCGCGGATGCGCAAGCGCAAGACCGCTTCATAACACTCTCCACTCTCCAAGAGAAGAGTAGAGGGGCGAGCCAGCCGCCGTTGGGCTTACGGGTTCGAACTGGCGACCTTGCGCTCACGGGATGGTGCTGCTGCTGCTGCTGCCTCGACCTCAGGCATGCTGCTGCTGCTGCTGCTGCCTCGACCTTCTCCCCGCCGCGTACGACTGCAGCAGCGGCATGAGCACGGGCATGGTCTCCGGGATGCCGGCCGTGATCTCGAAGTCCACCAGCAGACCCGCGTCGCGGAAGAAGGCCTCCACGGGCTGCGCCTCGCGCTTGTACACCTGTGCAGCGGGGAGCATAGAGGGGAGCAGCAAACGGCAAGTTGTTGTCCAACGGTCCCCCGCCTGCACTCGGTCAGCCCACACAGGGGCCGGCAGGGTGCTTTGACCGCTGTGCGACATGGCAGCAGCAATAGCAGCAATAGCTGCAGCTGGACCCGCCGGGTCGCATAACGGTACTGGTATCGTCGTGCGTGCATGTGTAGGCTGTGCACACGCCAGCACCTTGACACGGTCGCGTGGCGCGGGCTCCGTGCACCACACCTCACCAGCGATGCCACCCCAGCGACCTGGCACGTTGCGCAACATGCGACACCGTTCTGCAACAGCAGACCTAACGGATACCGTACACACGCAATGAGGTATCAGAAAACCCGCACAACCCATGACACGCACCTCTAGTCTGTGCCGGATGACCTCCTCCCTGTCGTCGGCACGTGTCTCCAGGTGCGGCGCGCACTCGGGCGGGGGGCTAAGCGGGGGCATCACGATCTCTGGGCGGCCCTCGCTGGCGGGCAGGTAGATGTCAGCGACGTTGAAGTTCTTGCCGCAGTGGCGACACAGGCGGCGGCCTGCAAGGGTGCACGGTGGACAGCCACGGACATGTGATCCAGTGCTCCAGCGGTACTGTTGCCGGGGGTCCATAACCGTTGGTTACGGTACGCGTGTGACGTGAGCACGGGGACAAGGGCAAGGGCGGCACGCGCGATTCCGTTGCACAGGACATGCATGACGGCATTCGGAACGCCCGTAGGCGAAGGCGAGCGGCTCTCTGATAGTTTGCAAAAAGCTCTCGCGTGGTTCCTCACCCATGCACTTTTCGACGAGCACCTCTTCCCGCAAGCTCATGTTGAGCGCGAGGTGGATGGGGGTGGACGACAGCAGCTGCTCAGCCTGCAGCGCGTCGCATGGCACATCCGCACACAAGCTTAGGGGGACGCCACAGCAACCACCGGAGGAAAAAGCAGGCTAAAGGATACATACATGTGCACATGTGTGGTATTAGACTGGTACATCTACATGTGCCCATGTGTGGTATTAGACTGGTACATCTACATGTGCCCAATTTGACAATCCCTCCGCACCGCGCCAAGCAAACAGGGAGGCCCGCTGGGCATGCACGCACCAGGGCCTCGCCCTGGCCTCGCCCGTACACCTAAATTCCCGAGGCAAGGCTTTCCCCTTCCCCTCACCGCTCCGCGACTGCCCCTCCCCCGCACCCCGGCAGCAGTGGCGGAACCTGGGCATGCACCCCCCCGCCGCGCAAACAGCTGCACCACCTGCCCCACCCCACCCCAGCTCGTCCTGCGCAGGATGAACGCCCTAACTTCGCGCGTAATAACCCGGCTAAACACAAAGCCTCGACCTGATAGAGCGCACCTGCGCACGTGTCCTGGGGTAGCCGTCCAGGATGAAGCCGCGCTCGCCCTCCCGCCGCCCCCGATCAAGGCGGTGCTGAAGGACCTGCATGGCCAGCACGCAGCCAGTGAGTCAGTCAGTAAGTCAGTTGTTACACGTGGGACGTGGCAGGTGTAACTTCCCATACGAGCCGTACGATCTCGTACGAGCACGCAGCACGGGCCCCTCGGGACTGCCAGTCCAACACGTGTATCCAGGGCCGAGGAGAGTTACGCGAGTGTTACCAGTGCATAAATGTTCAGTTTCCGGGAAAGGTCAGGCCCCCCCCCTGGTCTATGCCTTCAGGTTTTGAGCACAGCACGTATGGAACAGGGATGTGGGACCGAGGGGCAGTTTGGGCAGTCTTCAGGGTGCCTAGGGACTGGCGCGGCGGCTCGGCGAACCCCGAAGGAAGGATACCTAACAGGATGCCCAACACCCTCGTGCCATGTGACCGGTCAACAGCAGCATGGCTTGGCTTGGAGCGCCTAGCTGAGCATTCCAAGGCATTACGGCTGCCCGGGTACCGGTAGCATACTGAACAAAGTACCGTAGTAGGCCCTCAGCTGCTACAGCAGTTGGCCCGGCTCACGCTACCCCTGCCAAAGCTATTGTGCCCTTGCATGACTGCCGCACGGATATCATTGTAACACCCAGTGTGCAAACCAAAGGTTACGCACCTCCTGCACCAGCTGATCTGGCAGCAGCTGGCCCTGGTTGACGATCATCTTCATCTGGGGGTTTGCAAAAGCAGCACCCATACCCATCACTAGCCGCTCGATGCTTGATACTGCTACGCTTCTGACAATAGCACGCAGGGACGATGTAGGGGCGCAGCGATACGCGATGGTCCGGCTGGCGGCTGGTGGCGGCATGCATGCCCCAGGAGCAAACCGCGCCAATGCCGCACCTGCGCCCCCAGCTCACTCCCCGCTGCTATTTCCGCGCGAATCAGGTCCCCCGTGGCAATGTGAGGCACGCCAAACGCCTTGGCAACGCGAGAAGCATAGGTGCCTTTCCCCACTCCCGGGGGACCGAGGAACACCCAGTTGATGGCAGCTGATGGCTCCGTGCCGCTCAAGCTGCTGAAGGACGCCGGCTGAGACGGTTGTGCAAGCTGATCTAGAGCATTCCTTAGACGTAACAAAGCTGCGATAGCTGTCTTTGGGCCTTTACCGAGGGCATTTTGCGCCGAGAGCGCCATCATCAAGTTAGGTGTGTCACCCTGCTAACGTGCACGCAGCACTTGTACTAGTAGTTTTGGTAAGAAACAATTTTACTTGTTGCTATTCGTACGATGCAGACTTGGGTCATGACAGGTCATGCAAGCTTTGGAATTGCCATGCCAACCGCAGCGCACGGATCTAAGTTGTCCCTCCCAACTCCTTTCCAGCCTTCCTACTTGTGCACCAACCAAGATGGTATCTCAATCACAGCTTTCGCTGTTGCGCTGCGCTGTGCACGCGGTTCTACCCTGCCGCGCAGCCGCGAGTGTTAGGTACAACAGCACGTCAGCGCGGCAGGAGAAGGACTTGCCACCAGCTCAGGGCCCTTTGGTTGGTATCAAGGTACGTTGTAACTGCGCTAGGTGTCGATTTCTCGTGGCCACGAGGCAGGAGGAGCCGTGGGGGGTCTCAGCCCCTTGAAAGGCGCAATCGGGTTGCAGGAGGGTTGGTGGGTGGGAGAAATGCCATCCCAACCAGCACGTCGACATGGCCGCGTGGCTATCTACTCCTGCGCATCAGAATTAGCTTCGGGAACGCTGTCCTTCTTCTTGGCTGCGCTTCAGTCGACGCGCAACAGCCTCCCTTGCTGTGTCTTACCGCAGGTCCTGGACCTGGGTCAGGTGGTGGCAGGCAACTTCTGTGGCGCCTTGCTGGCGTACTTTGGCGCTGATGTCATCAAGGCAAGTGCTTCTGCCAGCTTGATTATCCCACAGTGCCGCACTAATTGGAGTAGTAGAGAGCGCGGCCTGCGGCCTTGGTGTGCCTGAAGGCGCAGCCTGGGGGGCATGGTAGGTCTAGGCCATCTCCTAGACACGGTGCACCGA
Organism: Chlamydomonas sp. KOR1; assembly: GCA_036984285.1. Classification (NCBI taxonomy): domain Eukaryota; kingdom Viridiplantae; phylum Chlorophyta; class Chlorophyceae; order Chlamydomonadales; family Chlamydomonadaceae; genus Chlamydomonas; species Chlamydomonas sp. KOR1. The sequence goes on from BQMZ01000206.1 coordinate 135,603, forward strand.
CGGCGCACCGGAGCACTCAGCGGTGCACCGTTGCAGCTCCGGCCTGAACCACGTGCACTCCACCACGACTCCCCTGCTACTACTGCACGTGCTGCTGGTCCACGCCGCCACCCACAGCTGCCACTAGCACCACCACCACCACCACCACCACCACCACCACTGCTGCTGCTGCTGCCTCCGCCACTTCTGCTGCTCCCACCCTCCAACACGCGCAGGTTGAGCCCCCCAAGAAGGGCGATGCGCTGCGCTCCCTGCGCACCCTGGACGCCACCGGCACGTCCCTGTGGTGGCGCTGCCATGTGGGTCATGTGGTTGATCGTGTCCGTGCGCACCCGTCTAAAGCAGAGCCGTAACAATGATTAACGAAACTTGGTCTTGACGGAGACGTGTCACCTTCAGCTCCAGCGACAAGGCAAGCGAAGCTCGTACGGCTGCGCCCGCGAACTCACCTGACTGCCGGTGCGCAGGCGTCGCGCAAAACCGCCTCCCCCTGCCGTCGTTGCTCCGTGTTGATACCTTGCACCGCCCTCGAGGAAACATTTACCATGTACGATGTACCAGCTTCCTCAGCACTTGGTTCACATGGGGACGGGTCATCGAGGCATGGGGACAGGGCATGGGTTGGCATGTGGACAGCCATGGAGGCCTGGCGCTGCCCACGCGTGCTGGGCAGGTGGCTGGTGTGCCGCAGCCTGCGTGCGTGCACACAGGCCTGCCTGTCGCAACGTAACGTGACTTTGTCCAATGGCCAGCCGCTGTAGCTGCCGAGAATGACGTGCACGTGTACGTGTCGTGCACGCATCTTGCGCTCCCCCACGAGGCCTCTGGGCGCGGCGTTTCCGTGCTTCCCTGGCGCCTTACACGATTTCCTCGCGTCCTACGCGTACCGTCACGATGCCTCACACGACGCAACCCTCGTCGCCCCTCCACAGGGCCGCAACCGGCGCTGCGTGACCATCAACTTGAACGTACCCGAAGGCCGAGACCTGGTCAAGCGGTGAGCCGCATGGGGATGCAGTCCTCGCTGCTGCACGTCAAGAACAGGAATCAGGATCATGAACAGGATCAGGACTAGGAACACAACGCCACCGGCACCACAGCGCGGTACCTATGTGACAACTGGTACTCCACCGACTGAACACTCAGCGGCACACCTGCTGTATGATGAAGAGGAAGTGTGGCATACACGCCTGCACACGCCTGTCCCCGTACGCCCCGCACGGCTGCTTGTGTGCCCATGTGGGTCCGTGCTGCACACTGCCGTACATCTCACTTCGTACACCCTCCAACTGTCACGGCAGGCTGAGCGCCAACGTGGACGTGCTTGTGGAGAACTTCCGCCCGGGGGTCATGGAGGTGGGTTGAGGGTTTCCGGTGTTGCAGGTGTTGTGAGAGGAAGCCGTGCGTGGGCAAGGTCGTGGTATCGCGATGGGGGGTGGATGGGCATGGTACCATATCTTGCCAGGCTAATGACAAAAGCCGCAACGGTACCATATGCTAGCTGGGGATGGGTAAAGCACCGCCACCACGTGGCATAGGTACAGGTGGATTGCGTAAGGCTGTGCCAGGGGACGATACGTCTCTGTTGAGCATAAGGTAGGGTACAGTATGCATAGTGGGATTGCGGGTTGTGGCTTAGGAAAGCAGGGTTGCCTGCCAGGGGGGAGGGCGGCGGGGCCTAGTGAGGACCTGTACACCATGGTGAGCACGAAGGTCGCAGTCGGATCGCAGAGCGGGGGAGGACGGGGGAGGGCCTGGATTGATGGGCAGCGAGTGGCTACTTGAGGGTGCAAAGGCGTGGGTGGGGCTGGCGGCGGGCAGGCGGGCCGTGCGGCAGGCTGGTGTGTTAAATACGTCCTGGCAACGCGGATGGGGGCTCCGGCTTGTTGCCCGCTCGGTCCCTGGCCTGGCTTTTGTGCTTTGCCTCCTAATTTGCGTCAAATTGGAATGCAGGTTGATGCTGGTCAAGCATTACATTGGCACGCGCCCTCCTTGGTCCTGTGCTGCAGGGCTGGGGTCTGGGCCCCTCGGACCTCAAGCCCGACCTGGTGTACACACGCATCTCGGGGTACGGACAGGTGCGGAGGGGGGGCGTGTGTTTACAGGACAATTAACTTGCAAGAAATAGAGAGAGGAGGTCTGAGGGACGGGAGAGACGGCGGCATCAGGTGCCGTACCTGTATGCGTTTGGGCAGCCGGCCAGCAAGCAGCCAAGAGGCTGATTGCGGTGGGCATATCCCCCGGCAACCGGGTTCCAGTTCAGTTACTTTGTCGCTCTGCGGCTATCCACCGGCAACCTAGCTGCTGGAGTTGTGGTCTACCATGCTACCGGTACGTATGAGAGTGCACCCCAGCAGGGTGCCCATGACATTGCTGGCCTGGCCACGGAGTCCAGCTGAACGGCCCCGTAGATCATGCCGGTGCACGGCTGCCGCACTGCACTCCGGCTGCTGCACTGTGCCAGACGTACGGTAGCCTCAACCACCATACCAACTGCCGACTTGCTCCTCTGCCCAACCTCATCATCGCTCCAACACAGACCGGCCCGCGCGCGCCCGAGCCCGGCTACGCCAGCGTGTGCGAGGCGTACGGCGGCTTCCGGCACCTCAACGGCTACGCCGACCGCCCGCCCGTGCGCCCCAACATCAGCCTGGGGGACACCCTGGCGGGGCTGCACGGCGCCTTCGGGGCGGTCATGGCCCTGCTGCACAAGCAGCGGCTAGCGGGTGGGTTGCCTACGGACCTGGTTTGCAGTCAGGGCGTGGATCTGCTGCATGTGCTTCCTTGTATTTTATTTAGGTTCGTGGGCGGAGGCTGATATCTGAGCCACTGCCGTGGCATAATGTATGGCCTGTTGCTCATGGTAATTGACTGCTGCCGTCCAGGCTCGTCTGGGTCGGGCGGCGGCCGACCCGCGGGTCAGGAGAATCACGACGCCATTGCATTTGCTCCAGCCTAAATCCAGGCGGTTGCCGAACGGAACTTGGTCTTAGCCCAGTCGTTGGCTGGCATGCTAGGCCAAGACATTGCATATCCTAACACCTTTTGCCTGTGGTACTGACCGCTACCGCCCAGGCTCGTCTGCCGCGGGCCGACCCGTGGGTCAGGTGGTGGACGCCGCCATCTCCGAGTCCGTGTTCAACATGCTGGAGAGCTGCGTGGCGGAGGTGGCCATGGCGGGCGCGGACAGGCAGCCCTCGGGATCAACCATCTCAGGTGGGTATTTATGTAATCTCGAAAACATTGTGCTTCGTTCAGTAAGGGCGCTGGTGGTTGTGTAAGGTCAGGGAGGTCGTGCGACTACTTGGGTGGCCCGCTGTAGCTGCGTTCCCGCCCTCTGGGTTCTGGGTAGGGTGCACGCCAAGCGGCGCCGGCTTAGGCACGCACAGGCTTGGCCCCGGCATTTTGAACTGTTGGCTCTTCATCAGATGGTACATGGTGAGCCCTTTGCGTCCAACGTCGTTTGTTTGAGGTGCGGCCTTCTGGAATGAGTGGGGTCTGGGGTGCACACCATTTTAATGCGTCTCCCCGCAGCACCTCCTCAAAATGACGCACAGCCACTGAACATAATAACCCTGCTAAAAACACAGTCGTGACGTGGTAGTGCGGAACTTGGTCTTGACGGAGGTGTTGGCATGTCCAGCGGCGTCTCCCGAGTTGTCGGCTTGGTCTTGGGCTCGTACGGGTACTTCGCGCGCCCCTCCGGCTGGTTTAAGGCCCGGGCAAAATGAATGTTCGTACGACCCTGTTCGCAAGAGGCCGAAGCCAGATGCTACTAGGGGCCACTGAACATGTTTGCATGCAGGCGTGGTGCCCTCCGGCACCTTCCGCACTCGCGAGGGGCGCTACGTTGTGATTGGCGGCAACGGCGACAGCGTGTACAGCCGGCTGATGGCCGCCATCGGCCGCCCGGACATGGCCGCCTCCAACCCCACCTACGCCACCAACGCGCTGCGGGTGGAGGCGGAGGCGGAGATCATGGGGCAGATCGAGGCCTGGGTGGCCAAGCACACGCTGGGTGAGTGTCTGAGTGACCTGGTACTGGTACACTTGCTGAAGCGATCATTCAATATTATTATTTTTACTTGTGTTTCATCGTCCCTTTGCACATGGAGTGATGACATGGTTGGCTGAGCACAGGCTGGGTGGGCCACACCGTATGCCTCGGTCGCCGGTGACCGGATGGGATCGCAATTAAGGAGAATGTGATTCTGGACAATGGGAAATCGTAGGGTGGGATGTAGCGGTATAGCGCTGCATGAAGACGTGCACATACCAAATACGTCTCCGTGTCGTACGCCTTGTGCCGCAGATGAGGTCATGGCGGCTATGAACAAGGCACGTGTGCCCGCGGGGCCCATCCTCAGCACGGCGGCCATCATGGAGGAGGAGCAGTACAAGGTGCGCAGTACGTCGGTCATGCAGGCCTATACCCATAGATTTCAACCTCCAGTTGTCGGGTTCTGGCGGTAGACCCAACCGTAGGGGGATATACGGGACGTTCTTGGCTGCCGCGCATGTGCGCCAAACAAAGGCCAGGTGGTCTGGGCCACATGCACACGAGGCGATTGGGTGTCAGTATGCCCGCCGGTTCACCGCCCACCCTGCCCCCCTCCTGTCCGGAGGGCCGAGGCACCACAGCAGCGAGGAATGCACTGCGCAATTTGTGCCCTAGGGTCCCATATTCCCCCCCGTACTACTCCTACCACTGCTATCGCCACTACCACTTTATTCGCGTTACTAGTACCTTGTTCCCCGGCATTCCCGCCGACCAAAGAGGTGTGACGCACGTGTCTAATGCACAAAGAGGTGTGACGCACGTGTCTGCTGCACGCGCCCGCAGGCCCGGGGCATGTTCCACAAGGCCGCCCCGCCGTCGGGCGGCGAGGAGGTGGTCATGCCAGCAATTCTGCCCGTGCTGTCGGGGTAAGCCTTCCGACCTCTTATGCAATACCGTGTCTTCAATGTCGGCTGTGTGCTAGGCACGATGAGGTGCCTATGCCCGCACCCCCGCCCCTGCTGTCACGGTGGGCTTGCCAAGTTGTTTTAATCCATACCATGCCCCCAACACGGACTGGCCAAGTTGTTTTAATCCATACCATGCCCCCAACATCCATAACATGCCCCCAACACGGACTGTACACTGAACACATTGCCCAGCCATGGCGGACGGCGATGTCCGTGGAAAGGGGCAGCACTGCGGGCTCAGCAGCCGGGAGGGGCAGCCATGGCCCAAAGGCCAATGCCGTGCGCGGTGTACTGTACAGCTGCAGTGAACTACACCGCGGGCACCCACCGCTGAGGATCTGCTCCCATGTGGCCGACGGTGGCCGGACTAGTGTTGCGGCATATGAAACATGCCCCATTCATGATTCGTATGAAATCACGGGCTGCCCTCAACGCCTACCTCACGCAACCAACCGCCATGCGCTCTCTTTCGTGCATGATGCCCAGATTGGCCCCCTTCGCCGGTTCCGCCCCGCAGCACCTCCGACGCCACCCGCTGGGCGGGGCCGGCGCAGCAAATGGACCGTGTTACTCATACTTGGTTCTCCCCCAACCCCCTTGCAGCACTCCTAGCCATTAACACTTTAGCCTCGCGTTGCTCGTACTTTGTTCTCCCCCGCCCCGCAGCACCCCCGGCGCCACCCGCTGGGCTGGTCCGGAGCTGGGCGAGCACACGGAGGAGGTGCTGCGGGGGGAGCTGGGCCTGGGCGACAGCGAGCTGCAGCAGCTGCGGGAAAAGGGCGCCATCTAACGCTGGAAAACGCAGAAACAGCAGCAGCTGTTGCAAGCTCGGGCAGTTCTGATAGCGCGCGTGGCACTCGGCAGAGGCGCTGGCGCTGGCGCTCCAGTCAGCGTGTGGCGTGTTGTGACGCCATCACGCGGCGATTGTTGTGCGCCCTGTTTGGCCTCGGAGCTCGGGGCCGAGGGAGGTGCTGCGAGGGGAGCGGGGCGTCGGGGACGGCGAGCTGCAGCAGCTGATGGAAAAGGGTGGCCACCGGTACGCGGCAGCAAGGGCAGCAGCTGCAGCTGCAAGCGGTGGTCCCGCTGGCCTGGCAAGTACGGTAGCCAGCTGAAGCACCTCGGGGAGGAGAGCACCTTTGGACCGCTAGATGGGGCAGTTTACGGCAGCTCACGTCAGTGATGCTGTCATGTCGTCGAGCTGTGGTCCTGGCAGTGCTGCCTCTTAATAGAGGGGCTGCTGCAGGGTGGGTTAGGAACGCATACCGTAAACTGGTGCCACGGTCCCTGCGGTCACGGACGGGGGCAACAGATGGCTTATTTCTAATGTGTGTGCAATGATGTAGAATGCTTGATATTTTTGGGCTGCTGAGCACCAGCTTGGTTTTGACTCTTGAACGTGCGTCACCCAACTAGGAACGGAGACAGGCCGTGTTGCTTGTATATGGTGCATGCCAATTGCAGCAGGGTGGGCACGCACCCGTCCTCTCTTCCACTGTCCCGTAAATTTTCTGCAAGGGTGGTTTGCTAGGTGGTGCCGTTTTGCTCAGCGTGAAAGGTGCACATCACACACCACACGCTAACAGACAGCCATCACGCTGCATGCTCACAGGCGGCCGCACGTCAGGTCCCCGGCACCTTGGTGCACCTGGTAGTTGGAGCCTGCATGCATGATCCGCTGTACTCGTGGTGCCATGGCTTATGATATATCTGGTACTATGCACGGCTTTACAGTTTTGGTCCTTTTTCAGAGGCCAGCTCCGTCCCAGCAGGGAAGCGGGGCTGGTCCCGGCCGGTCCCGGCGATCGGAGGGACGCGGCACCTCTCACGGTGTACGGCTAGGATGTTAGGTAATGGCAGCCTTATCAATCCAGCTGGCCTGGAATGGCGTGGTACATGATCGAACGTGCCTGAACATGCTTACCCCTGCGAAGGAACTAAGCTGGCTTGTACGCCGGCGGGGCCTGTCCTGGACAAGTCCATGGTCCCCTGGTGGTCGAACTGTCATGTTTGTCATGTTGCATGTTGCACACGTGCTGCAGGGGCTATCCCCTGCTTGAGGGCTGGCATTACAACTTGGAAAATAGGTATCCCATGGCTGTAATAGTACGTTTTCGGTCTTGACCGTCGTACTGTGCGGGGCGTCAGCCCTGAGCATCACCCAGGCCCATGACCAGGAAGTCGAGCATAACAACAACAGCGTGACACACAAGGGCAGCACGCAGCACGGCATGGCAGTAGCATGCTGTGCTCACAGCACCTGTGCAGTGATGCTGCTGCCCCTAAAACTGGCCCGCCGCCTGTCACCCGGTCGCGCCCCATACCGGTACCCTGTGACCATCTCGAGAGGGGGGTGTCGTACAGGGCCCATGCGGGGCCGTAGAGAGGACGAGGGTGGTGCCGATAGCGAAGTACAAACAAAGCTTATATGAAAGGCTTTATAATTGTACCAATTGACAGGTGGCGGCAGAACCAGTTAGGTCACAGCTCCATCGCCTTTTGTCAAAGTGAAGACTGCGACATTTAGCGCTCAGATTGAAGCCAAAGACCTATCAAGCAACATCTTATAGTGTAGCGTGCTGCAGCCAGAGGCGGCAACCGCACAGGCTGAAGGCCTCGGCGCTCTTCAGGTACGGTTGCCGTTGTCGACCACTCCTAGTGCGAGGGAGCAGCGCATTTTCGCCAGCAAAGCAGCAACGAAGAGGGAGCGTGTCAGGATGCATCCCAACCTGCTGGTCCGGGAAAATGAGGGTTACCCTCCCTTGAGCGCTAAATCCATGGATGGACAAGGACAGTGCTGGCAACGCATATTGACATTGGAGAATGCATATGGCCGTATGGCAGCGTCTCGCAAATGCGTCAAGTGTAGGCCAATGCTGTAGTCGTGCAGCCGTGCCGTTCCGGGCTGTTGGCGGACCCTGTCTGGACCGTGGCGGGGTGTCGCAACGTGACCCAGCGCTCCAAGAGTATCCTAAGCAGACATCTGTGCACAAGTGATGCCTTGCAGCAAAGTAGTCTCTGCCCGTACGATGACAAACCCACAGTGCTCCTGCCATCCAACTGCTGCCCCAGGGGCACCCAGCTCACCTGCCTGGCGCTAACCCACCTCCTGCCTGGCAAACAACCGCAGCAGCCAGCCCTACACGGCCACGATTTCTGCTCCTTCACCCAAAGAGTACAGTAGGAGTTCTGAAATCAGCCAGTGGCGCAGGGACGGGGCATCCCATCCGTCGACTACCAGCTAATACACAGACACTCGTCGAGCCCCAGCGGCCACCAGGGTCCCTCCCTGTCCCTACTGCTCACCCCAGAGTCCTCCACGCAGCAGTGGTGCCCCCGCCCATCCGCCCGTGGGCGTGCTAGCTCGCGTACGGCAGCGTGCGGGCAGGCTGCGGGAGATAGTGAACCATGGGTCGGTCGCAGCCTGGCGGGAGCCGCAAGCGCAAGTCCCGCGGGCGATCCGGCAGCCCTGATGACGACGACCAGGAAACCACAGGGCCCTCCGAAACCGAGGTGTCAGAGGACTCGGGGCCGGATGAGGCGCTGGATCCTGGCCGCGATCCCGATGCCAGCCCCAGCATGTACGACGACGCGATGGACGAGGACCTAGACGCGCACGACTTGGTGGAGGGGCTAAGGGACCTTCGGCATAGCTTAGGGGGAGCGTTTGGGGAGGACGCAGGTGGCGAGGAGGGGCAGGAGGAGGAGGAGGACGACGGGGGGCGTGGGGGGCGGCGGGCGGGGAGTGGAGGAGGCGGGAGGGCTGCGGGGCCGAATCTGAACGATCTGGCGTCAATTGCGGCGATTGCGGCGGCGCTGGAGGGCCCGGGTGCAGATGGGGATGCGCCGTCGCCGGGGGCGGCGGCTGGCGGCGGCGGCGGCAGGCAGCGGGCTGTACGGCAGAAGAATGTGAAGTACGCGGAGAACAAGGTGGAGTACGACTGGGAGCGGGACAACTACGAGCAGGGCGGGCGGAGGGGGCGCAGCAGCGGCAGGGGGGAGGGCAAGGGGGAGAAGAAGGGCGGGCGCAGCGGGGGGCGGCGGGGGCGGCGGGGGAGGAGGAGGATGAGACGGACAGCCTGCCCAGCGAGGAGCCGGTTGCCGATGAGGAGGACAAATGGGACACGCACTGCAAAGTGTGCGGCAGGTAGGCGGGGCTGGGATGTGGGGGATTGCCTGGTTTTGGGGGCGCGTTGAGTAGGTGTTGTAGGACGGAAGAGGGTTGTGGGGGCTGTGACGGTGCCGCGGCGAACCTAATCCTGCCTGATCGGAATCCGGGAACGTACTCCGGCGGCAGTTGGGCGCTGGGTTTACATGGATGGGCGGGACGGACGGCGCCGTCCGTTCCACGGGGGTTGAGGGGTTTTCCGTCAAGCTGCAGTGCATTTTGTTCACGGTCCCTGCTCGTCTGCTTTCCTCACTTTTCCGCGCAGCGACCAGGACAGCGCCAAGCTGCTGTGCTGCGACGGCATGGACCACTTTGGCTGCACCGCCGTGTACCACACCTACTGCTGCGACCCGCCGCTGGCGCGCCCGCCGCCGGGCGACTGGTTCTGCCCCGCCTGCCGCAAGCTGTTCGAGCTGCAGGACATCGACAAGCTCATGGACGTCAGGTGGGCGGGCAAATTCCACAAGAGCTTTCGTAAATTGCATTCAGGAAGGGTGTAGAACGATGCAACCGTAATTGCTGCGTCCGGAAGGCGTGTTGGCGGTGCATGCGGGCAACCATACATGCATGGGAAATGCATTCCTTCATGGGGAAGGGCCATCCCTGACCCCTCTTTGGCCTGTTGCCTCGTGTTGTTCTTGTCGTGTTCACGTGTGGCCTATGGTCCTCGCATGAGCTGCGTCACTGCATGCGTCGTATGCGCAAAGGGCGCAACAACCTGCAAGGACTGTTTCCCCAACAGCAGTGTACCCGCCTGCCGCCTTGTTCTCAGGGACGTGCCCCTTGAGGGGACGGTGGTGCGGCCGGTCAAGACGGGGAGGCGGTACCACGGCGCCAACCCAACCCACCACACGCCAGGTAGGGCGTCGCTCGCCTCTTGCTCTTCTGGGTTTCCGCTTTAAACGTGTCGGCCAACCTTTGTACGCACCTTGCCCTTGCACCTTTGTACGGACCCTGCCCAACCCGTACTCCTGTACCTCTGCGCAGTGCACGGGCCAACAGCGCCTGAGCTCCCTCGCGGGACCAAGTTCCACTTTGCGCACCTTACAACCCTTGCCCCCGTAGTGTGCACTTATCGTTTGCCCCCTAGCGCACGTGCCCACTGCGTCAGGGCCCCGGGGGCTACCGCTGCGAGATCTGTCCTCTATGACCTGCCCTTGCCACTGCCAACCCTCCCTTGCCCTCCAGTGCACGTGCCCACTGCGTCAGGGCCCCCCGCGGGCTACCGCCGCGACTACTACGTCAAGTGGAAGCAGCGCTCCTACATGCACTGCACGTGGGAGGCGGAGGAGGACATGGCCAAGCTGTACAGGGTGCGGGGGGAGGAGGGGGAAGGGGGCGGAGTTGGATGGGTGGGTACTACTCCATCCCAGCTGACCGTGACTGTGGCCCAAATGGCCATGCTTTACGGGGTGCGGGGGGAGGAGGGGGGTTGGTGAGAGCACCATGCCAGTTCACCAGGACTGAGGTGCGGGGAGGAGGTGTGGGGGGTGGGGGGGAACAAGAAAGCAGTAACGCGAGTAGGTGGTAGTAGTATTGGCAACAGTATGGTAAGCGGGTTGGGCTTTGGGGTTAGCACCAGGCAAGCTTACCTGGATGGTGGGGCGAATGGCTAAGCTATCCTAGTCACAGGGGTGGGGTGGAGGGAACAAAGTCAGGGTCGCAGCGACGGGTGCACGGTCGTGGGAACGCCTTGTCGGGCACTTCACGCAGGTGTATGGTCATCATGCTTCCTGCCCTGCCTCGCAGCTCTTCCCCGCGCTCAAGCAGCGCGTGCAGCGGTTCTGGAGGAACCGCGAGGCGAGCGACGGAGACGACCGGGAGGCGGAGGAGGCGGGTGGGTTGGGCGCATAGTCGGGCTGCATAGCTGTGGGTTAGTATGTCTGGAACAGGATAGGAAGTCGCGAGCACGCTGCGACATCGCCCACGAGGTTGGGGAGGCGGGTGGGTCGGGTTGTGAGGGGTAACGAGTAAATTGTGCTGGCACGGCCTGGACAGCCAGTGGCTAGAGGTGGACAGCCAGTGGCTAGAGGTGGACAGCCAGTGGCTAGAGGTGGACAGCCAGTGGCTAGAGGTGGACAGCCAGTGGCTAGAGGTGGACAGCCAGTGGCTAGAGGTGGACAGACTCTTGGAGCTGGTGTATTAGCGGTAGTTGATGACAGAGCATTATTGTTGTACGCAAAGGTTGTGTGGAAAGGGAGTTTGCATGCCGCGTTGCACCGTGCCCCGCAGGCGAGTACGTGCACGGCGTCAACAGCCAGTGGCTGGAGGTGGACAGGGTGCTGGCGGAGCAGCCGGCGGAGCAGGAGCGGGGCAAGAAGGGCAAGAAGGCGGACCGGCAGCAGCAGCAGGGGGAGGAGGGCGAGGGCGGCGAGGGGGAGGAGGGCGGGGGCAGGAGGGGCTCGCTGATGGAGTACCTGGTCAAGTGGAAGGACCTGGGGTACGACCAGTGCACGTGAGTACCCGGGGGTGGGGTACGGCCAGTGCACGTGAGTACCCGGGGGTGGGGTACGGCCAGTGCATGTGTGTACTCGGGAAGCAAAGGGGTTTTAGCGTTGGCCAAGCAGCCGCTGCATGGAGAGGAAGAGGAGACATAAGACCGGCTGCATGCGGGAGTAGCGCAAGGGGCATGGTCTACAGGCTGTAGCCGCTTGCCAGGCCGTGTCGGCCAGATAAGGTCGCTGGTCACGTGGAAGGATCCTGGGTCCAATCAGTGCACCTGATGACATATGGGAGGGAGGAGCAGGCGTGTACCTGGAGCGACACGTCACGGCTCCCTGTGGACACCCTGCACGACGCTCCTTGGCACTGGGCACAAGACACCTCAACCGCCGTGTCACGGGATTTCTCCTGTGCAATCGTGTATCCATGTGCAGGTGGGAGAAGGAGACGGACATCGCGGCCTTCCAGGACGCCATCCAACGATTCAAGGAGTCGCGGTGGGTACGGGTGCGCGCGTGCGCCACAGAGGGGTAATGCAGCTGTACACTGCGAGGTCTTGGGCCGTTCAACCAACGGGTGCAGGCGGCCGTGGTTTGAGCCGTGAAGCTGTGGTGGGCGGGGCTGTGAAACCGGCGGCCGCAGGCTGTCACGTGCTATTCATTATTCCATGGTGCTAGGCTAGAGGCGGCACCTCCGTGTCACCACGTGTACCGTGCAGCCTTGCGTTGCTGCGGGGTATCACAGCGCTGACATCCGCAAACGTACTTTAGGATAGGCATCATGAGACTGATGAATGGACAGCCATTCTCCCTTTGTACGCGGCCCTTCATCAGGTCCATCATCTCTGACGCCCAGGCGCGGAAGGCGGAGGCGGCAAGGGAGGGGCCCGCCAAGAAGCGGATGAAGCTGGTAAGCAGTGCCTCTGTTGCTGTGCTGTTGCTGTTGCTGTAGTTGCTGCTGCTGTTCCGCTTTTCGCAGGATGCCGTGCAAGCAGTGTTATGGGCGGTATGCGGCTTGTTGCCTACCTGGACAGAGGGACCCATCGTGGCGTGTGAGATCGTGTGCAAGGTGCAGGTTGTGCATGGTTCTACGTGCATGCCATGCCATCATCGGACCACCATGCCACGTGCCAACCCACACCGCGTCACGCCCTATGCCACGTGCCACGTGCCACGTGCATCACCACAGGAGGAAGGCGCGGGCGTAGCCACGGAGCCTGCGGCCGGCCCCGGTGCCGCCGGCACCGGCCCCGACGTGCAGGTGCAGGTGAGGCAAGACCGCGCTCCATGCCATGCCAGGAACGTGCGGTAATATGTTGCCCGTAGGGGGGGCATATTGCCAAAACTACGCATTTGCCCCAAAGGGGCCGCTTCTCTCGTACATGCAACCTGCATGTGTGCTCCGCCTCAGGGAGGATGACTACGTTGGCTACTGTACGTTAACTCACGTATAGAGACATGTGTGCTCTCAGCTTCCCCGCCCGTGCTCCTTTCGCAACCGGCCCTCCCCTAGGGCTCCGGCACCTGCACGTGGCACTCCGCGCCCGAGTGGCTTTTCACTGTAATGCTTCCTGCCCTCTCTGGTCAGGCACACATATCAAAAACAGTTTTTAAAATCATGTATGTTTCTTAATGAACCAATCCCCTCAGGGCTCCGGCACCCGCAAGTGGCACAGCACGCCCGAGTGGCTGACGGGCGGCACGCTGCACCCGTACCAGCTGGAGGGCCTCAACTGGCTGTACCACAAGTACTGCACGGGGGAGGCCGTCATCCTGGCGGACGAGATGGGGCTGGGGAAGACCGTGCAGGTGGGCGGGGGAGGGGGGCGTGGGAACACATTGCTTCTTATTGTAGCGCAAGTAATGCATGCGAGGGGGGACTTAGAAAGGGGGTGACAACGCTGTAGCGGCGGTGTTGGAGGAGCTGGTGCAGGAATCCATGGGATGGGCTGCTGAGATTTGAGAGGCCGTGCAGGGGCACGTGGGCGTCACTTGAGCGAGGGAAGCTGTGCGGGACTTGCGAAACGAACAGCAAGCGATGTCTGCACGATAAGGAGGGTTAGGCAAGGGGCAAGGTCGAGGAACGGGGCTGGTGTGGGTATCACAAGAACGCCAGGTGGCATTGCGCTTTGCGATGGGGTAGGGATGGGCGCGGTTGGCGGCTTGAGGAAAGTGGGGGAAGAGAGGGAGCTGGCTCCAACCATGATGCAGCTGCAGGGCCCATTCTGTCCTAAGCGCATCCGCACGCCGTTACCTGGTTTCGCTGTCCCTGTGATGCAGCTTCGGAACACAGCGTGGCAAGAGCGTTATATCCCCAGCTTCCCACATTTGCACTGCGAACACTGCGGGCTACCCCTACCCTCCCACCCCCAGACCGTCGCCTTCCTGGCTTCGCTGTACCACGAGTTTTGCGAGCTGCCGCACCTGGTGGTGGTGCCGCTGTCTACCATGCGCAATTGGGAGCGCGAGTTCGCCACGTGGGCGCCGCAGCTCAACGTGGTTTCGCTGGCGGGCAACGCAGACGCGCGAGCGGTGAGCGACACGAGCGTTCTACACATTGCCATGGATAATAAGAATGGCTAATGATAAGAAGTGGTAATAATAAGTATTATGTCAATGGCTGCCCGTACCTCAACGTGGTGTCGCTGGCGGGCAATGCGGACGCGCGGGCGGTGAGCACATGCGCGTAGCATTGTGCAACGTCCGGCCCCCCCAGGTCATCCTAAAGCGCGAGCTGATTGCGCAGCCGCACAGCAGGGTAATCATCACTACAGCTCATCATGCTAAGGATGTAGAATTGTGCATAAACGCCCTACACTCGCTGCAGGTCATCCTGGAGTACGAGCTGTTCGTGCAGCCGCACAGCGGCAACAAGGGCGGCGGCGGCGGCGGGCGTCGCGCCAGCGCGCAGGACCGCGCCAAGTTCCACGTGCTGCTGACCAGCTACGAGATGCTGGCGCTGGAGGCGGGGCCGCTGGGCAGGGGCATGCAGTACGGCGTGCTCATCGTGGACGAGGTGGGCAATGTATTGTTATCCATGTGCATACATATAATTACATATAATTATGTCTACCCCTCCACCAAGACCAGGTTCCGCTCTACAACGTCACGGCTTCGGTATTAGACTGGTACATATAATTAATTTCGGCAACCGCAAGGCTTGGATTTAGACTGTTGAGTATCATTGCTTTGCGTTATTGGTAATTCATTTTGCAGCAGCGGGGCCGCTGGGCAGGGCATGCACTTTGGCTCCAGGGGTTTTCAGGCCTGCGTCTGCCATGCGTGCAGTACGGCGTGCTCATTGTGGACGAGGTGGGAGGACCCTGAGGCGTACGGCATCAGTTTCTGTGAGAGAATGTGGGTAGCCAATCGTTCAATGATCACTGGTCATTTGACGCATCAAACCACATGTACCTTATAACGTTTACCGTACGCTCAAACGTGAATTCATGTCTCTTCCTTCCGCAGGGCCACCGGCTGAAGAACAAGGACTCCAAGCTGTTCCAGCTGCTGACCCAGTTCAGGTACAAATCACCCAGGGCAGGACAGGAGGTACACCACGCACACCAGCACTGTTTGCCCGCCGCCGCCTGTTTCCCTGCGCAGAACCTAGCTGGTGCCACTAGACGCCCTGACACGTACACCCTGACACCGCACTGTATGAACTGTGCGCCCGTAGCGCTACGCAGCTCAATTGGCCATTCCATCTGTCTGCCAGCCTCTCTGTTTACATGACGCATACCTCGGGCCCCGAGCACATAGCCACATGCACAACGCCCAGGCGCATCCTGCCGCCTGTAGCTCATGAACCGTCGGCTGACTCGCACAAATCCCTCCATTTCTCCTCCAATGTACAGCGTGAAGCAGAAGGTGCTGCTGACGCGCATGCGGCCTTAAGACACCATCACGCCCGCATGCGTCCAACCCCCCATTTCAATACTCCACACACACCGGCTGCGTCCCTTGCTGTTTGTGCGTCCCTTTCCTGCAGCCTGAAGCACGCCGCGCCACAATCACCTGTCCTGCATACGGCGGCCCACTTAGTTCTAATGTTTCACCTCGGCGTACACGGGTGTCCATACTTCGAACCCTCTTATGCCACAACGTCACACTCTCGCTGTATGCTTGTCCCCTTCCCACAGCGTGAAGCACAAGGTTCTGCTGACGGGCACCCCGCTCCAAAACCACCTGGGCGAGCTGTTCATGCTGCTGCACTTCCTAGAGCCCGACAAGTTCCCCAGCCGCGCCGCCTTCGAGGGGCGCTTCCAGAATCTGGGGCACAACGACGAGGTGGCGCAGCTGCACAGCATGCTGCAGGTGGGGGCGTGGCGGTGTGGATGTGTGTGTTAGGGTTGCTGCTGGTGGCGCAGCTGCACAACGACGAAGTGGCGCAGCTGCACAGCATGCTGCAGGTGGGGGAGTTTTTGTGCGTGTATTAGGGGTGCTGCAGGTGTGGCGGGAGCGGGGCGTGCGCCGGGGACGGGCTGTCGGTTGTGGTAGGGTGTGATGGGGAGTGCACCAGTACGGGCTGTTGGCTATTAGTGCCCGCCTTATAAAGGAAAGGACACCTGCGCATGTTCCTCTCAGCGCTCATGACAGGTACTCCCCTTTCCTCACGTCACCCTTTTGGAACAACAACTCCTAGCCTCGTGTTGTACAAACCCCCCTGCCCGCTGTGTCGTGTTGCAGGCAACGTCTGTCTTCCGACCGCTTAACCCCTGCCCGCTCCCTTCCCCCTCAACCCCCTTCCACAGCCGCACATGCTTCGCCGGCTGAAGAAGGACGTCATGAAGCAGCTGCCTCCCAAAATGGAGCAGCTGGTGCGCGTGGAGCTCAGCGCCAAGCAAAAGGAGATATACAAGTGAGCAACAGGCTCTGTGACAGGGCGCTATGCGTGTGGAGGATGAGTATCTGCACACAATGCGAGGGAGGGTTCAGAGGCAAGGTGGTGCCGATGTCGCACGTCGTCGGGAGTACGGTACCTCCTGAATCCCTGTCGCCGGCCAGGCCCCTTACTCCCCATCCAGATCGCTGCTGCTGCGCCACTCGTCGGTGCTGGTGGGCAACCAGGCCACTTCAACCGTAAACAAAATATGTCATCCACGGCGTATACATCACCTCTTCCCCTCCCACAGGTCGCTGCTGCTGCGCCACTCGTCCGTGCTGGTGGGCAACCGCACGGCGGTGGCTGCTGCGGGCGGCGCCACGTGCGCCATGAAGAACCTCATGATGGAGCTGCGCAAGACGTGCAACCACCCCTTCCTGGTGGACACAGCCACGCCGCACAGCCAGCCGGGTAAGGGAGACGAGAACCTGCCGGAACCTGCAGGCACGTGTGCCTTTTAAATCAGCACTTGGACTACCCCTTCCTGGTGCATGTGGCCACACCGCACAGCCGGCCGGGTGAGGAGTGAAGTCTGTGTATTAGGATGGGACCTGCCCTCGCTCATATCGTACAGCATTTCTGTCCCTTGGTACAATCCCTTTCCCGGCCCTGCCCGCCCCTCTTTCCGTGCCCTTCCCTTCAACGTGTGCAGATGACCAGCCCACGGACCTGGCCTCCCTCATCCCTGAACAGCGGTGACAGTTTTCACTATCGTAACATATCATAAACAAGCCAACGCCCCGTTCCCCTATTGATGTGTGCAGACGAGCAGCCCACGGACCTGGCCTCGCTCATATCGTACAGCGGCAAGCTGGAGCTGGTGGACCGCATGGCCACACGCCTCAAGGAGGGGGGGCACAGGCTCATCATATTCTCGCAGGTGGGTGGGCTGGAGGGGCGGGAGGACGGGTGAGGGGCGACGGGCGAGGGGTACTGGGCCTGCTGCAAGGAGGTGCGTCATGTCGCTGCTACCAACCCTACCGGTCTGTTGTTCGACTGTCAGAGTATGTCTGCCATGATCTCAATCCCTTTCCCCAACACGCAGGACCTGCCGGGGAACCATGCCGGCTGCTGGCCTCCTGCTGTTGCCGAACGCATGCGTCTGTCTCACTGCAGTGTCTCTAACCCCACATTCAAAACTTTTGCCTCCCTGCAGTCCACCTGCACGCTGCAGCTGCTGCTGCTGCTTCTTGGCTCCTTGCCCCGCCGGTTCACCTTGCCCACGCTTTCCCGTCTATACCTCCCTACCTGTGCAGTTCACCCGCACGCTGGACCTGCTGGAGGAGTGGCTCACAGGCCGGGGGCTGGGCTACCTGCGCATTGACGGCACGGTGGCAGGTGGGGCTAGGGGACGGCAAGCGGCAAGCTGCACACGCATTACAGCATTATGCCCATACAATAACGCGTTGCGGACGGTAGACCGCCAACGACTTTTCGCTGCTGCTTCTACCTGATCTGCCTCACGGATTACACCTCACCTTGCCGATAATACATGAAATCAGAAACTACAAATATGATTCGGTTCGCAGGCAATGAGCGGCAGAAGCGCATCGACCGCTTCAACAAGCAGCCGGACGCCTACTTCTGCTTCCTGCTGTCCACGCGTGCTGGGGGGCTGGGCATCAACCTGGCAACCGCGGACACCGTCATCCTATTCGACTCCGACTGGAACCCGCACAACGACCTGCAGGTGCTTGGGCCGGCGGGGAAGGGACAGGCGGGTAAATCACGGAGCGACATGTGAGGGGAGAGGGGGCGGGACTGGCAGGGGCGGGGGAGGGACGGGATAAGCTGGCGGTTGGGCAGAACGCGCTGGTAGCTGTAGGCGAGGTTGCAGTCCAGGGGCCGCAATGCGGTTGCGAGCATGGCGGGCGGCCTGCAGGTGTTTCGGGGGGTTGGGGGAACAAGAAAGCAGGCGTCGCAGGCGTCTCACTGCAGTTGCGGTCCGCCTCGTGCTCCAAGGCGGGGGAGGCGGCAGGGCGGACAGGCGGAGGCTGGGCGGGTGGCGCGTGGCCCAGGTGCATGCATGGCGCGTGGCCCAGGTGCATGCGCACGTTTTGATGCCAAGGTCTGAGGTCAAGGGGCAGAGCCGGATCGGAGCTTGGGCGCCAGGGCACGCTAACGCTGGCTGTGCTGTGAACGCTGTGGTGTCCCCGGGGTGTGAGCATGGGCAGGGCAGGGGCACTGACGGCAGGGTGCGTCGTTTGATCTCCCTCGCAGGCGCAAGCGCGGGCGCACCGGTTGGGGCAGGAGCGACCCGTCATGATTTACAGGTGGGGGCGGGAAAACAGTGGGCAACAGTCGCACCCAACTACCGGTATCTTGTACGCGTTTGTTCCAGGACGCAAGCGCGGTGTACCGGTGCGTTGCCTCCTGCACTGCTTGGACACTGTTTGTTTGTTCCTGGCCATATCCTTGTCCCTGCTGCACCCACGCCGCAGGCTGGTCACGCGCAAGACCATCGAGGAGCGCATGATGCAGGTGGGGTGTGTGCTCATGCAGCATCTGTACAGTAGTGGAAACCGGGACATGCTTTGGCATAGCCATGCGCCAGCAGCACCAACGCATGTAGGCAGGCCTCTCCCGCGGCCACCATCGCCCCGCCGCCCTCCCTCTCCTCCCGTTCCGGCAGGTCAGCTGCAGGAGGTTGATGTCGGCACGCCTGGTGGTCCGCAATCGCCCAGGCGACTGTCAAGCTTGACCTACTGAATGTGTACACTCTGTTTACACGAAAGGAGTGGTGGTGATGTATTGGTACCCCCGCAGGTCAGCCGCAAGGAGATGATGCTGGAGCACCTGGTGGTCCGCACACGCCTAGCGGCATGTGCTTGTCCCTTGAATGATTGAATTCGTTATTGAAAAAAGTTTTTTATTTAATTATCAACTACATATTGTGCGCTGTACTCCTCCTGCAGGTCAGCCGCAAGAAGATGATGCTGGAGCACCTGGTGGTGCGCAAGATGGGGAGCAGCGGGGAGCTCAAGCAGAGCGAGCTGGACGACATCCTAAGATACGGAGCGCAGGTGCGTGGGCGCGCGTGTATGTGTGTCTTCGTGTGCGTGTGCGTGGGGTTTCGGGGCTGGGAGCTGGAACAGAGTGCTAGGAGTGGAGTGGGTGGGCGGTCAGCGAGCTGGACGACATCCTAAGATACGGAGCGCAGGTGGGGTAGGGGACGGGGAGGGGTAATGGGCGGTGGAGGAACGGGCGAGAGGGGCCCGCTGCTTAACGTGTAAGTAGGGTACGATGTGTAGCGGATGCGGTGCAGGGATGTAGGGATGTAGGCAAAAAGAGCCAGAAACAGGGGTACTAGGGTACGATGTGTTGTGTGCAATTTGCGTTATGCTAGAACTTCCTGTACTTCATTAAGAGTGGAGGTGGAATATAAAGAGCAGTAACATGCACTTGGGATCGGAACAGTTCTGAGTCGGCGACATCCTGTATGTCCCGGCGTTCGCAGGAGCTGTTTGCGGAGGACGCTGCCACCGACGACAAGGACAAGGGCGCGGAGGGCGGCGAGGGGCCCATGGACGTGGACGGCGGGGCGGAGGACGGTGAGCGCGGGCATGCCGTACTATTTGCAGTGTATGCTCGCGCCCTTGCTGCCATCCGCGCATACCCTCCCCGCACGACCCTGGGACCGGCGTAAGGACCGCGAGCATGGACATGGCATGTCCATGCCTCCAGGACGAGGAGCACCAGCACTTGCGGTGTCACCACCGTGCTACGTTTCTTCGCATCCCTCGTTCCTGCTGCCCCGCAGGCTCCAAGCCCTCCGACAAGGACCGCGGCCCCACCTCCAAGATGATTGTGTGGGACGAGGCGGCGCTGTCTCGGCTGCTGGACCGCTCGGGGCTGGAGGCGCAGCGCAACTTCGGGGAGAGCAGCGCGCAGGACCCCGCCGCCAACGACAACGACCTGTTCAGCGCCTTCAAGGTATACAGAGCCAAGTATTATAAAGTAATATTGCTAGCAGTCATTGAATATAATAAAGGAGTGTAAGGAACTGATGAGGAATGACGTGGGGCTGTGGGGGTAGGGGGTGGAGGGACCGGCAGCCAACGGTCCCAACATGTTCGGTATCTTCAAGGAACACGGGACCGGGGAGGCCCATTAAAGTATTGTGTACTTTCAATTACCGGTAAGCTTGCAGGGCGACAACTGCCACTTGTGTTGCCGTTCGCTCAGGTTGCCAATTTTTCCCGGTAGAGCGGTGCAGCTTACCATGTCTGTTGGTGGGACTGAAGTCGTATAAACAACTGGCGTTCGTTGCCCTCTGGGCAAAAGCAACGCTACATCATTATGAACGTATAAACCTAATGTGTGGACACTCATTTTCGCCATTGACAAGGGCATGCTGGGCTGCCGCCCCCAGGTTGCCAACTTCGACATGGTGGAGGTGGTGCAGGAGGCGGCGGTTGGCGGCGAGGAGGAGGGGCAGCCGCCGCAGCAGGTGCCGGAGCAGCTGCTGGTCGAGGTGGGCGGTGCGGGGCATGGGTGTATGGGTAGGGGGTACATGACGAGCCTGGGTTTGAGTGTCGTACATCCACCGGGTTGGAAAGTTTTGCTTTCTGCGCTGGTGCCGGAGCAGCTGCTGGCCGAGGTGGGCGGTGCGGGGCATGGGTTGGGGAGGATTTGCATCCGGAGTTTGGGTTAGGATGTCGCATGTGCACGGGGTAGATACGGTTTGCTGTCTGCCCTAGTGCCAGAGCAGCTGCTGGCAAGCCAACATCAATCAATGCGGCATGTAGAGCAGAAGTACCAGCACCACCGGAGAACCTGTGGTTAACGCCCACGCACCGCAACCCCCGAGTGCACCCCTTAGCGGTGTCCCAAGCAAGTGGACGAGGCAAGCCCCTCCTTCTGGCAGCCGTGTCTACATGCACACACGCCCCTGCCCCAACGCCCACAGCTGTGCCCCGAGCAGCAGGGCGACCCGGGCTCCGCCTTCTAGCGGAGCGTGGTCATTTTGCTGGTCGCTAACACACACGCCCCCTGCCACCAACGCCCACAGCTGTGCCCCGAGCAGCTGGGCGAGGCGGGCCCCTCCTTCTGGCAGGCGCTGCTGGGCGACAAGTACGACCCGGCGGCGGAAGAGGCGGCGCTGATGGAGGAGGCGGCGCGGCAGCAGGCGGCACTGGCCATGCTTGGCAAGGGCCGCCGCGAGCGGAAAAAGGTGCTGCTGGGCGGCTTCGTTCGGTGTTACGTACTGTATGGTGTGGGTTATGCATTTTTGTCTCAGTTTTGTGTTGCAGTTGTTGTGTTCATGCGTGAAACGTTTCGTGCGAGAGGGTGTGGAAAAGCCAGGGTTGGTAGACGGCACGGTTGGGGTACAGCCGGGTGAGATGCCTGCACGCGGCGGTACTCACTGCCGTACGCTCGGCATTGCCGTACTCGGTTCCGTTCGTACTTCATCATATGGCCCCCACACCGCTGCGCCACACACGACCTGCCGCACCCACTCTTGGACGGTGCTGCGACGACCTGCCGTACATGTGCCGTACATGTGCCGTACAGATCTCGTACCACGTGCCGGGCTTGGACGACGAGGGCAGCGACGACGAGGACCAGTCGTACAGCCGATCCGCCGACAGCGACGCCTCGGAGCCTCCCCCCGAGGAGGAGAGCGAAGACGAGGACGTGGAGCTGACCGCCATCGACCGCGAGATCGCGGCCGCGGGGGGGTACCCCGCCGCACGAATCGCGCAGGCGCAGGCGCAGCTGCGGCAGCGTCAGCGCGACAAGGCGGGACTGGGAGCGGGCGCGGGGGCTACGTCGCGGCCGCCTCCGCAGCAGCAGCAGGGGGGCATTGCGGCGGACGGCAGGGCGGGGTCTGGGGCGCTGGCGGGGGTGGGGTTGGGGCAGGGGCAGCAGGCGGCGGCGGCTGCGGCTGTGTCGCTGCCGCCGATGCTGAGTGGGTCGGGGCAGGGGCTGGCGGTATACGGGCTGACGCTGAGGGACAGGCAGACGTTCATCACGGCGCTCATGCGCTTCGGGTTGCAGGTGAGCGGAGTGGGGTAGGGTGGGGTCAGCCGGTAGTTGCACTGGCAGGCGACGTGTAGAACATGTGTGGGGGACTATATTGGTCATGCGCTTCGGGCTGTGCACGTGTGGCGCCGCCTACCCGACGGGAATGGGTGGGGCACTGGAACGTATTGGTCGCGATTGGGGGCTGGATGGGTGTACACGGAGCAGAGCGGCAGAGGTGTCTGAAGTGCAGGGCCTTGCTCCCTGGTGTTCACTGTCCAGGAGATGCATAAGTACTACATCCTTATGGGCCAGGACCAGTCAACGGACAGTCGATGCAGCACCTAGCCCATCACAAGTTCACCCACGGTCCGCATGCACCGCCACACCTCCTCCCTGCTGTGGATGTGGCACATCACCTGCCGCTGCCGGACATCCGTACGGCACCACCTTGCCCTTACCCCCAGGTGTCGGACAACAAGCCGGACGAGATGTACCGCGCCTTCGCGCAGCGCCTGCCGCACCGCGCGCCCGCCGCCGTACGGGAGTACTGCAACCTGCTTATCGCGTGCGTCAGCGAGCCGTTGGGCCCCAACGGCGCGTGGGCTAACGGTTTAACGCCCAAGGACCTGCTGGGCTCGCACAGGTAGGGGGGACAATTGCCTTTATGGTGGTTTGTGGTGCCACAAGTGGCACGATTACGGTTATGGTCTTACGGACATGCTGTACGGCGCTGCTGTACGGCACCCAAGGACTACGGGGCTCGCACAGGATAGGAAGGAGGAGAAGCTGCCCTGAGCGTGTGTCGCCCGAAGGCTCCTGGCAGCTGTCACGTTTTGTTCTGTTGTTTGCGGGGTGATACTGCGCGTGGCTGATATGCAAACTTCTTGTTCCCCACCCCCACAGGCCAAACGACGTGCTAGAGCGGATCGGCTTCCTGCACCTCGTGCGGCGGAAGCTAGCGGTGAGCCTGCGTGCAACTCATGCATGCGCCCAACGGTCTCGTCGCCTCATCCAAGGGCGACCAGCACGCCAGACACCACTATGAAAATGGCAAACGCATGGCCACCACTGCAGATGTAAACTGTCATACCCAGCATGCCTGACACGATGGTGCACTGGCGGCTTGTCATAACAGCGCTGCACACGTAACATTAAAACGTCTACGCTGCCGCTCGCAGGAGCTGGGCAACCGACCGCTATCGGAGTTGGTGCTGCGGGGGGCGGACAAGGTGCGCTCCACTCCGGCGAACCACCCAGCCCCGCCTCGGTCCTGAGTCCTGCAGCCACACGCATGGGAGGCCTAGAGGCCTGGGAAACCTGTACGGCATTACCACGTTCGGGGCATGATGTTGAGATGCGCGAAGTGCCCTTCGCAAGCGCTTCTGCATTTGCTCAAACACAGCCTGACTGGGCGCTTGGTGGAACTGGGGCTGGCGTCGGCCGCACACCAGTCAGCTCCTTCCTCGGACGTATCCACCCCACAAATCCATATGCATAACTGTCTTTTCACTTAATCCTTGCCCCTACCCTTACCCACCCCCAATTCAGGTCCGCATTCTTGCCCCCGGCGCCACCCGCGTGTGGGGCCCCGCCAACGACGCCTCCCTGCTGCGGGGCCTGCTGCTGTACGGCTTCGGCCAATGGCAGGTAAGCCACAGCACCCGGTATACGTCTTTAGCCGTAAGCAGCCAGAGACTTGCTGCGTGCTGGTGTTGAAAGTCCTTACTTACGACGCCTCTACGCTCAAAACCTTACACGCGAGAGGCTAAACGAGGGCTAACCATTTTCCTTTCTGACGCTTTTGCATCTATCGCAACGATACGTTACTGCGCCTGCCAGCGAATCGTGCGGGACCCTGCCCTGGGCATCAAGGAGCCGCTGCGCCGTGAGCTCAACATCCCGGTGGACTACGAGGACGTGGTGGTGGACCGGGGCGGAGTGGGGGCGATGGGCGCGGCGGAGGCGAAGGGCGGCAGCAGCGGAGGGGCTGACGCCGCAGCTGCAGGTGGGTGGGTGGGTGGGTGGGGATGGTGCGTGTGGTGGGAGCGGGGGGGGGGGCCCAGTTGATTCGGATGGGTTTTAAGGGTGGATTGGGCGCGGGATGGGGGGGGCGTGGGTGTGGGTGTGGGTGTGGGTGTGGGTGTGGGTGTTGGTGTTGGTGGGGGCGGGGGGGCGGGGTCATGCCGTGGGTGACGAGGACGCGGTGGTGGGGAGGGGTGGAGTAGGGGCGGCGGGGGACAGTGGAGGCGAAGGGCGGGAGCAGCGGAGGGGCGGCCGACGCTGCGGCGGCAGGTGGGAGGGCCAAGGGTTGGCGAGGCAAAGAGGTGCTGTGCGGGTGTGCACGAGGGCGTGAAGGCGGGGATTGTGGCTTAGCTGGTAATTGGAAGTTTGCGTTCCGTACGGTTGCTCAGGAGGCAGGCCGTTGGAGCAGGGATGGAAGAAGCAGCGTTGTGCGGTGCGCAGGCGAGGAGTCTGCGAGGGTAGCTACTTTGGTGGAAGGGTGTTTGCGTGCGGTTGCGCAGGAGGCAGGCTGCTGAAGCAGGGCTGCTGCCTGGTGTTGCCTGCAGGTGCAGGTGCAGGTGCAGGTGCAGGTGCCCAGGCGGCAGTCAAGCCGGAGCCGCAGGGGGCAGCAGACAGACAGTCACCCCCGGCGGGGGGCGGTGCTTCGAAGCCTGTGGAAGTGAAGCAGGAGGAAGCCATGGAGGAAGAGAAGGGGAAGGAGAAGGGGGAGGAGACAGGGGATGGGAGGGAGGAGGGGAAGGAGCCCGAGGCGCGATCGTCTTCTGTAGCTGCGGCCCAGGAACAGGTCGGGGGTGAAGCTGGCGTAGACGGTGGGGGGGCTGGGGGTGGTGGTGGTGCAGACCGCGCTGTGACCACTGAGCCGGAGGGCGGGGTGCAGCAGGGGGAGGGTAAGAGCGCTGAGGCAGCAGCGGCAGTGGGGGAACCAGTGCGAGAAGCGAAGGCGGAGGAGCAGCAGCAGCAGCAACGGCAGCAGGACCAGCAGCAGCAAGAACCGGAGGCCAAGAAGGAGGAGGGTAGCGGGAATGGCAAGGCTGCTGCGGACGCTGCAGGTGATGGGGGGTACGTCACGATGGCGAGGTCGTCGCCTGATGGGGGCCGTGCAGCGTCGGAGCCGCTATTGGAGGGTGGCGGGGCCGAGCCGGTGGGGCGGCTGAGCGTGCTGAACGTGCAGAGCCGGGCGCAGACGTATGCGTCGATTGAGGGGAGGTGGATCGCCCGGCGGCTGCAGGCCGTCTCCGAGGCGCTAAACCACGAGTTCCTGAACGCGGCAGCGGGCGCCGCCGCGGCGCAGCAGCAGCGGCAGCAGCAGCAACAGCAGCACCAGCTGCAGTTGCAGCAGCAGAAGCAGGCGGCGAGCAAGAAGCAGCAGCAGCACGCGGCGGCAACCGAAGCGGTGGCTGCCGCTGCCAAGGCCAACGGCGGCGTATCGACGGCGGTGGCGCAGCAGCGGGCGGCGGCGATGAAGGCGGCAGCCGCCGCTGCCGCGGCGGCAGCGGCGCAGCAGCGCGCGAAGGTGGCTGCTGCCGCCCAGGCGGCGGCGGCGGCGCCCCCTGCGGCCGCAAACGCCCTTGCCGCTGCTGCTGCGGCCACGGCCCTGCGGGGTGCCAATGCGGCAGCCCAGCGGCAGCAGGTACAGCAGCAGCAGCAGCAGGCCCCGCCAGGCCTTACGGACGCATTCCTGTCCAACCTGCTACCTGTACAGCTCGCCGAACTGCCCAACCCCGAGGCAAGCGCAGCGGCGGCGGTGGCGGCGGCGGGCGGCGCGCCGAACGCGCAGGCGGCGGCACTGCATGCGGAGCGGACGCTGCGGCGCCAGCTGCTGGAGCAGTACAACAGCCTCGTTCGTACGGTTGCGCAGGTACGGCAAGACACGCAGATGGCGGCACAGCGGGCGGCGGTGGAGGGCACGGCGTCGCTGTCTCAGGCGGCGCACAAGTTCCGGCAACAGGTGCGGCCGTGTGTGCTGGAGAGCTTGACTGTAGAAGTACCGTACTGGAGTAGTAGGATCAAAGGAGACATACAGTAGTGGCCAGGGTGACGTGTACAAAAAGTTCCGTCGGGATGTGCGGTCCGGGTGTGCATGGGTTGCGCTGGTGGTAGGATGTAAAATTGGCTACTCACAGCAGGTCAGCCTGCTCGAGCGTTTTTGCCACCCTACTTTGCCCGCCGGGCTCGCAGCCTCGCCGTGATCAGAGGCGGCCCACAGCCTGCACCGCAAGAGACGTATACTTTGCGTTCGTGGCTTGCATCTTGTTTACACTATCGCGGCTCCCAAAGCCCAACGCAGCAGTGCACTAATCCATCGTGGCAACCGCCAGTGTGCCAGCATCCTCACCCTTGATCGCCTCGCCGTGCTACCCCCCACAGGTCAGCCTGCTGGAGGTGTTCGCCACCCAGATGCTGTCGCTGCTGCCCCCCACGGGCCAAACCTTCGCCCAGGCCGCCCCCGCCACCCTGGTGCGCCTGCAGCACGCCACGCTGGCGCAGCAGCAGCGCGTCGCGAAGGCGGGCGCCGCCAAGCTTGCCCCCGGCTCCGCTGTCGTACACCCCGCGGCCAAGGCGGCGGCGGCGGCGCAGGCGGCGGCGCATGGCGCCGTTGTCAGGGCTCAGTCGCCTCCACAGCCGCAGCAGCCGCAGCAGCAGCAGCAGCAGCAGCAGCAGCAGCCCGCCGCTGCCGCAGTGCCACCGGCGCAGGCGGTGCCGGCACCGGCGACGGCGGCGGCTGCGCCGGTGCCGGCGACGGCGCCTTCGCCGCCGCCGCTGCGCGCGGCGGGGGGTGAGCCGCGGACGCTGGCGGCGATGGCTCCGCTGGTAGAGCGGGAGGTTGTCGTGATAGATGAGGATTGAGGGTGGGAGGTGAGGGGTAGGGGTAGGGGTAGGGGTAGGGGTAGGGGTAGGGGGAGAGTAGCGGAGCGGTATGCAATGGGTGCGGTGCGAAGGGAGTTCGGCTTGTTGTTAGGGGCGGGTGCTGAGAGCGCGTTGCATGGCAGTAGATGCATGTTGTTCCGGTCGTTGGTCAGCGAGCACCCAGCGGCGAGCAGGAAGCCGGCGTATTGACGGCCAGGAGCTGAGGAAGGCTGAGCTGGGTAACGGTCCGTTGCGCAATGGTCTGACCGAAACGGCTCAGTTTGGCTGGGGTGACTAAACCGGGCAGCCAGAGGCGCGACGTTGCCGTATCTGTAACCTGCGGGACAGGCCCTTTCGGATTCTGCTTGTGGAGCAGTACTCCATGTCAGGCTCTAGGTTGGTTTCTCAGTTGCTCGTACTGGGGGGGGGATCCTGAGGCCCTAGGGACTGGTAGCGTGTTGCAGATGAGGCCGCTGGCGTGCCAGAGGATATTCTGCGTTTGCCGGTGGCAGTGTACGGTACTTGGTGCGGCGTGGGGCCAGGTGTAGTACCGCTGGCCTCCCTTGAAGAGCCTCGGAGCGACACCGACGGCCAGAATGCCTTACAACTTAAATACCAGGCGTATGTCTGACGTTACGCGCTCTCATTCAAAAGACGACTGTGCCCCTCCCTCGTCAGACCATGGGATACCGCTAGAGCGCAAACGGCGCCGTAATTTGTTTCTTCAAGTATGGCAGTCGCTCATCGCGTGTTTTCTCAACAAGGACCTATGGCTGCGTTTCGGCAAGCTCCGCCGTGTCACGGCAAGGATGGCCTTACCGCTGCCGGACGTTGCGCTTCATCCCGCCTGGCAGCCGCACCTGCAGCGGGCTTTGAGGCAGCTTTGCTTTCACCACAAGCGGCATACCGTATGCTCACAGCTGCTGTTTCCAGCGGCAGCGAGGTTAACCTGGAGCTGGCGTGGGGCCTGTTGCGGCCCTGTCTCGCTGTTCCCTGCCAACGAACCTTACCTGAAAACTGGGCTGCACTGTACGTTCTCAAATGAGCGTATTATTAGAAATACGTAAAATACGGGGGTCTGTTCGCAAAATACGCTCAAATACGCTAAAAATACGGTCGTGCCAGTCCCACCCCCATGGAGCAAGGGATGTTCCCCCCGGTGTGCTGCCAGACATCAGGGGAGCTCCCTGCAAGGCACCACGGCAACTAAGCCACAAGTTATTGAGGCATGAGAAGTGTCTCGCATATGCGTATGCAGTCGTTGTGGTGTGGTTTTGCTGGCGCCTGATCTCCCTGGGACCTCCCTGGGACGGTCCTGGTGCGTGTGACACTGCCACGTGCCGTGCCAGGCCTGGACCGCAGAACGTATTTCTCTCATGTACGGCAGAAAATGACCGTATTCCGTACATGTACGTATTCCGTATTTGTACGCGTACAACGTACTGTGCAGCCCAGCCTGAAAAGGGTCACTGGCGAAGACGCGGGGACGACTGCGGTCCAGTCCGGCAACGCACACCTGCTGCCCTGGCTGGTGCAGCACGGCTGCCCGCTGGACCCACAGGGCATGCTGGCTGCAGCAGCGGAGCACCTAGACCTGACGGGGCTGCAGGCCGTCTGGGAGCTTCTGGCCCGCAGCGCAGCCCCGGACCTCAAGCAGCAGCGAGCGCTGCTTTGCAGGATGGCATCAGCGGCTGGCCGGTCGGCGGGCCTGGCAGGGAAGGTACAGTGGCTGTTGTTGGCCACGGGCGTGGATGGAGGAGGAGCCACACGAAAGGCAGCAGGTGTTAGGGGCGGCAGCTGTTGGTGCGGTGGCGTCCGAAGCTTCAGGTGCTATGCGACATCGGGCTGGATCTGAGCCGTGCAGCGGAGCCCCGTTCTCCCCTTCCGTGGGCCGAGCTCTCCCGTCCATGGGCCTGCCACTTTGGTGCGA
The DNA here is from genome assembly GCA_036984285.1 of Chlamydomonas sp. KOR1. NCBI lineage: Eukaryota > Viridiplantae > Chlorophyta > Chlorophyceae > Chlamydomonadales > Chlamydomonadaceae > Chlamydomonas > Chlamydomonas sp. KOR1. Next base: position 164,828 of record BQMZ01000206.1, read on the forward strand.
GCTCGTTGGGGGTGCGCTAGCACACGGGCACGTGGCGGTAGCGGACTGGCTGGTGGATGTCGGGGGATGTCCCCTGCCGCTGCCGCAGGAGGGGGTGTGGGGCACAACTGGCGAGTACACACGCGTGTGGGAGGGCGCAGCAAGGGGCGGCAGCGTGGAGACCATGTGCTGGCTGCTACGCAGGGGGTTGCCGGTGCGAGGGAAGGCGTTGTCGTGTATGTCAGTATGTGCGGCCAGCGCACGGCGGCTGGAGGCGGTGCAGTTCCTGCACCAGGAGTGCGGATTGGAGCTGACTGAAGAGGCATTCCGGAAGGCAGCCGGTTCCGGCAACGTGGGGGTCGTGGAGTGGATGTTGCAGGCGGGTTGCCCTGTGGGCCGGGCGCCGTACTTCTTGGCTGCCAAGGAGGGAGATGTGGGCATGGTGCGCTGGCTGGTGGAGCACGTGGACATTTCGTGGGACTTCAAGCAAGATACGCTATTGGAAATCATCTTCGACTGGGAGATGGGGCGTGTCAGGGGATCCAGAAGCAGCAATTTGGAGCAGGTGGTGAGGGTGATGGTGGGGGCGGGGTGCCCTTACGACGACTGCGCATGGTTGGTGGGCTGCGCTGCTGCACGTGTATGTGGGCGACCTGTCCCTGCTGCTGTACCTGCAGCAGGAGTGCGGCGTGGATTTTGATGAGCGCTGCACACTTGCGGCGGCGGCGCATGGTGGTTGCGACGCGGTTGTGGAGTGGCTGGTGGGGGCGGGGCGTGCTCCAGGGAGGGACGACCCGTTGGACGACCCGTACGTGGCGGCTGCAGGCACCGGTGACCTTGCCACGCTCCAGTGCCTGCCGCGCCTGGGTGTGCCGTGTGGTGCAGCAGTTGTATGGTCGGCTATGTATAGAGAGGCGGCGGCGCCGGTGTTGACATGGCTGGTGGAGCAGGGGGCGCCGTGACGCCCGGGCTTGAGGCGGGAGGTGGCATGGTGTAAAAAGCATGGCTGCCTTGTTGCAGGTGCGTCGCGCGTGGCAACGGCTGCTTGGCAGGTTGGGCGTCCGCTGCCGCATGGTACGGTATTGGCAAGCCTGTTGAAGCTAGAGGCACGGGTGCGGTGTTTGGCGATTCAGGCGAATTACATTGCATTGCACACTGTCGTAGCAATCCTGGCAACGGGGCATGCGACCAGAAGTTGCGCTTCGAGTTTTAGCATCGAGCTTCACTACTTGTGGGCAGCGAAGTGGGAGGCCGTGCGTGGGCTGGGTGGAGCACCTGCGGAAGGGATGTGATAAGGAGGCACGGTGTGTTTTTTCGTTGTGTCTAGTTCACGGTACCCGGCGGAATGCAACAGCAACCGTCCGCCCCGCGGTGTGACGCTGTGTAGGTCTCCCTATCTGACAGTGTACATTTTCACCCCTGCTAAACACAAAGCCGTGACGTGGTAGGTAGGGTCAGGGTCAGGGTAAGGGTTTGCAACGCCTTGATGCACTGGTCGCGTTCAGAATGGTCGGTGTACGTCCAAGTTATTTTTATTTCCAAGCAATTACCGGTAGCAACAACCAGCAACCAACAACCACGGCCCTCTGCACCCTTGGGCTTACCCATAGCCCCCGCAGCTGCAGACCTGGCTGGCGCAGCGGACCAGTCAGCTGGCAGCTCTCATCTCGCGCCCATGCATCTACGGTCCTAATAAAACACCTTATCTATATGTCGTACCCCAGTGCCCCTGGGCTCGATTGATTGCTTGCCGTTTCTTGCTGCCGACAAAGGGCGCTTTTGCGACGAGGGAGGGCGTTTTGCTTTTTTTCTTCGTGAGAAAGTTACAGGGGCTCGGAATTCGGCAAGCACATGTGGTGCTACAGCAGTCCGTGGGGTGCTGCGCCCGAGTAGGGTCCATGGTGTGGCAAAGCTGGGCAAACTGACGCTGCGGCTCATGTTCGTCTGGCAGGGCCGGAGCTGGGGACATGGGAAGCTCTATCTCCGGCCGTCCTGCACCTGAGTGCGTGCTGCGCACGCGGGTACTACTTCTACGGGTCCCCGTGTCACTCCCATGGTTCAGCCCCAGCCCACTCTCATTACTACGATGGGTCAATAGGAAGTGCTTTTATGATATCTGGGCCGTCTCACGGCCATCGTCCTGCAAACACGGGACCCATCGTGCGCCGATTTGAGCTGCCTTGCACGTATGCTGAACCGCAAGACCCTGAGCCAATGTTATTTTGCAACAGGATTCCACTTGAGATGCTGGGAGGGTGCTCGGAGCTGATACAAGGAAGTTGATAGTCAACATGGCGCGCAATCGCGTGAGGTTAGACTGACGCAAATGGGCCCTCTATGCCCCCAGACCACTTGCATTGCATCCTACAAGTACATCGGCTGGCTTGGCGCTGGCTCAGAGTTGCGCATAAGTACAGACGGCGCCTCGGGTGCAGCGGGTGTGAGGGGGCCGCCTAGGGGCTTGTCCAGTTCTACCCCACAGCACATCCCAATGTCCAGTTTCAGGGAGCCCTGCTGCTATATCACATATACATGTGAAAAAAATAAATGTGCGGTAACAGGTAGCAGAACTTGCATGAAGTGCACGTAATGCCCTGCATTGCCCTGCTACACCCCGTATACGGCAACTGCCATAACTACCCTGGAAGTACGATTACCAAGGTTTTGACTATCACCAATGGATAGTATGCTTCAAGGCGGACCCGCCAGTGTGCGGGGCGTCCTTGGTAATCGCACTTCTAGGGGGTTTCTGGGCCTTGCCAGCTAGGGCCAAAAGGGACACAGTGGGTGGCTGAAGTGGTACCCGCGTGGTGCTGCGTGCGTGGATCGGAGGTGAATCAGGGAGCTCCCCTAGCAACTAAGATGTGCCAGTACCCCGTGCCCAAAGCTGCATGCTCAGTGCAGAAGCCCTGTAATTGCATCGGTTATAGTCGAAACCCGGGCCTTGGTATGGGAATCAGCGGATGCGGCGGGCGATACACCATATTGCCCTTAGGACAGCGACGGACGGAGAACCCACAGTCATTTTGGAAGTGGCTTTGGTGGACACAGCGGTTGGGGGCGAACTGGGGCAAAGTGCAGCAAGGGCGGCCCCATGCACGGGAGCCCCATGGGTCGCGACAAAAGCGACACAGCTTGTGACTGCTTCTGCCTCACCTGAGCACACAGCGAAGCGTTGCTCAAGCGTGTTAGTATCATCAACCAAGAAGCCTACGACTGAAGGGCCCATGGGTCGCAACCTTAATGCCCTGCGTAAAATGCAAACCACCCCCATGGGTCGCGACAAAAGCGACACAGCTTGTGACTGCTTCTGCCTCACCTGAGCACACAGCGAAGCGTTGCTCAAGCGTGTTAGTATCATCAACCAAGAAGCCTACGACTGAAGGGCCCATGGGTCGCAACCTTAATGCCCTGCGTAAAATGCAAACCACCCCCATGGGTCGCGACAAAAGCGACACAGCTTGTGACTGCTTCTGCCTCACCTGAGCACACAGCGAAGCGTTGCTCAAGCGTGTTAGTATCATCAACCAAGAAGCCTACGACTGAAGGGCCCATGGGTCGCAACCTTAATGCCCTGCGTAAAATGCAAACCACCACACTTCGAAACAGGAGACGCATATTATCAGAGCCAGGTTTCGATCCTGGGACCTGTGGGTTATGAGCCCACCACGCTTCCGCTGCGCTACTCTGATGCTCCGAAACCCGATATGCGAAAAAATAGATCATTTAATGGAATAAAGTCTGTAACTACTTTGTCCAAAGTCCAACCGCCACCTCCCCTGTAAAAACCTAACCTAACCTAACCACCTCGTCATTGGGGGAAACCCGGCAGTACGGCCGGCGCAACGCGCCCTCGTACTCAGCCAGCTGCTGGGCATCCCCATCGCCGCCATCCATGCCGCGTACACCCTTACCAGCCAGGAGGACAGCCGCTGGGTTGTGCGCATCAGGCCGGGGTTCCACGTGCCGACGGACAGGGAGCACTCCTACCAGTTCATCGACGCTGGCGGTGCCCTGTGGACCGGCCGGCTGCGCATTGAGCAGCTGCGCTCACACACCATCCCGGTGCAACGCTGCAACTTCCTGGCCGCGGGCCCAGCACCCGCCCCTCCCACCCCGCCTCCCCCCACCGGCGCAGCGGGACCCTCCATGCGCCCCACCACCGCTTCCACCCGCCGGCCCACAGCCCACAACCCCACAGCACCGCCACCCCGTGAGAAGGGGCCCAAGCAAGCGAAGCTGCCGGACCTGCTTGGCAAAGCATCGGCCGCAAAGCTGGCAGCACCGGCCTCCTCACCCGCAACCGACCCCCGTCCTGCCACCGCCGCCACCACCCCTGCCACCAACCTACTTGCTGGCGGTAATGCGGACCCCGCCATCCCAACCGCCAAGCCCTCCGCCCACACCCCCAACCCTGCCCCTGCCGCCACCGCACCCAACATCACGTCTGCCAAGGCCGCTATGCCTGCCCCTACGCCTCCCACCCATGCGGACGCACCCACCACAGCCACAGCAACGCAGCCACCGCAGCAGCAGCTTCACAACGGTGGCCGCACCAGCCCAGACCCCATGCAGCGCCAGAACGCCCTGACGGCAGAGGATGCCGCGCATGTCGCCGCTGCAGCAGCAACCAGGGGCATCTGCGGCAGCCGCGAGCGGCGCCTCACCCCGCAGCCCGCCAGCAGGACGGCAGCTAAGCACCCCCACCGGGATGCGTCCAAGCCGGCCAGCCAGCCACCGCCCAAGCGGCAGGAGACAGCCTCCAACCGCTTCGCTGTGCTACGGGACGGTCCCGACGTGCCGCCAGGCGCGGACGCCCTCACGCTGCAGGCTAGCCTCAGCCGCCTCTCCGTCACTGCAGACACGCTCTGGGACGTCACCATGGCGGAGGCACAGCAGCAAGGACGCACAGCAACAACACCCCCGCGTGGCGGCCCCCACAGCCGCCAGGCGACCCCGCAGAATCAGTAGTTGCCATGCCCAGGCGCATGGCACGCCAGCGGTGGCGCGCCCCCCAGCTGCTCCTGCGTATTGGCACCCACAACCTGGGCGGGGCAACTCGCTCTCACAGTGCCAAACTGCAGGCCGCCGCCACCGAATGGACAGCACAGCGGTTAGACATAGTCTGCATACAGGAGCTACATCACACGGACTTTGGCGACCGTGGGTGGCTTGAACGGCAGCTCAACTCAGCTGCCAAACGCCTGCACGTGCCCGGGTGGATTGTGGCATCCTACCGCCACGCATCTCACCAAGACCCGTGCTCTGGCGTAGCCATCCTTGTACGCGCTGGCCTCGCCCTGGTCAGCGACTACGAACCCCTAGCAGACGTGACCCCTCCACCTCCTCGCACAGCAGCCCACGCTGTGCTCTCCAACCCCCCCTCCCCTCCGGACCCACCAGTCAGCCAGCAGCCCGATAACAACCCCCCACCAACAGCAGCAGCCCCCCATCCCCACCCCGCCACACCAGCCACAGAGCCAGCATGCCCCTCCCCGTCGGGCCGCTTGCACACACATTCCTTCAAGTGGCAAGGACACAGCATTCATCTTACCAACGTGTACTTACCAGCGAGCAGCAGCTCAGCACGCACACAGTTCATCCGCACCCACCTCACACAGCACACAGCCCACCTTCCTCCCTCCGGCAAACACATCATTGCTGGAGACTTCAACTTCGTTGCAGATATTCCGTTGGACAGCATTTCAGCTCCCAGCCGTACGGAACGCGATCGCCCCACAGCAAACGCGTTCTTGACAGCTTTCCCGCACCTCATCGACTCGTACCGCGCCCGCAATCCCACCCGGCGCGCCCTCTCCCATTTCCACCCAGCCTCCGTCACTTTCCCAGTCCACTCTGCTGGCGGCGCGCGGCTGGACCGAATATATGTTGCATCAGATTTGATGCCACATGTTGCCAGCAGCATCATCCACTCAGCCTCACCCTCCGACCACAGGATAGCCTCCCTCCTCCTCATACCTCGCAGCCCGGCTGTCCGTGGGCCAGGCATCCGCAGAGCTCGTACAGCTTTTGCAGAACACAGCGATCTCAGACAGACCATGGAGGCGTGGCTTTTGCAGCAAGCTGCCCATATGCCAGCAGAGGACCAGCCCGCGGCGGTAGTGCAGTGGTGGCCTGCCTTCAAACGCCAGCTGGCAGCAACGGCAGCACAGCTCACTGGAAGCTCAGCGGCGCCGCCGCTCCCATGGCGCCACAGTCACCGCAGCTTCAGCAGCAGTGCACGCAGCGCAGACGGCGGTGGATGCCAATCCACATGCACCAGCCGCAGCAGCCGCACTCGCCACAGCCCAAGCCAGCTTATCATCAGCGCTACGCACAGAGGGTGCTGACGCAGCACACAGCATACGGGTGGAATGGCTTCGTCAGGGCGAGCGCCCCAACCCAGCCATTACCCGTGCCGTACACCCTCCTCAGGATACCCGACTGATCCCAGCCCTCCGTGACTCAGCCGGCCGCATTATCACGGACTGCAAACAGCTGCCTGGTATCGCGGCCTCGTACTGGAGCAACATCAGCACAGCACCAGCTGACATATCAGCCACAGCACAGCACGCCGTGCTTGGAGTCCTGGACACGGAAGGGCCCAAGCTGCCGCTACAGGATGCGGCGGCAATTGACAGCATGGACGTCAGCCCCTCGGAGGTGGAGCGCGCTTTGCAGCAGCAGAAGCCTGGCAAGGCGCCAGGGTGGGACGGTATCCCAGGAGACCTATACCGGTACTTCCGGAGTACCGTTGCGCCCATGCTTGCCCGCTTATACACAGCCATAGGCATCACGCAGCAGCTGCCGGCGGGCTTCCACCGTGGAGTCATCAGCAACATTTACAAGAGCGTGGGGATCGCACCTCCCGGGCAACTATCGCCCCATCACGCTCCTGTGCTCTGACTACCGCGTGCTTGCCAAGGTGCTTGCCAACCGCCTCAACCCCGTCCTTGGCAGCGCCATCTCCCTCGAGCAATCAGCCTTCCTCCACAAGCGCCTCATAGGCGCAAACATCCATTTCCTCCGCATCCTCCCTCACCTCCTCCGCACACAACGGCGGTCGGCGGTGGTGGCGTTCCTGGACTTCTCCAAGGCGTATGACACCATCCACCGCCCCTTTCTCCTTGCCGCCATGGAGACCATGGGTGTTGGACAGGGCTTCCTCACGTGGACCCACCTCCTCCTCTCCGACACCCACTCCGTCGCGAACGTCAATGGCCACCTGTCCGACCCCGTACCCATCCGCGCTGGTGTACGGCAGGGCTGCCCGCTAGCACCTCTGCTTTACCTCTTCGTCGCACAGGCCCTTCTGTGCTGGCTGAAGCACCACCGCGTGGGCGTCCTTCTCCCCCACCGACCCCTCCCCCTGCACCGCAGTTCAGTTTGCTGACGACACCGAAGTGCCACTCAATGGCCCTGAGGAGTTGCCGGCGTTTCTGGGTTACATGCGCACTTTTGCGCAGGCGTCTGGGCAACGCCTTAACCTGGACAAGACTGAGCTGCTACCCATCGGCGCTAATCCCCCAGCGCCCCTCCCCACCTGGACGCCGGTAGCCAAGCGGCACAGCCCCCCTCAGCAGCCCCACTTCCCTCTGCCGCTCACGATGCTGCCAACGCCCCCATCCCTCCCCATCCCCCAACCTCCACCCACCCCCCGCAGCTGTCATGCACCGCTGCTGGCGCCAGCACCTCCGCCCACCACGCCCATGCCCAGCCCGCCACCCCTCAGCCTCAGCTCCAGTGGGCGGGGCTTAAGGTCGTGCAGTCGGTAAAGTCCCTGGGCGTGCCTTTCGTCAACCCACCAGCCACCCCCACCCCAGACTGGACCGCCAACGACCGTGACACTTGCCATCGTCTCCAGAAGATCAGCCGGTTTCACCTGTCCGCCTTTGGACGGGCAACAGCGGCAGGGGCGTACTGTCTCCATCTCTCCACCTACCTCATGGAGCACTGCACCATGCCGCCCAGCCCCATCCTCAGCGAATGGACCCGCCTGACAGCCCGCCTTGTGGACCGTGGCCTTGGACCAGACGACACAGAGCGCCGCGCCACGGGAGTCCCAGCGCAGCTGCTACCTGGCCACCCTACCACAGGTGGTTTTGGTATGCTACCCCTGGACGAGCACATCACAGCCAGGTGCGTCAGGTGGGCAGCCGCCTTCGCACGTTCAGAGATAGCATGGGCAGACGGCGGCAGCGCACGCCTAGCACCCTGGCAGCAGGCCCTTCGTCACCTCCTACTCCTCCGACACCCAGCCTGCCGCCCCATGGCGGTGCTCACAGCGCAACCAGGCAGCCAGTTCCACGCAGCCATGGCGCTCCCAGCGGAGCTACAGCGCCTGGTGCTTGCGTTCGGCAGCTTGCCGCCCATGGTGGATGTTGCAGAAACACCCCTCATCCCGGGGGCGTGGTGCTGCAGCACTCCACTGTGGGGAACCGTTCCTGCCCAACGCTGGTGCACCCCAGCGCCGGCCTGGGCTCGAACATTACCACCTCAACCTGTCCTACTGTCGTCGCCTCATGACGATAGGGGACCTGGTTCAGGTGTACGACGCCGTACAGCAGGCGTTCAGCGCCCCGCGCACAGCAAGTACCAGCGTAGCAGACATCCTTAGGAATGCAAGCACTCTTTGGGCACAGCTGGTCAGGCAGTACCTTGACCCACCCATGTGGGTATCCGGCGCACTCGGGGATCGTCATGAGATCACAGCGCAGCTGGAGGCCCTTCACCGCGATATCCACCCTGACTGGTTGAAAGCAGCCCGGACAGCCATCAGCCAGAAGCAGCACGCCCGTCAGGTGACACCGTCGTTGCCATGCTGCTGCCGCGCCTGGGCTGGCCAGTACCCCTCAGCGCCCCCATCACCCTCGACACCATTACAGTCAGGGCTGCAACCCTCATGCAGCTTGGACCCCTCCAGCAGCGGCGGCAGCAATGCCACAGCCAGTACGTCAGCGCAGCATTGGAGCCCAATGCAGATCAAGCCACTCAGCAAGACGCACTGAAGCACCTTGCTGCAACGTTCCGTAGGGTATGGCGGCAAGTGCGTTGGGAGAACGAGCACAAGGAGATCTTGTGGCGGTTAGCCGTTGATGGGGTACCCTTGCTGGGCAACAGCCACATGCGTGGTAGCCAGCCCTGGGTGTGCCCCTGTAGCACATTTGCATGTCATCACAGCAGCCCGCCGCGCACTCACCACTTTTGGGAGTGTGAGGTGGCGCTGGCTATTCGTGAGCACATGGAGCACTACGCACGTGACATACGCCTCACACGCCAACATTTGTGGCTGGTCATGCCTCCCAAGGGCATCCATCGCAAGGTGTGGGAGGTGGTGTGCCTAAGCGCGTTATCGGCCATGGAGCATGGACGGCGGCATTTGCATGCTCAACTGCGTATGCACCCAGACGCATGGCATGTAGCTGCAGCACGTACTCGGGCGGTTGTGGATTTTTGGTCGCGCCTGCGAGACTTCGCAGCTTTGGGCATGCCCAAGGGGTGGAAGAGCGTGCCTGCTCACCATCCGTTCCTTGGCATACAGGGCAACAGAGTCCAGTACAACGGTCCGGTGCTTGAGCAGCATGCTTGAGCATTGAACGCACTTTTGCGTACTGTACGCTACAGTACTGATGCTACTTACATACCGTACTTGCCCTACGCATGGGCCCTGACTGACTGACCTGTCTGCGAGTGTGGCAGAGTGCGTGGAGGTGACGTCTGGGGTAATGCGCAGGTGCCACGCACGTGTACTTGGGCCGCAGTCCATGCTTCTATGCCCTTGGTGGTGCCTGCTGCTACGTCCCTGGTCGCCATGAATGTTCGGCCCTGCCGTGCTTATTGACTGCCTGTGCATAGGACTTCATGGTATGCCGCCCTCGCCGCGATTACTAGGCCTGGGCAGTAGCAGACCTTTTTGCTTTGGGAGGGCTGTCTCGTTGCCCTCTCGGGGTGGTGGGTGTGGTACGACACCCCGACCGAAGAGGTCCCCTGTAAAAACCTAACCTAACCTAACCACGCTCCCAGCGGAGCTACAGCGCCTGGTGCTTGCGTTCGGCAGCTTGCCGCCCATGGTGGATGTTGCAGAAACACCCCTCATCCCGGGGGCGTGGTGCTGCAGCACTCCACTGTGGGGGAACCCGTTCCTGCCCAACGCTGGTGCACCCCAGCGCCGGCCTGGGCTCGAACATTACCACCTCAACCTGTCCTACTGTCGTCGCCTCATGACGATAGGGGACCTGGTTCAGGTGTACGACGCCGTACAGCAGGCGTTCAGCGCCCCGCGCACAGCAAGTACCAGCGTAGCAGACATCCTCAGGAATGCAAGCACTCTTTGGGCACAGCTGGTCAGGCAGTACCTTGACCCACCCATGTGGGTATCCGGCGCACTCGGGGATCGTCATGAGATCACAGCGCAGCTGGAGGCCCTTCACCGCGATATCCACCCTGACTGGTTGAAAGCAGCCCGGACAGCCATCAGCCAGAAGCAGCACGCCCCGTCAGGTGACACCGTCGTTGCCATGCTGCTGCCGCGCCTGGGCTGGCCAGTACCCCTCAGCGCCCCCATCACCCTCGACACCATTACAGTCAGGGCTGCAACCCTCATGCAGCTTGGACCCCTCCAGCAGCGGCGGCAGCAATGCCACAGCCAGTACGTCAGCGCAGCATTGGAGCCCAATGCAGATCAAGCCACTCAGCAAGACGCACGGAAGCACCTTGCTGCAACGTTCCGTAGGGTATGGCGGCAAGTGCGTTGGGAGAACGAGCACAAGGAGATCTTGTGGCGGTTAGCCGTTGATGGGGTACCCTTGCTGGGCAACAGCCACATGCGTGGTAGCCAGCCCTGGGTGTGCCCCTGTAGCACATTCGCATGTCATCACAGCAGCCCGCCGCGCACTCACCACTTTTGGGAGTGTGAGGTTGCGCTGGCTATTCGTGAGCACATAGAGCACTACGCACGTGACATACGCCTCACACGCCAACATTTGTGGCTGGTCATGCCTCCCAAGGGCATCCATCGCAAGGTGTGGGAGGTGGTGTGCCTAAGCGCGTTATCGGCCATGGAGCATGGACGGCGGCATTTGCATGCTCAACTGCACCCAGACGCATGGCACGTAGCTGCAGCACGTACTCGGGCGGTTGTGGATTTTTGGTCGCGCCTGCGAGACTTCGCAGCTTTGGGCATGCCCAAGGGGTGGAAGAGCGTGCCTGCTCACCATCCGTTCCTTGGCATACAGGGCAACAGAGTCCAGTACAATGGTCCGGTGCTTGAGCAGCATGCTTGAGCATTGAACGCACTTTTGCGTACTGTGCGCTACAGTACTGATGCTACTTACATACCGTACTTGCCCTACGCATGGGCCCTGACTGACTGACCTGTCTGCGAGTGTGGCAGAGTGCGTGGAGGGGACGTCTGGGGTAGTGCGCAGGTGCCACGTGTACTTGGGCCGCAGTCCATGCTTCAATGCCCTTGGTGGTGCCTGCTGCTACGTCCCTGGTCGCCATGAATGTTCGGCCCTGCCGTGCTGATTGACTGCCTGTGCATAGGACTTCATGGTATGCCGCCCTCGCCGCGATTACTAGGCCTGGGCAGTAGCAGGCTTGTTTGCTTTGGGAGGGCTGTCTCGTTGCCCTCTCGGGGTGGTGGGTGTGGTACGACACCCCGACCGAAGAGGTCCCCTGTAAAAACCTAACCTAACCTAACATGCTTCTCACCAAGACCCGTGCTCTGGCGTAGCCATCCTTGTACGCGCTGGCCTCGCCCTGGTCAGCGACTACGAACCCCTAGCAGACGTGACCCCTCCACCTCCTCGCACAGCAGCCCACGCTGTGCTCTCCAGCCCCCCCTCCCCTCCGGACCCACCAGTCAGCCAGCAGCCCGATAACAACCTCCCACCACCAGCAGCAGCCCCCATCCCCACCCCGCCACACCAGCCACAGAGCCAGCATGCCCCTCCCCGTCGGGCCGCTTGCACACGCATTCCTTCAAGTGGCAGGGACACAGCATTCATCTTACCAACGTGTACTTACCAGCGAGCAGCAGCTCAGCACGCACACAGTTCATCCGCACCCACCTCACACAGCACACAGCCCACCTTCCTCCCTCCGGCAAACACATCATTGCTGGAGACTTCAACTTCGTTGCAGATATTCCGTTGGATAGCATTTCAGCTCCCAGCCGTACAGAACGCGATCGCCCCACAGCAAACGCGTTCTTGACAGCTTTCCCGCACCTCATCGACTCGTACCGCGCCCGCAATCCCACCCGGCGCGCCCTCTCCCATTTCCACCCAGCCTCCGTCACTTTCCCAGTCCACTCTGCTGGCGGCGCGCGGCTGGACCGAATATATGTCGCATCAGATTTGATGCCACATGTTGCCAGCAGCATCATCCACTCAGCCTCACCCTCCGACCACAGGATAGCCTCCCTCCTCCTCATACCTCGCAGCCCGGCTGTCCGTGGGCCAGGCATCCGCAGAACTCGTACAGCTTTTGCAGAACACAGCGATCTCAGACAGACCATGGAGGCGTGGCTTTTGCAGCAAGCTGCCCATATGCCAGCAGAGGACCAGCCCGCGGCGGTAGTGCAGTGGTGGCCTGCCTTCAAACGCCAGCTGGCAGCAACGGCAGCACAGCTCACTCGGGAAGCTCAGCGGCGCCGCCGCTCCCATGGCGCCACAGTCACCGCAGCTTCAGCAGCAGTGCACGCAGCGCAGACAGCGGTGGATGCCAATCCACATGCACCAGCCGCAGCAGCCGCACTCGCCACAGCCCAAGCCAGCTTATCATCAGCGCTACGCACAGAGGGTGCTGACGCAGCACACAGCATACGGGTGGAATGGCTTCGTCAGGGCGAGCGCCCCAACCCAGCCATTACCCGTGCCGTACACCCTCCTCAGGATACCCGTCTGATCCCAGCCCTCCGTGACTCAGCCGGCCGCATTATCACGGACTGCAAACAGCTGCCTGGTATCGTGGCCTCGTACTGGAGCAACATCAGCACAGCACCAGCTGACATATCAGCCACAGCACAGCACGCCGTGCTTGGAGTCCTGGACACGGAAGGGCCCAAGCTGCCGCTACAGGATGCGGCGGCAATTGACAGCATGGACGTCAGCCCCTCGGAGGTGGAGCGCGCTTTGCAGCAGCAGAAGCCTGGCAAGGCGCCAGGGTGGGACGGTATCCCAGGAGACCTATACCGGTACTTCCGGGGTACCGTTGCGCCCATGCTTGCCCGCTTATACACAGCCATAGGCATCACGCAGCAGCTGCCGGCGGGCTTCCACCGTGGAGTCATCAGCACCATTTACAAGGAGCGTGGGGATCGCACCTCCCCGGGCAACTATCGCCCCATCACGCTCCTGTGCTCTGACTACCGCGTGCTTGCCAAGGTGCTTGCCAACCGCCTCAACCCCGTCCTTGGCAGCGCCATCTCCCTCGAGCAATCAGCCTTCCTCCACAAGCGCCTCATAGGCGCAAACATCCATTTCCTCCGCATCCTCCCTCACCTCCTCCGCACACAACGGCGGTCGGCGGTGGTGGCGTTCCTGGACTTCTCCAAGGCGTATGACACCATCCACCGCCCCTTTCTCCTTGCCGCCATGGAGACCATGGGTGTTGGACAGGGCTTCCTCACGTGGACCCACCTCCTCCTCTCCGACACCCACTCCGTCGCGAACGTCAATGGCCACCTGTCCGACCCCGTACCCATCCGCGCTGGTGTACGGCAGGGCTGCCCGCTAGCACCTCTGCTTTACCTCTTCGTCGCACAGGCCCTTCTGTGCTGGCTGAAGCACCACCGCGTGGGCGTCCACCTTCTCCCCACCGACCCTCCCCTGCACCGCAGTTCAATTTGCTGACGACACCGAAGTGCCACTCAATGGCCCTGAGGAGTTGCCGGCGTTTCTGGGTTACATGCGCACTTTTGCGCAGGCGCCTGGGCAACGCCTTAACCTGGACAAGACTGAGCTGCTACCCATCGGCGCTAATCCCCCAGCGCCCCTCCCCACCTGGACGCCGGTAGCCAAGCGGCACAGCCCCCCTCAGCAGCCCCACTTCCCTCTGCCGCTCACGATGCTGCCAACGCCCCCATCCCTCCCCATCCCCCAACCTCCACCCACCCCCCGCAGCTGTCATGCACCGCTGCTGGCGCCAGCACCTCCGCCCACCACGCCCATGCCCAGCCCGCCACCCCTCAGCCTCAGCTCCAGTGGGCGGGGCTTAAGGTCGTGCAGTCGGTAAAGTCCCTGGGCGTGCCTTTCGTCAACCCACCAGCCACCCCCACCCCAGACTGGACCGCCAACGACCGTGACACTCGCCATCGTCTCCAGAAGATCAGCCGATTTCACCTGTCCGCCTTTGGACGGGCAACAGCGGCAGGGGCGTACTGCCTCCATCTCTCCACCTACCTCATGGAGCACTGCACCATGCCGCCCAGCCCCATCCTCAGCGAATGGACCCGCCTGACAGCCCGCCTTGTGGACCGTGGCCTTGGACCAGACGACACAGAGCGCCGCGCCACGGGAGTCCCAGCGCAGCTGCTACCTGGCCACCCTACCACAGGTGGCTTTGGTATGCTACCCTGGACGAGCACATCACAGCCAGGTGCGTCAGGTGGGCAGCCGCCTTCGCACGTTCAGAGATAGCATGGGCAGACGGCGGCAGCGCACGCCTGGCACCCTGGCAGCAGGCCCTTCGTCACCTCCTACTCCTCCGACACCCAGCCTGCCGCCCCATGGCGGTGCTCACAGCGCAACCAGGCAGCCAGTTCCACGCAGCCATGGCGCTCCCAGCGGAGCTACAGCGCCTGGTGCTTGCGTTCGGCAGCTTGCCGCCCATGGTGGATGTTGCAGAAACACCCCTCATCCCGGGGGCGTGGTGCTGCAGCATTCCACTGTGGGGGAACCCGTTCCTGCCCAACGCTGGTGCACCCCAGCGCCGGCCTGGGCTCGAACATTACCACCTCAACCTGTCCTACTGTCGTCGCCTCATGACGATAGGGGACCTGGTTCAGGTGTACGACGCTGTACAGCAGGCGTTCAGCGCCCCGCGCACAGCAAGTACCAGCGTAGCAGACATCCTCAGGAATGCAAGCTCTCTTTGGGCACAGCTGGTCAGGCAGTACCTTGACCCACCCATGTGGGTATCCGGCGCACTCGGGATCGTCATGAGATCACAGCGCAGCTGGAGGCCCTTCACCGCGATATCCACCCTGACTGGTTGAAAGCAGCCCGGACAGCCATCAGCCAGAAGCAGCACGCCCCGTCAGGTGACACCGTCGTTGCCATGCTGCTGCCGCGCCTGGGCTGCCCAGTACCCCTCAGCGCCCCCATCACCCTCGACACCATTACAGTCAGGGCTGCAACCCTCATGCAGCTTGGACCCCTCCAGCAGCGGCGGCAGCAATGCCACAGCCAGTACGTCAGCGCAGCATTGGAGCCCAATGCAGATCAAGCCGCTCAGCAAGACGCACGGAAGCACCTTGCTGCAACGTTCCGTAGGGTATGGCGGCAAGTGCGTTGGGAGAACGAGCACAAGGAGATCTTGTGGCGGTTAGCCGTTGATGGGGTACCCTTGCTGGGCAACAGCCACATGCGTGGTAGCCAGCCCTGGGTGGGCCCCTGTAGCACATTCGCATGTCATCACAGCAGCCCGCCGCGCACTCACCACTTTTGGGAGTGTGAGGTTGCGCTGGCTATTCGTGAGCACATAGAGCACTACGCACGTGACATACGCCTCACACGCCAACATTTGTGGCTGGTCATGCCTCCCAAGGGCATCCATCGCAAGGTGTGGGAGGTGGTGTGCCTAAGCGCGTTATCGGCCATGGAGCATGGACGGCGGCATTTGCATGCTCAACTGCACCCAGACGCATGGCATGTAGCTGCAGCACGTACTCGGGCGGTTGTGGATTTTTGGTCGCGCCTGCGAGACTTCGCAGCTTTGGGCATGCCCAAGGGGTGGAAGAGCGTGCCTGCTCACCATCCGTTCCTTGGCATACAGGGCAACAGAGTCCAGTACAACGGTCCGGTGCTTGAGCAGCATGCTTGAGCATTGAACGCACTTTTGCTTACTATACGCTACAGTACTGATGCTACTTACATACCGTACTTGCCCTACGCATGGGCCCTGACTGACTGACCTGTCTGCGAGTGTGGCAGAGTGCGTGGAGGTGACGTCTGGGGTAGTGCGCAGGTGCCACGTGTTCTTGGGCCGCAGTCCATGCTTCAATGCCCTTGGTGGTGCCTGCTGCTACGTCCCTGGTCGCCATGAATGTTCGGCCCTGCCGTGCTGATTGACTGCCTGTGCATAGGACTTCATGGTATGCCGCCCTCGCCGCGATTACTAGGCCTGGGCAGTAGCAGGCTTGTTTGCTTTGGGAGGGCTGTCTCGTTGCCCTCTCGGGGTGGTGGGTGTGGTACGACACCCCGACCGAAGAGGTCCCCTGTAAAAACCTAACCTAACGCGGAACCTAACCTAACCTAATCGCGGCAGGGGCGTACTGTCTCCATCTCTCCACCTACCTCATGGAGCACTGCACCATACCGCCCAGCCCCATCCTCAGCGAATGGACACGCCTGACAGCCCGCCTTGTGGACCGCGGCCTTGGACCAGATGACACAGAGCGCCGCGCCACGGGAGTCCCAGCGCAGCTGCTACCTGGCCACCCTACCACAGGTGGCTTTGGTATGCTACCCCTGGACGAGCACATCACAGCCAGGTGCGTCAGGTGGGCAGCCGCCTTCACACGTTCAGAGATAGCATGGGCAGACGGCGGCAGCGCACGCCTAGCACCCTGGCAGCAGGCCCTGCGTCACCTCCTACTCCTCCGACACCCAGCCTGCCGCCCCATGGCGGTGCTCACAGCGCAACCAGGCAGCCAGTTCCACGCAGCCATGGCGCTCCCAGCGGAGCTACAGCGCCTGGTGCTTGCGTTCGGCAGCTTGCCGCCCATGGTGGATGTTGCAGAAACACCCTCATCCCGGGGCGTGGTGCTGCAGCACTCCACTGTGGGGAACCGTTCCTGCCCAACGCTGGTGCACCCCAGCGCCGGCCTGGGCCTCATTTGTTCATACCACCTGGTTCACAGCCGTACCAGCGCCCCGCACAGCAAGTACCAGCGTAGCAGACATCCTCAGGAATGCAAGCACTCTTTGGGCACAGCTGGTCAGGCAGTACCTTGACCCACCCATGTGGGTATCCGGCGCACTCGGGTCATGAGATCACAGCGCAGCTGGAGGCCCTTCACAGCGATATCCACCCTGACTGGTTGAAAGCAGCCCGACAGCCATCAGCCAGAAGCAGCACGCCCCGTCAGGTGACACCGTCGTTGCCATGCTGCTGCCGCGCCTGGGCTGGCCAGTACCCCTCAGCGCCCCCATCACCCTCGACACCATTACAGTCAGGGCTGCAACCCTCATGCAGCTTGGACCCCTCCAGCAGCGGAGGCAGCAATGCCACAGCCAGTACGTCAGCGCAGCATTGGAGCCCAATGCAGATCAAGCCACTCAGCAAGACGCACTGAAGCACCTTGCTGCAACGTTCCGTAGGGTATGGCGGCAAGTGCGTTGGGAGAACGAGCACAAGGAGATCTTGTGGCGGTTGGCCGTTGATGGGGTACCCTTGCTGGGCAACAGCCACATGCGTGGTAGCCAGCCCTGGGTGTGCCCCTGTAGCACATTTGCATGTCATCACAGCAGCCCGCCGCGCACTCACCACTTGTAGGAGGGCACCTACAATAAGCACTACGGGGAGTGCTGTCCCGACATCCTAGGAATGCCTCTTGCCTTTAAAAACTAAGGCAGCCGATACAAAGCTTACAAGTGGTATCAAGAGTCTAACAACGCGATCAGTCATGGGTTCGAATCCTCAGTCTGGCAGCTGAGAGTACCTCATGGAGAAGGCTCAGTACTGGGACTGAATTTCAAACCCAAGACCCGCGTTCGATCCTGTCTGCAAGCAGTATCGGGAGACATCAGCCAATCGATCCAAAGGGTCGAGGCTGCTGAGGTCGGTTGACCATCTTCCCTATCCGGGTAGTAAGTCGAATTGATCCTGTGGCCAAGGTGCTCTCGGGACGATCGCAGCCAAAAGGGGGGGAGTGTAGGAGGGCACCTACAATAAGCACTACGGGGAGTGCTGTCCCGACATCCTAGGAATGCCTCTTGCCTTTAAAAACTAAGGCAGCCGATACAAAGCTTACACCACTTTTGGGAGTGTGAGGTTGCGCTGGCTATTCGTGAGCACATAGAGCACTACGCACGTAACATACGCCTCACACGCCAACATTTGTGGCTGGTCATGCCTCCCAAGGGCATCCATCGCAAGGTGTGGGAGGTGGTGTGCCTAAGCGCGTTATCGGCCATGGAGCATGGACGGCGGCATTTGCATGCTCAACTGCACCCAGACGCATGGCATGTAGCTGCAGCACTTTCGGGCGGTTGTGGATTTTGGTCGCGCCTAGAACCGCAGCTTTGGGCATGCCCAAGGGGTGGAAGAGCGTGCCTGCTCACCATCCGTTCCTTGGCATACAGGGCAACAGAGTCCAGTACAACGGTCCGGTGCTTGAGCAGCATGCTTGAGCATTAAACGCACTTTGCGCACTGCTGCTACAGTACTGATGCTACTTACATACCGTACTTGCCCTACGCATGGGCCCTAACTGACTGACCTGGCTGCGAGTGTGGCAGAGTGCGTGGAGGTGACGTCTGGGGTAGTGCGCAGGTGCCACGTGTACTTGGGCCGCAGTCCATGCTTCAATGCCCTTGGTGGTGCCTGCTGCTACGTCCCTGGTCGCCATGAGTGTTCGGCCCTGCCGTGCTTATTGACTGCCTGTGCATAGGACTTCATGGTATGCCGCCCTCGCCGCGATTACTAGGCCTGGGCAGTAGCAGGCTTGTTTTGCTTTGGGAGGGCTGTCTCGTTGCCCTCTCGGGGTGGTGGGTGTGGTACGACACCCCGACCGAAGAGGTCCCCTGTAAAAACCTAATCTAATCTAATCGCGTCCAAAGTTCGTCTGCAAATTGGATTGCGGTTATCAGGAAAAGCAGGCATCGTTCAGCGGCAGCTGATGGCGTCCCCCTAAACGCAATCTTGAATTTACGTTTCACGTCATATATTCGAATGCTTGAGATCTACACGCCCCCTGCAAGGTGGACAAACTGTGAGTTGTGTATTTCAGTCTGCTCAGGCCGTGATTGCACTGCAACGAGGCCGCAGTGGGCTTACCGAGCCAATGTAGCACAGCAGCACAATATAAACCCTCCTCACTGCTCCGTGCAGCGGTCAGGTTGTTCACGCGCCAGCTTCTCTGCACTCATCGCAGGTCCCGCCGCAACCGCCTCAACCAGCCACACGTACCCGTGTACTAGATCACCAACGCTACAGAGGGCAGACACAGTATCCAACAGTATCCAACTGACTTCAAACCCGCAGGAGGGCAGGAGGCACGCATGCCAAAACATAGATATGCACATGCGAAATAAAGATGTGAGTACTCGTGCGTTTGAAGACCACGTTGCAGAGCTCCCCGTACAACGCCTCGCTCCTACCTCAACTGTTTGCTCACTTGTGTCCTCACACATTTCACGTCCCAGGCTCCCAGCGGCAAGCCCTAATACTCATACCATGCCTTATATCCCATGTGCACCGTGCAATGCCCCCGCAACATGCGACCAACACTGTGTACGTGTGCCAGACCGCACTCGGGCACCGGTCTGCAAGTGGGTGTGGTGCTGCACCACTGCTAGGCTGGCGCAACACCCACAGTCCCACACCGTCACTGTAAAGCCTTGTGACACCACGCAATACCACTGCAGCATATGGCCTACACGTGCCAAAGCGCACCTGGCCAAGGGTCTTAGACAAAGGGCCAGCCGTACCTGCACCCTTGGCTGGTGGGAGCAGCATGCGCCGTACAGGATGACATGCCCTCCCACAGTATCACAACGGCACCTGCATGAGGAATATGGCACAGGCGTGCTGTCAAGCATTGCCGCAACGACCGGGAACCTGAAGTGCAAGTATCAGGGCTTGCCCCAAAGGGATAAGGCAGCTCAGTGACCATGGGGAGTTCCTAAAGAAGAGTACGGCTGGTCACCCGCTTGCTGCAAACCCGTCATGCATACCAGGAATGGCGAATGGGCCTTTGAAGCGCGTGCTTCTGTTCTATCACCGATACCCAACTCGCATGCGCAACCCGGCCCACTGGATGCAGAAGTGTGCACCCACCTGCACTGAAGTAGACTGAGCATGCGCGGGGACCAGCCGAGACCACCGAAGGTAGCTTGCACGTAAACCGCGAAGCACGGAGTTTCAATTGCTGCAGCACGCAAGCCTTGCATCTGCTGCAGCACGCGGCCTGATGAAGCTGTGCTGTACGGTGTCACGTGACGGCCTTGTCTGAGATGGTTTGCCGGCGCTGCTGGGGACCGTGCTGCTAGCGCCAGTCCACGAGCGCTGTTATGGGTCTAATGTCGGGCAGCTCACGGGCTGCATCTGGCGGAATTCGCATAGACGCGGCACACTGAGCCGTGCAGTGGAGTAGGAACGGCGCACAGAGTTGGGTAGGCATGGCGTTGGCGAGGTGGCTCCTTGCAGCAGCTTGCTGGCACGGGCGCACGGCACAAGAAAGCGTCTGCAGTGCAAGGCACCGCATGCGAGCTGAGGTTCAGGCTGGCACTCTCTTGCCGTGGACTTTACGAAGGTTGCGCTGGAGGTGCTGCCACGCCGAAAATGCCTTTGGCGCTTTTGGCCACAGCGGGCGGGAACGCTGACGAGTTGCGCCGCGCACAGTCCGCGCAAAAACGCTTTGCGTAGAAGAGTGAGCAGTTTTCTCCTGTGCATACTGGCCTGCTGCATACGCTGCACGGCGCGCCAACCAGAAGGGGATGCGCCTTCACGGCGAAGGGATCCACTAGAATATATCCTTGCTCCAAAAAAACCACTTTGGATGCGCCGTTAGATGCATCAGATGATAACAGGTCCGGTGGCAGCCTGTTTCCGAAGTGCTTGGCCGGAGCGCTGAAGCTACACAGCGCACAAGCAAAATTCTCTGCTGCATCCATTGGTCCTGAGAGCTAGGGCAATACACGTCAATCACTAGATTGAAGTTCAAAGCCGGCGATTTGGAGGCAAGGCTTAAGCACAGTGCTGCCGAAGGTGCAGCTACTTGAGCCCGTCCGTACAGTAACTTGTCAAGCCCCTGCCATTGACGTCCTGCCCCTGTGCCACAGGCCCGCAACATGTACGCGCCACTTGCTACCACTAATGGTTTGGGTGGCTTACCCCTTATGCCTAGCTATTCAAGGTGCTGGGCAGAACGCACCCGCAGGTCTGGGTTAGTGCTTTGGCTGCGTCGGGCAAGGTTCCGGCTGGTGCAGGCTGGTGCCACGCCTTTCCTGACGACAAGTCCCTGCTCCAGGGTATCCTGGCCTGCCTTTAGGCGATAGAACCGGTCATGGTCACGGGCTGGAACATCTCGGGCTGGGACTGTGCGTGCTTCTGCAGGTGGGCCACGCTGAGGCAGGTGGATCCAGGGGGTGGATCGTGCCACGCTGGTCAGCTGGCAGTTGCAGCACAGTACTGCACATTCTGGGAGCACAGGTCTGTGTCATACGACAGGGGACCTGAGGCTCCCACGTCTCCAATGACGATAGCTGGAGGCCACCTGAGCCTCGTGCCTGCGACATCACGGCCAGGGCAGGGGAGTCCCCGTGCTGGGTGGAGGCATTGGGATATCGGGCCGTCTCTCCGTGAAGCTCCCCCGCCAACAATATCGATTCGCAGTTCGACACGTTTACCTGGTATGCAACTGGGCTGGGACATTGTGCCGACGTAGACAAGTTAACTACAGCTGCTTTTCACTCGCGAACAATACACCGAGCCACACAGCATTCAATTCATCAGCACTTTCCAGCCTTTATATTGCTGAACAGTCGAAAAAGATATTTGCCACACCAGCACAGGCAGCACGCAGGCAATGGCGCAAATACTAGGTACGCCATCATGCGATAACGCCTACCGTCTGTGCATCAATGTTTGTGAAAAGGATTATCACTCTTACGTCGCGCGACAGGGAGAACACCGGAGGGTGTTCAACTGATCAGCCTTGAGGGCGGCGCGACGGAAGGGTGCGTGCTACAAACCAATCGCCCTGCTAGCTGCTCTTTTGAGGGCAATCAATCTGAGCAATCAAACATGGCCTCGTGCGCTCCAGGTTATCTGGGTCGAGTCCCGGGCTGGTGTGCACGGAGGATGGGAAGCTGGTGTCCACCTCCCCCACGGACGTCAAGCTGCTTAACCTCAGCAATGGACAGGAGGCGAGTGGGGCTTCGCTGTACACGCCATACAGCATGGCGCTTTATTCACGGGATGGCATGCATGCGTGCGGGGTGAGGCGGGCAAGCAGTCGGGGCGTGGCCCCCGCCCTGCCCCTGTGCAGGGCTCTCCTTCTGAGCCTTCACTCTACTGCAACATGAAGATAACACACACCCGTCAATTGCTACGGACGTCTGCATTTGTGGCCGCTGCTCCTGTCTCCCCTGCAGGCCTCCGCCTCAATCCCCGAGGAGGGCGTGGTGCTGGCGGGGCTGTCCCCCACGGGGGCCTACCTGGTCACGTGCACGCGGCCGGGGGCCAAGGCGGAGGACGGCAGTGCCGCCAAGAACCTCAAAGTGAGCAGCGGCAGTAACATCAGGGGCAGCAAGAGCAGCAGCAGCAAAGGCTGCAGGAGATGCATCAGCATGGGCAGCAAGGGAAGGGGTAGAGGTCACGGCAGAGGACGGATGGGTATGGGTGGTGGGGAGCGGAGCCGGGGGCCAAGGTGCAGCGGCAGCAGCAACACAACCGCGTGAGCAGACGCCAGAAGCTGTGGTGGGGTAGAGCACGCTGGGCATCCGGCTGCGGAGTCTGGCTGAGGCAGCTTGTGCGGTGGCTGTACGGGTCCATGGACATGTGCCGAGGGGAGGAAGGCGCAGGGGGCAAAGAAAGGGAAGGCGGAGGGGGGACGGCGGAGGGTGCGGAGGGGCAAAAGAGGAAGGCACAAGGGGGGGACGGGGAAATGAGCAAAGGGGTGCCTAATGGAGCAGCGACACAGTCGGGGAACGGCGTGGGCTGCCGGGGTGACGGCGGCAAGGGTGACGGCGGCAGGGCTATGAATGTGTGGCACATGGGAAACAGGCAGGAAAGTGGGGCAGGAGTTGGGGAATAGGGAGTGTGAGGGATGACCATGAGCTGGTATCACCACTCAGCCATTTACTCGCCTACCTTTCCTGCCGATCCCAGGTGTGGGAGGTGTCGTCCGGCCGCATGGTTTTCTCCATGGCCCACAAGCAGGTGGCCAAGGACGCGTGGCCGGTGCTGCACTGGGCGCACGACGACAGCTGCTTCATGCACATGGTCACCAACACCCTGCACGTGTACAGCAGGGCGGACGGGTTCGCGGGTGAGGCGGTTGGAGGCGGGGAGGGCTGACGGTGGCGGGTAGCGGAGGTCAGTGACGGGTAGCATTGGCCAATGTGGGGAGATGTTGGCTGGCGACGCGAGAGCGGGGTCGGAGAGGTAGCGTCTGGGGAGGTGAGCACGTGCGTGAACGGCAGCATGCTGCCATAATGCGATGTTGGTAAGTAGTGCGCGTTCAAGTGGCGATCAGGGTCGTGGAATTGAGGCGGGCCGCAAAGCGCACGGTCGCTGTTCCCTGTCCCAAAAAACATAAATCAACACTCTGATACGCACTGCTTCTCCCCCATCGCCGCTGCAGCCTACCGCAAGGTGGCCATGAAGGGCATCAGCCACGTAGCGTGTACTTGTGCTAAGACACATGTACAGCATCGAACAAGGAATATATGCCGACACTCTGATACACGTCCCTCCTCCCCCGTTGCCGCTGCAGCCTACCGCAAGGTGGCCATCAAGGGCATTGGCGGCGTAGCGGTGTGCCCCGCGCCCTCCCCCTCCTCTTCCTCCTCGCCCCTGGTGGCCGCCTTCCTGCCCGAGGTCAAGGGCTCCCCTGCCGCCGCCGGCGTGTACGGCACCGACGGCGCGGAGCCGGCGCCCATTGTGCGCAAGAGCTTCTTCCGCACGCAGGGTGCGTGGGGGCCCCGACCCGTGGGTCGTCCGGTTGCGGTTGTAATGGCATGCTGCCCAGGGCAACT
Source organism: Chlamydomonas sp. KOR1 (assembly GCA_036984285.1). Taxonomy (NCBI): domain Eukaryota; kingdom Viridiplantae; phylum Chlorophyta; class Chlorophyceae; order Chlamydomonadales; family Chlamydomonadaceae; genus Chlamydomonas; species Chlamydomonas sp. KOR1. The sequence goes on from BQMZ01000206.1 coordinate 188,956, forward strand.
GAGGCTTGGCAAGGGCAAGGGAGCCTGAAGTGGGCTTGCGCAAGAGCTCATGATATAGGGGATAGGGGACGTGAGTGACGACCCGTGGGTCATGGGTCAGTCGTTGTGGGAGCAATTGCATGCTGCCCAGGGGTAGGTCGTTCGTCCCAGGGGTAGGTTGTTCGGCCCAGGGACAGGTTGTTCGTTCTCCATCCCAACACCGGGTGGGTGGGCACGTCGGCCCCATGTTTCCACGCAAACGCTCTCACGAGCCCGCCGATTTGTGCCCGGGCAGGCGCCAAGCTCATGTGGAACAGCACGGGGAGTGCCGTACTGGTGCTGTCGTACGCCGACTACGACGCCACCAACCAGTCGTACTACGGCGAGCAGAAGCTGCACTTCCTGCCCTCCGACCCCAAGTGAGTCGGCCGCAGGGGGGGGACCACAGGGGAGAACACCTGGCGATGGAGCACTCAAACCAACTTCGAGTGTGCAGGGGTCTAGCCTGTACACACGCTCGGCGCAGCAAAAAATAAACCTGGTATGCCATTGTGGCCCAGGCTTAGGCTGCCATGCACCCTGCTTGCAACAGCAAAATTTCACCTTGATGTCTTCCCACCGCCCGTGCCCCAGGGCTGCCGACCATGCGTACACCTTGCCGACCCACCATTTGGTCCCTCGCCCTTCGCCTTCAACCTCGGTCGCTTCCCCCATCCCCTTAACGCCCCTACCACCCACAGGGCCGCCGACCAGGCATGCACTGTGCCGCTGCCCAAGGAGGGGCCCGTACACGACGTGCAGTGGTCGCCCGCAGGGGACTACTTCATCACCGTGGCAGGTGGGGGTGCAGCTGTGGGGGTACAGGTGGGAAGGTTGCCGGGAGGAGGACCGCAGGTGCGCAGGGGCTAACAGGAATGGCCGGCCAGCATCAGGATCCTTTGCTTCGGGTGGTGGGATCGGGGCCAGGGTCGTGCACCGTTTTGCCCCAAGCGGTTTGTTTGCTCTTATTAAACCCCTCCAGGCTTCATGCCGGCCAAGGTGACGCTCTTCTCCGCCGCCTGCAAGCCCGTGTACGACCTGGGCAGCGGGCCGTACAACCTGGTGCGGTGGAACCCCTTCGGACGCTTCTTCGCCATAGCGGGCTTCGGCAACCTGCCGGGTGAGGGGGGGATAAAACATGCAGGACAGCAGGAGTGATTCATTGGGCTGTGAGGGTTTGCGAGAGAAGACCGGCATGATTGTAGTGGTGACATTGAAGATCGACGGTGATGGTGGAGGCCTACACAAGCTGTGTGTTGCACTTCGTTTCCGTCAGCATTTAGCCAACTGCGCTGAGACTGCCCGTCAGCTGTCCAACCTCCTACTGCGATCCTGCCCGACGCTGCGCGATGGGAAGGGACCACTTGGAATTGGGAGTTGACCAAAAGGAGTGCAAAGGCACCCAGCGCCTCCTTGTACGGCCCCCTTGTGTCCATACGCCCCGCCGGCTTTCCCTTCCCTGACAGGCGACATTGTGTTTTACGACAAGAAGTCCAGCGGCACGTGCAAGCAGATGGGCGCCGTGCGCTCCCCCGCGGTGGCCGCCGAGTGGTCCCCTGATGGCCGCATGCTGCTCACAGCCACCACCGCGCCACGCCTGCGGGTGGACAACAACGTCAAGGTCTTCACATACTACGGTGGGATATTGATTGTTTCCTAGACGATCATAGTTTTGGCGTTGTTCGGTGCATGGCGTGTGCATGGCGCTACGCCCGCGGGTGTTGGTTTTTATGCTTGCGTGCGGTTGCTTCTCATGTGTGTACTGTTTGCGGAGGGTGTAGGAAAAAAGATGTTCTTGGTTCGCCCTGTAGGCGAGCAGAAGCTGCACGTGCCGTTCGCCACGCTGTTGGAGGCGTCCTGGCGGCCGGTGCCCCGCGGAACCTTCTCCGACCGCCCGCAGTCCCCCGAGCGCCTCAACGCCGTGGCCAAGGGCGAGGCGTCCACCGCGGCGCCCACCAAGCCATCCTACGTGCCGCCGCACCTGAGGTGGGTTAACACACAACTCAAGGTCAAAGAAGGTCAAGGTACCTCCTGAGCTGAAAGCCGTGTGTGAGGGCTGTGTAGCGGTGCAACTGCTGGCTGTGTGTGCACGCCATCACAGGCCTCCAGCTGCAGCTATCTGCCCCATTCCGTCGTACCATGTAGACCGTAATTATTGTGCCAGTTTGTTCCTGCGGTGCCTTCGCTGGACCTTCCGGCTGCACGCGTTGATCCCTTCCCGCGCTCGCCTGCCGCGCCCCGCGCACGCGCCAGATGGCCGCAGGGCCGCCGGCGGTACTGCCGGCTCGCCCTTCGGCGGCGCCAAGGTCACCATCTTTTCTAGCCCTACTGTTCTGTGTCAGTGACCCGCATTGGCCGCTCCCCACCCCCGCTCTGCCGTGCCTTTAGGGCTGCCGGCGGTGCGGCCGCCTCGCCCTCTGGCGGCGCCAAGTTCAGCCTTGCGCGAGACGAGGACGACCGGCCGGGGCGCATCAAGGACATGGCCGCCAAGCGCCTGCCGCCAGGTGGGGCGTTGGGGGCGGGGGTGTGGTGTTGGGGCTGTGACTTGTGTGCAAGCTAATGGATCGGATGCATCAAGGACATGGCCGCCAAGCGCCTGCCGCCAGGTGGGGCGTTGGGGGCGGGGGTGTGGTGTTGGGGCTGTGACTTGTGTGCAAGCTAATGGGTCGGATGCATCAAGGACATGGCCGCCAAGCGCCTGCCGCCAGGTGGGGGTGTGGCGTTGGGGTTGTGATGTATATGTACCAGTCTAATACCGAAGCCGTGACGTTGTAGAGCGTTGTGATGTATGTGCAAGATGATGGGTCGGATGCATCAAGGACATGGCGCCTGCCTTCAGGTGGGGCTAGGCGTAAACGCGAGGAAACCGTGTGAGGGGGGGTTGGGGGACGTTGGGTTAGGGTCGCGGCTCGTGTGTCGACATGCTTGGTCGGGCCAAGGACATGGCCGCCAAGCGCCTGCCACCAGGTGAGGCATGGTGTTGGGGGTGTGGTTGGGGGGTGTGACTTGTGTGCAAGGTGATGGGCCGGATGCATGTAGGACACGGCATTGAAGCGCCTGCCGCCAGGTGGGGTTTGGAGGTGGTGTTATGGCGTTGGGGGTGTGACTTGTGTGCAAGGTGATGGGTCGGATATCAGCTACAGGTTATGGGGCATTGCGGGGCGGTGCAGGGGTGCAGTGGAGGGGCCGGTGGCGGTGGTGGGGGTGGGGCCCGGGGGGCGGGAAAGGGGGACGCGGGCAGCAACTGGGAAAGCTGAAAGGCCGTGCACCGTGAAGGCGAACAGGCGCGGAGGAGTAGTTCTGGGTGACGGTTGCATTGGAAGCTTGCAGGGGACATGGGGGTGGGATGTGAACGGGGCTGCGTGGGCCGGGCCGTCCTGTGCCAGTCAGTGGGGGAAGCATGTGGGTGGCGGCGATGTGCCTGGTTGCCATTGCAGCAACCAGCTTAGCATTTACACCAGCCACTGCAACGATCGCAGCAACCAGCCTAGGAATCCAAAGATGCGGCCCACGTGAGCGGTCGCATATCCCGTACCAACAGGACTGCGTTTTGTGCTTCCGTGCCCCGTGTCCCGCGAGTGCAGGCGCCGAGTTCGTTGCTGGAGGCAACACCAAGGCCGCCAGCAAGAACGCCAAGCGGCGAGCCAAGAAGAAGGGCGCTGGGGGCAGCGAGGACCCCGAGGGGGAGGCAGGGGAGGAGGACGAGGGGCAGCAGCAGCAGGGGCCGGCGGGCGGCGCGGAGCAGGCGGCGGCGGCGCTGGCGGCGGCCTCCATCCAGGTGAGGTACTTGATTGGGTGCTAAGGTGCTTTGGAGTAAGTGGGGAGAGGCTGACAGGCAGTGGCACCGGCGTTTTCAGTGCCAACATGGAGAGGGCGCGGCACAAGCGCTAGCACCATGAACGACAGCAGAGCATTGCACCAAGCCTGTACTGGTACTAACGATGATTTTACTCTTGCCGTATGCTGCAGGAGGCTGGTGCTGCGGACCCTGCCAACGACGAGGAGGCGCGGCAGAAGCGCATCCGCGCGCTGCAGAAGAAGGCGCGGCAGATCGCGCAGCTCAAGGAGAAGATCGCCGCAGAGGGTGGGTGCGGTGCTTGCGTGCACAGCGTGCAAGCATCGTTATTGCTGGTCCCTTGCAAGCGTCCGTGTGTCACGTGTTACACGACGCGAGGGTGGTGAGCCTGGTGGTGACTGGTGAGCACCGGCCGGTGGCGCCGTCCCCCAGCATGCAGCTGCACGGCTGCACCGGCACCCTCGTCGCACCCGCGTCGCCTGCGCTGCGGCCCAGCCTTTGACTGCGGCGCAGTTTGCACGGCACGATGGGGGCCCATGGGGCGACGGAGCGTGCACGGTCGTAGGGCGTGGGCAACAGTGTGGGCAATAGCGTTGGTCGGCGCCATGCTGGTCAACGCCACGAAGGACGTCCTTGCCACTGGCCTGTACGACCATGTAGGGCAGCGTGCCCGTGCGCGTTGGCCCTGCACACACAAGCAACATCAAGCCGTGGATATGATTGCTTGCTGGTCTACCAGTCTCTGTCTTGACAGTGCGCACAATTGAAATTGTCCCCGCACGGCCTCGTACGATCTCACACGCAGGCGAGAACACCATGACTCCGGAGCAGCGGGAGAAGCTGTCGTCGGAAGCGGGCATCCTGGCGGAGCTGGCCAGCTTGGGGGCGCAGGCCTGAGGGCTGGGCACCGGAGATGCTGGGCTGCTGTGCAAACAGGACGCCGAGGTCCGGGGAGTGGTGAATGAGTTGGTGGCGCTTCGGTTGAGGCAGGTGCAGGTGGTTGGGAAGGCTGAATGCGGGCTCACGGTGCAGCAGAGCGGCAGGGTACCGCGAGCGGCTATCTGTAAATACCACTGCAAAGGTCATCACGTACGAGGTTACAGGTGCCGCGGCAAGCACGCACAAATCGCGACACGCGAGCCGGCAGCAGTTCCTAAAGTCCAAACAGCAAGCTTGTCAAAGCGCACTGAACCGCATCAGCGCTCGCTGTTGTTTTTGTTCCGAACCTTGTGCGACCCCTATCATCCAGCAGACGACGCAGCGCCATGTTACGTCAATGTGGAAGCGTTAAGCCGTCTATGGCGCCGACAAGGACGCGCTTGGCGCCAGCCCATTTGCCACAAAGATACCATCCATGCAACTCTAGGGCGCAGCTGCGGTTGCGTTGTCGAACAGCGCTGGACAGCGACCAGGTGACCATCGCCGAGCTTGAGGAGCAGCTACGCAAGGCGCTCGCGGTTGAAGACTACAATCAAGCAGCTCGTCTACGTGACACAATTCAGTAAGGGCGTAATTGCTCCGAAGGGCTGCCACGCATCAGTGCCGCCCTGGTGGAGTAGCCTGGGGTGCAGCCACAGCCATCCTCTCATCCTCAGCCCTCCACTTCACTTTCTTGGCTTTGCTCCGTAGGCAGAAGCAGCAAATTGGCAAGCTGGCGGTAGAGGACGCCAACCAGAAGTTCTACCAGGCCTTCATGTCCGGCCGTATTGAGGTGCGGAGGTGCGGGGGTGCTGGTGGGCGGTTGGCATTTCACGCTGCACGCGGTGACACGGTTCCCCCTGAACCCGACCACACCGAGCGGGGCTCTGACGACTAGAGGCTGTGGGCGTTGCTCATGTTTAGCAGCCCGCTGAACCTGCCGCGGCAGCGGCCAGGGGTGACAATGAAGAGCAATGCCAGGGCTGACCTACGGGCAGCTATGACGCCACGGAGAACAGCAGTCTCCGTAGCTGCAGCGGCCACCCAGGGTGCAATCCGCTGAAGTGCTATGGATGCTGTCTTCTGCACGGAGCACATGGGCAGCAAGGACAGCGCTTGGGTCAAGGGCCGCAAGGGGAACAGCAGCAGGGGCATGCAGGCGGCGCACAACAGCGCCGCCACCCTGCGAGCGTTACGGCATGCATGTACGGTTGTACAACGCTTGTGACCGGTGCGCAGAAGCGACGCGATGGTAGTGGGTGCAAGGGGCTATCATATCGGCCGCTGGGCCTACGGACACGTGTCTTATGTAGTGCCTCTTTCAACTCGCTGCTACATGTGGATGCATTGCATGTCATTGCCACGTGTGCATGCAGGAGATGGACAAGATTGTGGGCGAGGGGGAGCACGTGCAGGTCATCCACCCTGGGGCCAGCACCATCGCGGGCAGGGAGCAGGTGGGTTGCGCACGGGGGCGGGGAAAGCGTTCAAGGGGGCTCCTAGGGAGCCTCCTGTCAGTGCACACCATTGGGGGCAGGGAGCAGGTGAACGGAGCTTTGCTGAGAGGGCCACGGGGTTTCATCGGGTTTTGTTGTGGGCCCGTTACTAGCACCATCGCGGGTAGGTGAAGGGGCATGTGTGAGGGTGGGGATTGTACGGCACTTCCGAGGACTTCTTTCTAGCACCTCGGTTGCTACGTTGGGGGAGGGCGCAAGTGCGCTTACTTTCGCGCAGTGGTCTCCTGGACGGTGGACGGTAGCACAGAGCTGATGCACAGGAAAGGAGGCCCTTGTTTCCTCACCGCGGTCGTGCAGATCTGGCGCGCCGAATAAAGTGTGCGCCACCCCACACCATCCTGCCCTCAAACCTGATTCGTACGATCCAGTTGGCAAGTGTTTCGCATATTAACCCTGCTAAACACAAAGTCGTGACGTGGTAGTGCGGAACTTGGTCTTGACGGAGGTACATAGCTCGCCGTCTCCCAAAAGCTCCAGGTCATGGAAGAGAGCTGGCGCACCAGCACGCAGCACCACAGCCAGTATGTCCCTGTATGCACCGTAGACATCTGATGGGCCTCCTCCTTCGATCCCCCAGGTTATGGAGAGCTGGCGCGCCATCATGCGCAACGTGCGTCCTGGCGCCTTCAAGGTCGTGTTGGACGATGTGCGGGTGCACGTGCGGGGCGACATGGGCTTCGTCACCTGCGTGGAGGTCATCGACGCAGACGACTCCAACGGAAGGTGCGTGGGACGGCAGTGGACTGCATTGGTGTTATCTTGTTAAACAGCGGAGGGATAACAAGCCTGGGGGTAGGGACTGGGGTTGACCGGAGTTGGGTCGAGGTCGGCGCGCGTGAGTGCGTGGTCGATGCGGTCTCTCCACCGAGGTGGCGGCAAGGTGGGGTGGCGAGGGAGATGTGCATGTAGCTGGGCCAGTGGTGTTACGGAAGGCGTCGAGGGAGCGTCTGGGGGAATCGGAACGTGCTTGGAGACCGCCAGAGCTGACGGCTGAAACGGCAGGTGGATGGTAGAAAAGCACCCGGGGAACACAGAAGGCGCCAACAAAGGTTGGCAGCCAACGCCTGCTATGTACGGTAACATTTTGCCTCCCTTGCGCCTTCGTTCCGTGCCTCCCCTCCAGGATTATGGCCACGAATGTGTTCGAGCTGCAGAACGGCAAATGGCGCATAGTGCAGCACCACGGCTCGCCCGTCATCGCGCGGTTCCGTTGAAGGCTGATGGGACCTGGCCCACGTCTGTAGTAGGAGATGGCGCATGTGTGAAGTAGGATGCGGTGCTGGGATACCAAAGCCGTCTTGATGACAGATATGGGTGCACGCACGGATGCGGTGTGGGTGTGTTAGTACGTGGGATGCAGGATGGTCCCGGTGTACTGCTGGTAAGCCTGAGGATGAGTATCATGTGGTCTTTGAATGTGCTGCTTACAACGACCTTCAGTCTAGCAGTGGGCTGTGCTTTGAGCAGGATTTCTAGTGGGACACTTCCTGCTCTGTTAAGGTTGGACGTTTTCTTGTTGCTGTACAACAGCAACGCAACGCTACATGATAATAATTCCTGATAGGTGTTGTCGGGACCAGTAAGGATCGTGTGGCCACACCACCTGGAATGTAACACAAAATGCCAAAATGCGGTGTGCAAAGCGCCACTGACATTCGTTCGATGGGGTCGTGCGGCACTCAACCGCACTTCTTTGGTGGACGCTTTGCCCGGGGGGAAGCGGATTGGTGTCCCTTGGCACTGGAAGGTGTGTTAGCCGGTGCGGTTATGCATGGTTGCGGCGTGCGTGGGTGCATGCACGGGGTGCACGCTTCCGCTGACGTGGCTCACACGTGCCGATGTAACGTGTATCGAATCGTTTGTGGCGGCTGGAAAGGGGTTGCGATTGCGTGCGTGCATGCTTGCCTGCACCATGAGCCACGGAATTCGCCGACACACTGTTGTGGACGTGGGTCAGCGGTTTAGAGGCCTCATTGGGGCCGCTGCAGATACCCCGGTGTAGGCACGATGCCAGAGGTCTCTGTTGGACGTGGGACAACAAGTCAGTCATTGTGTGCTGAAAGCTTTGACGGATCTGGTGACACCGGGAACGGGGGTAGGTGCATGTAACGCACTGAAACCTCGCTTGCCTCTGGCCTGGGGTCGTGTGCTGGCCTGTGATTCACGTGAACAATGACATTGGCACCTTGAATCCCCGCCGGTCTCGCCTTTGAAACAATACGCCGTCCCGTGTGGAACTTAACACCCCCACTGGCTTCGCACAGGCACATGGCAGTGCTGTGAAGTATGTTGCTGCAACCCCTACGAAGTGGTAGCCTATGCTTGAGGTGCGGCGCGCACGGGTTCCTGAGGCTGTTACGCGGCAGCAGGTGGGCTCGAGTGGGGTCGAGTGATGGTATGGCTGATGGCAGCCGGAGGAAACGCCTTTTTGCTTCTTGCTGTGCTCCTTGGGTACCCTGATGGCGCTGGCTGGCATTAGCCTGAGCAAAGACTCGTTTGCAGGTGCTAGTTTGGGGGCTCATTACCGGAAAGCCAACACGACAGGGGTTATGCAGTTGGTGAAGTGGCGTGTGCGTGTGCCGTTGCGCTGAGGTGCCCCGGGAGCACGAGCCGCCATCTGGCGACGAGGCAGCCTTCGGGAGGTCGACCATGGAGGCGCTTATACACGCTACGGTACGTGTTTCGCGATGCCAATACTTGGGAGCAGCGTGTGACCAACAATTGTTTGCAGCAACGTGATTGGCCTTCTTACAAAACATGCACAGAGCAGCACAGGACACCGCTCAGGATAACACCAGCAGTGCAGGGCCGCAACAACAGCAAGCCCCCGCTGGTTTCGGGACCGCTACGGTACACGCCGCTACCGCCTTTACAGTACTGGTAGCATTCTACTGTAGCCCCGTAGCCCCACCTCATCGCAGGATCCGAAACTAGAACGAAGACAGATAAACGCACAGGGCTGTCAGGGCATCCGCACCCAACCTGGACCTATCCCAGGCTGGTGCCGTACTCCCTGAGCCCTAGTTTCATCCTGTGCCGCTGTCCGGCCGCTCAGCCTCAGCTAGACGCTTCAATCGGACCCCAAACCTCCTTAAGCTGCTGCTGGCGCAGGCCTCCATCCATCTCCTTGGCTACGGCCTGCACTCTGCACTCAGCCGTGAGTGCTGCCCGTACGGCATGCAGAGCTCGGCGCCACAGCGCGTCCAAGCACCCCCGAGAGCCCATCCCGCCTCGCCTCAGAACCAAAGCAAAGGGCCTTGCTCACCGTGCAAAGCAAGTACAAACTGTGCACCCACCCGATGGCCACGCACGCGGCGGTCAGCGCTCGCACACGTGTCAACGAGGTCCCGCACTGGACTCCAAGCCCGCGCATGTACCCACCAGGCGCCGTTCGCACTCAAGTGGTTGCGGGTTGGCGGCGCGCAAGCTGACTGTAGGGTCAAGTACTCGCCGTCAAGCGTTCGCCAACCTCTGCCATCTGTTACCCTCAATCCCGGCCGCCCATGGCGCGCATGCATGTGTCTTACGAGAGTGCCCCTGGTCACACCGACACAACGTCCGCAACCCACCGCCATGATGTGCCGCCCACCGCTGCACCGCAACCCAAGCCAAGCTCCGATCACCACATCAAAGCCGTACGACGCCGCTGACCAGCGAGCGCGCCCCTGGCCGGCGGCCTGCGTGATCCTGGTGCGGCGCCCCGCACCGCCTTTGTGAAAAAGCCGGGGGTCAGAGGGCTGCTCTATCGCCAAGCAAAGTCCCTTCCGCGCTGTGCCGCCCCCAACGCCACGCCCAACGCCACACGCCGCTATAACCCGAGGGACCGCAGCAGCGGCGCCAGCGGCAGCAGCAGGGGCTGCGCCAGGGGGTGCAGCAGGTTGATGGACAGCACCCAGCACAGCTGCGGAACACACAAAGTGGGAATACACCTTGTCAGGAACACGTGAAATCCGCCATTCGCAGCATACGATTCTGGCAGCGATTGGTGTCAGTGGGGCACGAGCAATACACCCCGGCCCAGGATCCATGCGAGCGCTCTATCGCGACAAGTGTTGCTTGTTGCGGCCGCGGCCAGCTGTAATACTTGTAGGTAGGCCAGGTGTAATACTAATAGGTAGGCCAGCTGTTATACTAATAGGTAGGCCAGCTGTAATACTTTTAGGGAGGCCACCCACCACGAACATGGCCACCACGGACGGCAGCCCGTCTCCAAGCGCCTCCGCAACGCTGCCGTACACCTCCTCGTCCACCCTGCAGCCGTACATGCCGTACATGTACGTGAAGGGGCAGACCGGGGAGGTGCGCGAGCGTCATGACACGGGCCAGAAGTGCAAGAACATAGTCAGGGTGCCAAAGATATGAACGCATGCGACAAGCGGAAGTAAGAGCAACAGCAGCGCACAGCACTGTGGATCAGGGCCTCAGGGGATGAGGTAGGTGAAACAAAGCAGTAGCGGTAACTCTCCTTCGCACCCTGCAGCATAGCGTGCGTGGAGTTTCTGGTGCACGCATCCAGCACGCGTGCTGCCTACAGTCGCATGGCTTGCGTACCCCTCGTGAGGACCCCGTGGTAAACTGCAAGCGGCAGCGGGGTGCTTGCACCTGCAGCGTGAGAACGCAGTAACGGGCCCACCCCTCCTTTTCCAACACGGTTTACTCCTTACCCCAACACGAACTCGGGAGTAAGTGTGTTATACCCCACCTGAGGACGCCACGATAGAACGCGACCGTTGCCAGTAATTCGATGACGCCAAACCTGTGGTTGGCGTGTGTGCAAGGTTGAAAAAGTGCACTACATGGAGGTATAGGAGATGCACAGAGGTTGTGAAGCATTGGTCCAACAGGCCCTCGTGTCCCTGCTGGACATGATCCGGTGACATGTGGGACCCGTTCACCAAACCCTACCACGCCGTACGGTTCATCGTACACATGCCTCCGCGAGGTGTGCACAGACCAGCGGGCCACGCAGTGTACCTGCTTCCCATCCAGCCTGCCCTCCGCTGCCTCAGCCACCATCCGAACCCCATCATGTCTCGCCTCCGGGCATCCGAACAACACGCATTCGTCCCGCCCGTAACCCTGCCCCTTTCCCCGTCCCACTCACCCCGCGAACCCCACCACATATACTCCCCGAGCTGGATTGTCACGCATATGTCCCAATCCTGGTTCCTGCCCCTGCCCCCCAGTACTAGTCCTGCGTCGCCCACGCATCCCTTGGTGTCCAGCACGCCCCACAGCCGCAGTCCGACGCTTGCATCCCACGCCGTGCTCCTGCCCCTGCCCCACTTTCCCTGCCCCTGGCCCTGCGCCCCTTAACCCACCCATTGCTCGACGCCCCAGCACGCCCCAGCCCGCCCCAGCCCGCCCCACAGCCGTACGTAGTAACACGCATGGTCCCACGCCCTGCCCCTGCCCATGCCCCACTTACCCAACAAAGCCCATCCATCCCTTGAAGCCCAGCACGCCCCACAGCAGGCCCACCACCACGGCCACCAGGTGCTTCTGGTAGTGCACCACAGTCAGCAGCTCATCCTGTGGCGCAGTAGGGGGGTTACGGCAGGGGCACGTCTGAGACCCACATGCTCGTCCTGTGTATTAAGGAGAGCTTTGGTTGGCAAGGTATGGCAGCTGCTTTTACTGTGAGGTGACGGGTAAGCGCTCGGCCTAGGATGGGCAGCCCAACCAGAGCACACGCAGCAGGCACTGCCAGCCTAGCACTGCCAGAAGCATGGAATGACCATCAGGTCCAGGGGGTGGGGCGCACCTTGTTCCACTCGGCTTTGGGTCCGAGGGCGATGCGTTTGAGCAGCGTCTCCTTTCTGCCGCGCCTCCCGCCGGACCCGGCCCCGGCCTTGCCGGGCGTGCCTGAGCTCATGGTCGCTCCAGACACCCTGATTCACTTGTAGTAGGTCTTATGGCTCTTTATTCTGCGGTGGTTGTATGTATGCTGTACTGGAAGAGGCAAGGGGTAATGGCGCTCAGCTCAGGATCAATGTCCACGTAAGTATCGTCGATTCACGGTGATCAAGCAGAATGGGTGTAATTAAGTGAAAAAACCATGTTCAACCATATGAATGACACCCTCTGTAGCTCACTTATACGGGCCGGCACGCCATGCACTTCTGCGCGTGCCATTCCCAACCCACCGCGAGAGAGTCTATGCAAAGGTAGTACATACACTCAAATTTATGCGTGCTGTCTTCCATGTATGACTATGTATGCGCTCAGTGGCCAAAACCTTCGCACCTGCCCGGCACCGGCGCGGCGCTCGCTTCGCGCTGTTGTTACAACAAGGAGCCTGCACAGCAGCGGCGGTAGTGATACAGACAAACTTCATGTTACACACAGGCAAGCCATTCAGCAACAACGTGCGCTTGCTACGCCGCGTGTGTGTTACTAACCTACTCCTGCCCGCCACCACCTGCAAACTTCCTGGCTGCCAGAAAGCAACAAGCCCTGCAAAGGGCGAGGCAGTATTACGAGGTCAGTATGTCGCAAGTATCCATCGGATGCCCTTCAGGGTTTGAACTTCGTGTAACAAATTTTGCAAGTCTGCGTGGCAGTGGCGTTACTGCCCCACCTCCCCTGAACTGGTACAAAAAGGACCCCTGCCGCAGACGGCCTCCCGAGACGACCTTGGTCCCTGCCCCAAACTGCTTTTTCATTTGATATCATACTTTGACATCCTTGCACAGCTCACTACACTCCCACCACACTCCTTCGCAACAGAAGCTAACCTCTGTACCACAGTGACCGCTCCTACCACCCCCACCACCCCCTACCCAGCCGCCGCCCCACGCGTAACCCACCCCGGCCCGCACCACCACCCCGGCCCGCACCACCTCCCCGTCCCGCCCCAATGCCCCTACCCTCAACCGGCGTCCCACACCGAAGCTGTAGACCTAAGGCTGGTCGCTGCTGCTCAACCTGATAACCGCCGAGGGTCACAAGCAGCCTTGTACCAAACTAAATGGCTCCCCTGCTTCCTTCCCTGCCCCTCCCCAGCAAACACAGGGTGTGTGGAGCCAGGGCCGCGTCCTTCGCCTTATTACCATAATGGCAGACGACCACCAACAGCATGACGAGGTGTGGCAGCCGTGCGTAAACCGCTCTGACACCCTGCCCGCCCTCTTCCCAACAGGAGGTGTGGAGCCAGGGCCGCGTCTTGCTCCTCAACACCATCATGGCAGAATCCCACCAGCAGCATGATGTGGTGTGGCAGCCGGGGCGCGTGGGCCAGGGCCGCCGGGCCATGAAGCGGGGCATCCTGGCGTACAGGGCAGCCTACCCGGACCTGGTGTTCACAGTGACGGACGCAAGCTACAGCGAGGACAGCAACTGCGTGTACGTCAGCTGGTGGGTGCCCGGGGGTGCCGTACCGGCATGTCGGAAGTGTAGGTGCCTGCGTATACCGTCTTGTGCTTCATCGCGTAGGGGGCGACGTGTAGGGCAAGCTGTTGGGTGCCCGTGGGATGCCCGTTGCCATGGAGGCGATGGAGCAACGATAGAAAGCCCCGTCCCCGTCCCCGTGGAAGCTTGTACAGGATCACCGCTCAGTCGGACGCGCTCACTCATTTAGCAAAGTTCCCGATTCGCTTAGGCCTACCTTGCCGTACATACGGTAGCCCACGATGACCTGTACCTGTAACGTGTAACCCAAGCCCAATACCCTGCTGACTTGCACGTGTCCTCAGGTCTGCCCAAGGCACCAACCTAGGTCCGATCCGGGGGCAGCCGCCAACTCACCAAGTAAGTGCTAAGGGCCTTGATCAACTGCGCGAACGTGAGACTGCATTATCTCCAAGCAAGTGCCGGTACGATCCCATTGTTACGCAGGTCAGGACTTCACGGTGTCCTGCCGTGCGGCCCTGCGGCCTGCCCCATTGCATGCATTTGGTCTCTATTACTATCCCTTCGCATTCACCCTGCGCCAGGTGACTGCCTTCAGCGGCATTTCGCGGCTGCAGTTTGACGAGGCGGGCCACATCGCCGCCTCCTACGTGTTCAGGCAGTCCCCTGCAGACGAGGCGCGATACTTCCTGGGCCAGGCGGGGCAGGGGGCCGCGGCGCCCGGCAGCTTTGCAGCAGGGCAGCCGCCGCCGCCGCAGCTGCCGCCGCAGCCGTCGCCACACCTTCAAGAGCAGGCTGGTGGTCAGGGCCAGGCACCCATGACGCAGGAGCCATAAGCAGGGACGGACGCCCATGAGCGGCAACACAACCCTTCCATGGGACAGCGTGGCTCAGCAACCTGCCGAACAGCGTCCGGTCACCATGCTTACAGTACACCTAGGCCAACAGGCCTGCACGTGGTTCATGACCACCTGCGCCAAGCAGCCGACCCAGCCCGCTGTCTCATTCGCTACTGCGGAATGCCGTCCGCAGCGCAGCCAACAGGCACAGGCCACGTCCTGGTGAGAAGGACCCATGGTACACCCGTTTGGGCCTAGCGCACAGCTTGGCCCCGCCCCTGCAGCCCTAACAGCCTCCGCCGCGCCTTTGCTAACAAACCCAGTGGACTTCCCACGCCGTGTCCAACGCCTGCCCAGTCCTTCCTCGCCATGCGTCTCCTTGACACGACACGACGACGCTCGCCGCTGCCTGGTGATGCGGTGTCTATGTGCCTCAGCCGCACAAGGCTCGCCCGCCCTCATCTCTAGCTCACCGCCATCCACTGACACTTGTCAACCACCACACGCCAATAACAGTACAACAAGCCGCTGCCACAGCCCACATCATCTTGTGCACCGCTCACGCGGCTGCTTCACCAGGAGATGCTATGCAAGCCTGCCCCACGTGGCCTCTCCTCACTTCGGCGCCACGGCCCCCTCGCGGCGCTTCCCGAACACCACGAAGTAGGGGTTGAGCATGTCCTCCTTGTTGTACACCACCGCCTGCTCCTTGACCAGCTCGTCCTGTGGGTGTGGGTAAGGGGATCGGGGAGAGGGGAGGACATGGGATGAGTAAAGGTTGAGGGTTTCAGTGGGGTGTGCGTCTGTGTTGGCCATGCGGCCGTTGTGTCCTCATTGTTGTAAACTACAGCCTGCTCCTTCGCCTGTATGGGAGCGGCGGATGTACGTCTGTGTTTGCATTGTGAGAGTCATGCATTTTTGGTGTTCACCATCATTGACCATCGTGTCATGGTCGCAGGGTACGCGTGCGCACAACAGCCAAAGGCAAAATTTGGTGTCAGCAATTGGTGTGCGGACAGTCAGCTTAGTGCACAGGGCTTGAGGCATGGTCGTGCATGGGTGCACCGGACGTGAGATTCTGCAGGCTGTGTATGGCAGGCGTAGGACGGTGTGGATGTTAGGCAGGTGCGGCTGCCACGTGGTACGTAGTGGTGAACTGTATCGTGCCCGTCCTGCCGATGCATCGCCAACGGACTGAGTGATGGCCAAGATAAGCAACCCCGATGTTCACGATTGGTGTGCACTGTGCAGGGATAGCGCATCATTGCTGTACGTTGGCGCCGGGTGCAACGCCACAAGACTGAACATAAACCCCAGAAGACGCGTGCCCTTCCGTCTCGTCCCCTCTCCTCCCGCGCTCTGGCTGCCCCCACCTTCCACTCCTGCTGCGGGTTGCCCTTGTTGTCCTGCTTGCCCGCCTGCAGCACCACACCGCCAGCCTCGCGCACAATGATGTCCGCGGCGGCAGTGTCCCACTCGCACGTGGGGGCAAGCCTGGTGGGGGCGGTCGGGTAGGGTTTAAATTGAGTACACCAAGTGAGGCGCAGCAGTGGGCAGAGGTGCAAGAGTGTGATGCACCATCGGGCATAAAAGCAGGGCAGCATTCGTGTCCCACTCGCACGTGAGTGGAATGGAGCGGTGAGTTTGCAACAAACAGCACCTTGCAAGCAAAGATGGCGGGCGTTCCCGCTCCCCGGACGAAGCAGCAGCCGCCAACCCACATTGCCGCCTGCTTAGGAACCGTCTCAGCACCGTTCTACCGGTGGAACACGCTTGAGACAAGTGTACTGTCCGCTGCCCTCCGCACCTAGGGTGTATGTGCGCATCGCTCTTGCACCGCCAGCGGCACGAAGGCCCGACAGTACTGCCCGCTTACACGTCCCCACTAAGCTACCGTGCCACCAACAACCCCACACCGTGGCACCCTTCACACCGCCGGGCCCCGCACCTGGGGTAGATGTGCGCCTCGCCCTCCGCTACCATGAGCAGCTTGAGGCTGCTGCCCACCTGCACGAACTCGGGGTTGCTGAACAACCCGATGAACTCCTGCGGCGGGGGGCCAACCCAGGAGGCCGTTAGTGCGGGCAAACATAATACAAAGCCGGATAGCGCTGGATAACGTGGGCAGTGGGTCAAGGTTGGTGAACAGCCCCAAGGTTTCCAACAGTGGGGGGGACAAAGTACTAGTAACGCGAGGAGGAGGGGCTAGGAGTGTGGCCACGTGCCAACGGCGTGGTGTGCATGTGGGGGCAGTGGCAGTGGGTCAAAATGTCCGACCAACCCTAATCTGCATGGACTCCTGCGACGGGCAGGCCAGGTGTGCGGCACAGGTCGCACAGCGCGAGGTCGACGTGACAGGAGGCCCAGGGGTAGCATGGGGGAAATGCTGGCCACCATGTGCTGGTCATCTGCTAGGACATCGCTAAGCAGCGCGTGTTGTCGGACAGCATAGCTTGTTCCAAACGGTCGTCCTTGGCTAGCTGGGCCACCCCACCTCGGTCTCCTTGTTCAGGTGCGACGCCGAGGCACAGATCTTAAGCCCCGGGTCCTCGAACCCGAACTCGGCGCACTGTATCCGCTTCTGGCCCTCGGCGTTGCGGAGCCACGCGCCCTTGCCCTTGACCGCCCAGTACGTCTTGCCCTGGGAGTAGGGAATGAGCGCTGGACTGTCAGGACGCGTCAAACCCAACCGCCCTGGCCCTGCATCCCCAGGACGTATTTGCCTTGAGGACGGGTGGGGAGTGTGTGTAAGCGTTGCCATGGACACGGGAACCAAAAGAGCGCCCAGTTCGTCTTGCCCTGGGGGCAGCGCGTGAAGCGGGTGAGTCGGAGGCAGCAACCAGGGGCGAGAGTCGCAATGCCTGCCGTCCCGGCGAAGGCCATCCACGGCCGCCACCCGTCCAGCCCGTCCCGCACGCCTGCTTGGCGAGTGCCCCCCCGCCGAACCCCTGTTGGCGACTGTTGTCGATTTCGTGTTCCTTTGCCGCTCTGCGGTCACATCCTCTCGCTCCATCGGCCCCACACCTACCCTCCGCACCCCTCCGCATGCGCCCACCTGCACCGCCACGTCTACCACGCCCATGACAGGGGAGCATCCCCCTCCTCCCGTCCTCCCGCCCTCTTCACCACAACCACCTGCACCAGCACGTCCACCACCCTCTTAACAGGGGATTCCCCGCCCATGACTAAGCAGTCCCTCGGTCTTCCCCTCGCTCTTCGGCCCCCTGTCCCTCTCTCACCCCTACACCGTCCACCTTTCCCGCCACGGTCCCTCACCTGCACCGGCACGTCCACCACGCCCATGACAGGGGAGTCCCCGCTCATCAGCGCGATGTTGACCGTGAACTGGCCGTTGCGCTTGAGGAACTCCTTAGTGCCGTCCAGCGGGTCAACCAGCCAGTAGTACTGGAACTTCTGCGGGGGCCAACAGCATATGCCAATTTTCTCAGTCAGGCCTTCCCAAACGAGTACGGCACTTCCCCAGTTGCGGGCAACATTGATGCCCACAGGTCTGGGCCTTAGAGCGCATACGTGAACGGTTGTCTGCCAGCAACCTGCAAGCACGGCTGGTAGGCCCCGTCCGAGCCCCAGCGTACGGCACGGCGTTACGCCGTACCTGTCGTACAGCGTACGGCAGCATCTTGTTCTCCTCCGACACGATGGGGATGTGGGGGCTCATGGCCTGCAGCGCTGCGCAGATGACGGCGTTGGCGTCGCGGTCGGCACGTGTCAGGGGCGACGCGTCGGACTTCATCTCCACCTCCCACGTGGACGCCTGGGATTGAGTCAACGGAATGCGGTGGGACACAGGGTAGAAGGCGGGGGCATGAGGAGGAAGACATGCGTTTTGGTGTACTTGTGGGGTGGGGGCAAGTACACGGCGACAACAGGGAGAAGTTGAAAAGGGTCTTTTGCACGTGCCGACGTACGGAAGCGCGGAGCCATGCCATGGTCCATGTGTGCTCAGTGGCCTAAGACTGCGCCGTGCGTGCCCTACTGCCATTGTGAGATACATGGTAGCGTGCGGTCGGAGTGTCCTGGGTTGTACCCGTGGGCCCCCGTTGCAGCCTCCCATATGTGAGCATGGGGCAGGAGGCAGCGCACAGCCGCTGTTGCTGCTGCGGCACCCCTCACCTCCAGGCGACAGCAAGCATGCCCCACCTCGCTGTTGTAGATTTGGAGGATGGCCCTGCCCGCGGCTTGGGCCGTGGCGATCACCTCCTCTACGGGGATAGCAGCCTTGAGCTGTGGGACACACAACGGGTTGGAACGAGCAGACATGACACGAAACCAGTTGCAAGAGAAGCAAGTCCGGGACATGACTTGTGGGGTGAACAGGAGGGGTGCACCGTGTCACACGTGTGTGCTACGGTCCGCTTGGCTGTCCCTGTCGCCTGTACTCGCGTTCTGCGCATCCTATGCTGGGCCATCCCAGTAATGGCCATGCTCATAGCTGGTAGAAATGCATACACGTCCTAGGGGTTCAGTTGACACCCTCGGGTCGTGTCTCGCGCCATCGTCCCTCCGTTGCGCAACGCCAAGTCGCGAGCACATTAAGCACCAGCGCGAAAGCCAGATCCGTTGCTTTCGTGATAATATAAGCTACGATACCAGAAGCTTTGCATTCGCGATTCCCAGTGCTGACCTCCTCTGGATCATCCCTTTTGGTCAGCGGTTGCCCCACACGCTCCGCTGTGACGAACTACTTGCCTGAATCTCCATCGTATAGTCGGGTACCTCATCCACGCGAGAGAGGCCGCTGCCCATTTTGCCTGCGTTCGCTGCTCTGACACAAGGTGCTGCAGCCTCGCTTCCGAGATAAAAAGCTTCGAGCGGTGTAACTGTCTCTCACGGTTAGGAAAGATTCTTACAAGTTGGTAATAACAGCGTGAACGAGGTACACTGTTGTTCTCCTTCGGCCTTCGCGCTTCGGAGTCGTTACGGTAACTGTTCCGGACAGCCCATGCGCATGTTGCACATGGTGCGCATGTTGCATATCACCGCTCTCCCTCGTACACCGCAGCTCTCCCACTCAGCCCCTCGACAGCCTTTTCCGCCACCTTGGGGCTGGCACCTGCAGGCGAAGCAACACGCGGGCGAGGGGAAACAGTCAGGTCACGGCAAACCTGGCCAAATAGACCAGCCAGTACGAAAAGAGTCTGACACACTGTGCTCCCACCGCTACAGCACCGTCATTTAAGCGCTCGCACCGACGTCGAGCATCATTGAGCCTCTCCCGAACCATTACCCCTCCTAGCTACAGCCCCGCGCAGCCCGCACTCAACCGCACCGACTTCATCGTCACATGCCCCCCACACACACGTCCTTTCCTCTCCCATCCCCATTTCCCCGAAGACCTAATCCTTCTTCAGCCTTCCCCACCACACACCACCCACAGGAATCCCCAAACCCCCGCACCCACCCGTGGCAGGCATCTCTAGCCCTTTGTAGCTCCTCTTCAGCGCCAGGTACTCCGCCGCAGTGCGCGCCGACACCTCATGCCTCGACGCCGCCACCGCCCCGCCCCCACGCGCCGCCAGACTCAACCCACTTGAGCTGCCCCCTCCCGCTCCCCCTCCCCCTACCACCAGCCCCAGCCCCAGCCCCCCAAACTTCTGCAGCGCCATGCCCACCCCCTCGCCCTCCTCCTGCCCCTCGCCGTCGCTGCCCTCGCCGTCTCCGCCCTCCTGCCCCTCCGCCCTGCCGCCGGCGGCTGCTCGGCGCTCCCGCGCTGCCGCAGCTTCTGCCAGCTCCGCCGCCACGTCAGCCTCCAGCTGCATAACCGCCTCGAAGTCCAGCCGGTAGCCGGTCACGTCCAGGTGCCTGCCGTGCGAATCAGTAAATGAACCATGTGTAAGGAAAGCTCCCCCCATCTGATTCGACCAGTCAAAGTGCACATGCAGGAACGGTAAGGTGCTTTAGACGCTGCTCCGTGCTCTTCTACCCCACCCAATAACCCCCGCCCCATACAGCCGCCCCGCTTCCCGCCAACGCCGTCGTCCAGACGCCTACAAAAACCTCTCCTGTACCTTTACTGACGTGGCCTTTCCCCCATGCCATCCCTTCCTGCGGACATCTGATTGACAGAGCCCTCCCCCTCCTGCCGCAGAGCGCAATGGCCACCTCCCCAACCCCTTGTCAACACGGAACGCGGCGCATATGTTCACGAGCGCCATCCCACATGCAGCCGATGCACTGTATCCCCTTTCCTCCCATGTCCCTCCCCATCTGCCGCAGGCCGACCGTTCCCGGCCCAGTTACTTTGCCGCTTTGCAATTATCCCGCTGAGCGCGATGGTGGCCTCCCCCGGCGTGACCCGCCCCATACCCCCTCCCCACGCCATTCTTGTCTGCGGACATCTAATGACAAGCGCGCTCCCCCACCTGCCACTGAGCGCGATGGCGGCCTCCCACGGCGTGACCAGGGGCGCCAGGTAGTCCCGGCTGTCCAGGATAAGCCCCTGCGCGTCCGCCACCATCACAAAGACATCCACCTGCAGGCAACAACAACAGCAACATGCCCGCCTGTCAATCTGTGAGGCTGCCAGTGCCTCGCGTTGTGGGTTATGCCGCCAGGGGCAGCCCCTGCATGCAGCCCTAGCCGTGCTGGGCCAGGTCACCGATTGGACCGTGTGGGTGCTGCCTTTGACGTTCGACCCGTCGTTAGGAAGTTGTCGACTGTTCCGGGGACGGTTGCATGCGGTCATGGCGCGTGACTGTGTGGTCGTCATAATTGTCAAATGCACGCCACAGCGTTCTAAGCCACATACCTCTTAAGGCATTGCCCAGCGTGGCGGGGTTGTACATAAGTACAACACCACATGTGCTTGCCCCTTGCCCCGCTGCCTTGCGCACCTCTGGGAAGTTGCCCAGCTTGGCGGGGTTGGGCTTGCCCATGAGGAAGGTGTACGACTTCTTGCCCGCCGCCGCCACAAGGCGCCGCAGGCAGGCGATCACGTCCAGGAAGCCGCGGGAGCCCAGCGTGCCAACCTGTCATAGAAGCAGTGGGAAAATAGAGGGGTGTCACTATGCGCATACAAGGCGGCACAACCATGTCAACCACATGGTGTTGCCGAACCGACAGCCAAGTTGCACGCCCAGGACGCCGGGCGAGCCCAGCATGCCCACCTGGAATGAGACTCAGTCTTAGTCACGCGCCCATATTTCCAGGTACCACAGACCGACCACGGCACCACGACCCCGCCACCCAGCGCCCCCACCCACCCCCGCTGACCCCATGCTAAGGGACCCACGGCACCGAAAGGCACCTAACAGACTGCCCATGATACTCGCCAACACCCACAACACCTACACCACCCGTTCCATGCCCCACAACATCCGTTTAAGGAACCCCGGCACCTCAGAAGAACCTCAGAAGAGCTCTCGGCACCCTAAGCACCCACCAGGATGCCCACAGTACCCCACAGCAGTTACACCTCCCACTCCGCGCCCCACACACTGATTCACGACCCACGGCACCCTCAGCACCCACCAGGATGCCCACAATGTTGGCCTGCCTCGTCTTCTCCACCATAAAGTTGCGCCGCTTGAGTAGCCGCCGCGTCTCGTCCGACAGCCCGCCCGCCACGCCGCCGTCCGGCGCCGCCGGGTCGTACGACAGCCAGTCGGCGGCGTTGTGGGTCAGCTGGAGCACCTGCTGCGCGCTGCTGCTGCCGCTGCCGCAGGGCCCTACCCACACGTACAGGCAGTCGTCGCGGGAGACCCCGGGGGGCAGCTCCCAGCTCAGCCCAGCCATGCTGGTGGTAGCGTCCGTTGCAGTTGCGGTGGTTGTGGGGACACTACTGGTGGTGCTCGCGTGCGCTGGACCCTCGCTCGCACCATCACTGGCGCCAGCGTGCGCGTTAGCTGCTCCCCCGCTCCCCGCAGCCGCACAGCCCAACCCCGCGCCGCCGCAGCCGCCTAACCCGCACCCTTGCCCGCTGTCCTGCTCCTGCTCCTGCCGCACACCGTCCGGTGTACTCAACACCCCAGCCGCCCCACAATACCCACTGGCTCCCGTGGACCTGCCAGTCTCGCAGGGAGCAGTCTCCCCCTGCGAGACCCCCGGCTGCTGCTCCTGCTGCTGCTGCTTCTGCTGCATGCAGCACCCGGGGGTACTGGTGGCTGGCGCTGCCGGCGGGCCTTGGCACCCGCCGGCCCCGCATCTGCCCCCCACAGCGGTGGCTGCTGCTGCGCCCCCTGGGCCAGCCCCCGGCGCGGGCGGCCGCAGCGAGCGTGCCGTGACCCGAGCGAAGGCCAGCGGCGGGTCGGGGTGCTGCACACACATACAATGATGTCAAGTTAGCCAAAGAATCTCTACAAACAGATACTGAGATACATTAACAAATGAGCAAGCGCTGGGAGCGCAACTAGGAAGCGCGCGTGGCCTGTATTGTGGGCGCTTTAAGGTCCGCGAGGTTGTTGAGCGTTATCCAGAGTCTGCCGCACGTGACTCCTCCTTCACGCCCCAGCATCAGGCCCCTCACCATGGGTAGAACAGGGCCACTGCTATCTGTCGTGTTTACTTTCCTCCCAGTACCTAACAACACACCCTCCGCGCAGTCTCCTACCTCGACCCCACTCCCGCTCTCGGCTGCCTGGCGCTCCTGGTCCGCCTGCTGTCCCCACTCCCCCTGCAGCTGCACCAGGGCGTGCTGATAGGCCTGGTCCAACAGCACCACCACCCCACGGTAGCCCACAGCCCCATCGGCACCGGCGCCCCCGCCCGACGCCTGCAGCTGCTGCCGCCGCTTCTCCTGTACGGCGTTCTGCACGGCTTGCCGTACTATCGTGGCGGTCTGCCATACATCCAGGTCGTCCTTTGGCAGTACGAAGAAGGCTGGGAGGGTGCTGACGGGGCACAGCGAAGCGCGGCCGTAATGCACCTGCAGACAGGGCCACAATGTGGTGGGGTAACCACAAAGCGGCAAAGGGAATCGAGAACAAGTGGACCGGGTGGTGGGGGTGGCAGCGTCAGGCACAGCGAAGGAATCTGCACGTTCAGCGCTGCCAAAAGGCTTGGTGTCAGGGTTACAAGATGCCCCAGATGGCTAAGAGATGCGCCGCTGCCGGCATTGTATACCCATGTGGTTGCCATAACTTTTGCGTTCTGCAAGCAGAATTAAGGCCATAAAGTAAGATCAGCAGCAGCAGCAGCAGCAGCAGCAGCGACCACCCAGGCCGCCACCACTGCCCCACGCATCATCGGCCCAGACCCTGCGGCATCCTTCGTCCCATAGCCGAGCACCTCTCTGGCAACTACCCACGCGTCTGTTTCCCCTTTATCATTGTCTCTTACTCAATGCTTCTGACACTCAATAAATGCAGCACCATCCATCACGACCCACCACGCAATCAGCCGCCAGGTGCTGTGCTGCCACCTCGTCCACGCCCAGTGGGTTGTAGGCGGTGTCGGCCAGGATGAACACCTGGCAAAAGTGTTGACAGAGTGTTGGAAGAGGGGGAGCACAACGTCAGCATTGCTCGGGCTACTGTTAGTTCATGGCCTGTAGTCCATGGAGCGCTCTGAAAGGGTGTTCGGCCTTCGCAGGAAGGTGGTAGCCAAGTAACGGTACACCTGACTGCGCCAGGGTCTGCGGCAGGGTTCTGACTAGCACAGCGGGCCTAGGAGTGACCGCGTACTACATGCCTCAGAGGTTCAGGTGGAAGCTGGAATGCGTACACATGTGAACAAGACAGGCGGCGGACCGGTGGCCCACTACTGCCACTGCTGCCGGCAGTTGGCCGCAGTACGGTGCGTACCCCCTGTCTGCATTTTAGAGCGGGACACCACGCACCCGCGCAGCCCCCCTTAGCTCCTGCTGTAGCAGGTGCGCAACTTGGGTGCTGTCGGCCAGCTGCTCATCGGGAAACTGCAGCGCCACAGTCCGAAAGCCGCCGTCCAAGATGTAAGCGACCGTGTCGGCCACATCGTAGCGCGACGCCAGGTCGGTCATTTCGGCAGACACCGTTGTTATCTAGTTTTGCGAACCGTCAGAGTATTCGCCGCGACAGCGGCTTGTCCGCCCCCCCGGGTCGGTGGTAAAGCTTCTGTGACAAACAGACTGAGGCCTTGCTTAGTCTTGTATTATTGCTGTTCAAATTATTGTATTTGGCATTGAGCTCTTGTCAGGGCTCCCGTGGCAGCATGTACCGGGGGTGAAGGGGTACAGCACACACAACCTGTTGTCCCATGCCCACGAAAGGGTAACCGCTGGCATGTACCAATCGGAAGTCATGCATAATTCACCAGAATCACAAGTTTCGGGCTCGCTGTGTACTGAACTCGGCTGCTGTGTGCACGCGTTAGGCGACCTCCCTGCGCACCGTCGCCTGGAGCACCGTTAGCTGGCGTGTATATCTCATACGTATTTGAAAGGCATATGTATGTAAGGTGTAGGCGTGGTATGCGGGCAGACCGATGACAGAACTCGCCGCAGAGGCGACGTGCCTATGGCTCGAAAACAGTATCAGTGATTGCTACGCAACGCTACAAAAGTTTGAAGTTGAAAGCAAGGCTGAAAGCAAGGTATGGAGGCCGTGCACACGCGTTGCCGCCCGCAATCAAGTTCCCCTACCAGACCCAAAGAGTCGCAGCTGTGGAACCCCGGTCAAGTGAATTGGTTGCTGCCAATGCAATTTGATGTTGTGCAGCTCTCGCACAACCTGCTTGTGGTCGAGCATCAACTAAACGGCTGTGCGGACGCGGACCGGTTGCTTGCCCAGCTCGAGGCCATCTCGGTGAGTCCTGCTCTGAGGTTGTGTATGAGATGCACCATATGCACCGTGCCTCGTAGGAAGCACTCTTCAGCATGGGAGGAGCCAGAGGGCGCATTTCCTGCAGGTTCTACACCACACGGCCGTGCGCCCAGCACGCAGCAGCAGCCTCTGAGCTCGTCTCCCTGCGCCCCGCTAGCCCTACACGTCCATCGACCTGTGCACCTGTCCAGCCCTGCTGACGCACCAACGCACCTGACTATGCTTTATGCCGTAAATTGATACATTTTCTGCCTTGACCCACATCTCAGAATGAGCGCCTGAGTGTTGAAGATGCTGGTCTAGCGGATGGTGGCAGCGGGGGCTCGGCCTCCGCCGCAGGGCCCTCCGGCGCGGCTCCCACCGCCCGGCCCCGCTCCTCAGGCGCGCAGGACGCCCCACCGCTCACCCCCCTACTAGATGACGTGGTCACATGCAACATCAACAAGGTTGGTGGCACTGAACGTCAAGGGCACTGCGCTGTGTACTGCACACAGCCCTGGCGGCGGGGCATGCATTTCAACAGCCGGGATGTGTTCTTTTCACACGGTCCCCTGCGACAAGCTTCGGAGCCGCGCGTAGGGGACGGGCACTCACTCATTCACTTGCAACCTGTGAGCTCAGCTGCTCGCACATGCACGGATCCTCAAGAGCCTCCCACACGCTCAGCCCTCAGCTCTCTCCTACCTCTCGCACGCCAATCCCAACACTTCGCCCTGTCCCAAGCTCCCAACACACTCCTATATCGCCACAGGCCACGCTGCTGTTCCGCAGCCATCAGTACGCCGCCGCCGCATCGCTGTTGGAGCCGCTGGTCCTGCCCAGCCCTCCCAGCGGCAGCAGCCTCACCCACGGGCTAGGGCTAGGCCTAGGGCCCGGGGCGGGGCTCCTGGGGCCGGGCCCGGGCGGTTCTGGAGCGGCGGAGGGCGCTATTGAAGGCCTGTCGGAGGGCAGTGCCGTACGCGCGCTGTGCCTGCTGCTGGACATCTACATCGAGTGGCGGCAGCTGCCGAGGGCGGTGGCCGTGCTGCACGCGTTTGAGCGGTTGCAGGGGCAGCTGGCGGCGGCGTACGGCCTTGGCGGCGGCGGCAGCGGGGGTGTGGGGGCGGCGGCGGCAGGGGGCGCGGGGGCGGGGCTGCGGCCGCGGGCGCTGTCGTTGCCACGTGTGTCGTCGTGGAGCAGCGCGCCGGTGGTGCGAAGCAGGGAGCTGCTAGACTCGCAGGTGGGCGAGCACCTTGTATATGTACCAGTCTAATACCAAAGCCGTGACGTTGTAGAGCGGAACCTGGTCTTGGCGGAGGGGTAGACATGTCGACCGTCGACTCCAGCGGCACAGCAGAACACAGCTCGTGCGAGTACGCCCACCCGCTCACCTGAGTAGTGCTCACCTTGAGTGTCCCATTGGTATAAAGCTGAGGGCTGACGAGCCCGGCCCGGGTGCTCGAGAATGCGCCTATTCGCGTGCCTAGCGACAACTCTCAAAACGTGGCAGCAAGGCAGTATGCGGCTCACCTGAGGATAGCCAGAGCCAAGGCAGGAAGGGCAAAGAAGGGGGGAGGGGGGAGACCGGTGAGGCCATGGCAAGGAGGGAAAGCGAAAAACAGGAGCAAGCAAATGCATCGTGCCTAAGGCTGAAGGTTAAAAGGCAACTAAATAACCAGGGCAGCGGACAAGGGGAAGACAACAAACGCTGTACGGCGACTGTTGGGGGTTAAGGCGGGACATGACAGCCTGGCTTAAGAGGCTCCCCGGCGTCATGCCACCCCGCTGCATAGATCCTGCGCGGGAAAGGAGGAGGATGACACCTGCACGAAAAGGAGAGAGGGTTAGGGAACGCAGCCCGCGAGTCCCCCATGTTGTGGTCGGGTCATCACCAACCCGATGGCCGAGCACCTTGTTCATCCTTGGTTTTGCAATTTTATCGTGGCGGCTGACAGGGATCGGTTGAAGTCACATTGATGTTGAGCAGGGAATCGGGGACTGCACAGGTGGCTTCTGGTTGGGCCAGTGAACTTGTGTCCCAGGGCATACGCACAGCACGCGCAGTGCTAACGAGGACAGCACGTCATGCCGGCCCTCAAGGCCGCCCGCCCGCCCCGCCCCGCCAGACCTTCATCTCGGATTGTAACACAACCCGCGGACACTAGTATCAACGACATCCTTCTCTGTGCCCCATCACGCAGGGCCGGCCACCTGCTGCACCCGACCTCCGGCTGCTAGTCAAGCTGTATCGCAGCCGCCTGCACGCCCTGGCGCACAACGCGCGGGCAGCCAAGGGCGAGCTCAAAGCCGTCACCGCGGCAGTGGGCGGCCCGGCGCCTGCGGCCTCGCCGTACGGCTCCCCCGCCGCGGCCTCGCATGCCGGTGGGGCAGGCACGGGCACGGGTGCGGGCGCGGGCGTGGGCGTGGAGCCTGCTGGGTTGCTGCTGCTGGCATCCCTGCGCTGCCAGCTGGAGCTATACCGTGGCAGGCTGCGCAAGGCGACCAAGCTGCTCACCAGCATGCTCCAGCAGCAGCAGCAGGAATGCACAGCCGCTGCTGCGCCGACGCAGCAGCAGCAACAGGGTGGCGGTGCTGCTGCAGCAGCCGCAGCGCCTGCAAAAGGCCGGTTGCACGGAGCTCGCGCTTCTCCGGCTGGGGCAACGGGACAGGACGCGGGGGCACTGGAACCGTCAGGGACCGGTGCACCGGCGGCGGGCGGGGTAGCAGGGGCCTCGGCGCCCTCCCTGCGTCCGCTGCTGCTCAACAACCTGGGCTTGGTGCACCACCAGCAGGGCAAGCACGCGCTGGCGCTGCTGTGTCTTACGCAGGCGCTGCAAGAAGGCAACGGCAACGGTGACGCTGGGCAGCAGCAGCACCAGCTGTCTCAACAGCAGCCGGGACAGCAGCAGCAAGGGCAGCAGCAGGGGTCGGGCGCTGGCCCCATGGTGGGCGCTGTGGCATGTGGTGCGTCGGGCCACGTGCCGTGGTGCGCCGTGCTGTACAACGCCGGGCTGCAGCAGCTGATGTTGGGGGACCACGGGGCGGCACGGAGGTGCTTTGCGGAGGCGGCGCCGCACTACGGCGACACGGTAAGGGGCCGGGGACCCGTTGGCTTTGTAGAGCCTCGACAAAAGATATAGCATTGCTGTACCTGATTCTTGCTTTTGGAAGTGGCTTGGTTTGTACGGGCTTGAGTATTCGGAAACGTTGTGGCTTATTGAAACATTGTGACAGCGAGGTAGTACAAGGCTGGCGGGTATCGGTGTCCTTCAGGGGAGGGGGGGGGCGTAGTTGATTGCGGCTTGGGGTCAGAGGGATCGCATGGTGCTCATTGCTATGGCTTCAAGGTTGGAACATCGACAAGGGAGGCGGAGTGGTCCGGGTTGTCGTCGCGGGTGTGCTGTTTGTACGCGTAGAACGGTGGTGGGTTGTTGCTGAGTACGCCGTGAAATGCGTGCGACTGATGCCCTACTGTCTGACTGACTGAATGCACCATCAAACATGCTCTCCACCCTCTGCGCAGCCGCTGCTGTGGCTTCGGACGGCTGAGGCCGCGCTGGGCTGCTACCGTGCAGCTCAGCAGCAGCAGCAGACGACTCCGACGACCCAGGCGGGGCAGGCAGCAGCCAACGGAGCTGCTGCTGGCTCGGACGGCTGTGGAGGTGGTGCTGATGGTGCTGATGGCCCGGAGCTGCTGCTGTCGGAGGCAATTGCTGCGCTGCGTACGGCACAGGACCTGCTGGACGAGCAGCAGGCGGCCCTGCAGCAGGTGAGAGCTGCATTGTAGTTATGCAGTAGTACTCTTACCTTGAAAGGCGCGCCGGAGCGGGCGGCCTGGCGACCTAGTACTGGGCAGGTCGCCAGCATTCCCGGGGCAATCATCATGCTGTGTCAGCTGCGCCAGATCAGCGGCGTTGGCACACAAGAACGCTCTTGTCTAAGGCTTGTAGGCCGAGTGGTGCTGGTGCTCCAGGTACCGTGAAGTCACTGCCTCCCCTGCCCGTGGTTCC
Source organism: Chlamydomonas sp. KOR1 (assembly GCA_036984285.1). Classification (NCBI taxonomy): domain Eukaryota; kingdom Viridiplantae; phylum Chlorophyta; class Chlorophyceae; order Chlamydomonadales; family Chlamydomonadaceae; genus Chlamydomonas; species Chlamydomonas sp. KOR1. The sequence goes on from BQMZ01000206.1 coordinate 218,140, forward strand.
GTCCCGCAGTGGCAGAGCAGCAGCAGCCGCTCTGTGCCCGGTGCGTCTGGCCCCTACACGTCGCTGCCGCCCACCATGGTCTCCGCGCCGAGCGCCTCCCTGCCGCAGCCGCTGCAGCTGCAGCACCTGCTGCTCCAGCAGCAGTCACCCCTGGCGCCCACACAACAACTACAGCAAGCTGCCCCAGGCTCAGGGCCACCTGGCCAACCAGGCGCTGGTGTGCATACAGACCTGTTCCTGCCCCTGCCGCCTGCCTTCGTGCTGGGCTCTGAGGGAGGGGCAGGGGACCAGCGGGGAGCAGGGGAGGGTCTTCAGGCGTCCATGGATGTGTCGTCGCAGAGGCAGCAGCAGCTGCAGCAGGAGGCGGCGGGGGAGACGGCGCACGCGCAGGGGCAGCAGGGGCACGTGGCGAACGGTCTCCACCCACACCACGGCACAGGTGGGGCCTCATATGGTGATGCACTAGGTCTGCAAAGCTTGACAGTGGGGTGGCCACCTTTAAAAGCTTCCAAGGCGGCGAGTGGACATACAGCGCAGAAACGCAGAACACGGCGCAGAACTGGACGAAAGGACAAATGGCCTCCGCAGTCGTCACTTGTCAAAAGCCTCGTACGGTGCCCAGCTGCGGGGTACAGCACCGTGCGGTACTGCGTCAGCACAGTTTTCACGCGCTGTTTCCTCCATGTATAGCCGTACGGCGTCGGTCAAAGCCCCCACCTCTCACCATGCACGGTGGCGTCAGCAGCAATGGCGGCCACTACGACGGCCTCGGCGCCGGCGGCGGTGCAGGTGGGGGCTACGTGGGGGCTACGTGCAGCCGGTGGCGCAGCCTCCGCTCATGCCGCGGCGCCGGGCACTGCACGTAGCCCCCACCTGCACCGCCGCCGCCGCCGATGCCGTCGTAGTAGCCGCCATGGCTGCTGACGCCACCGTTGTCCACTAGCGGCGCCGGGCCCTGCACGTAGCCCCCACCTGCACCGCATCCGTATGCATGACTAATGGCTTCCACTGCAATTAACCTTCCTCGGGCTTGCTGTACTGCAGACGCAGCCGCCGCTCTGGCCGAGGAGCTGTCCGCCGTACGGCGTGCCGTACTCGCCAACCTGTCGTACGCCCAGCTGGCTGCGGGCGACTGGGTGGGCGCGCTGGTGACGGCGCAGGCGCTTGGGGAGCTGTCCGCCGGAGGTACAGGGGAGGTCGCCGTGGCGCCACTTGCCTCGGACGCGAATGGGTCAGCGGGAGCATCCCATGCGCACCAGGGCCCGCCGCCGTCTGTGGATGCCTACACAGCCGGGGGACAGGGCGCGCTGCCGAACGGCGGCGGAGCCGGTGCGGCGTGTGGGGCCAGCAGCGGTGGTGCTGCGTCCGAGTGTGGGCTGGCGGAGTACACCTTCCTGGCCACGAGCTATGCAGCAGAGGCGTTGTGTCGCTTGGGGAGGCACGCGGACGCAGTGGAGTGCCTCTCGCTATGGCTGGCGCGCGCGCAGGAGGCGGAGGCGGCGGAGCCGCCGCCGCCGCCGCCGGCGTCGGCGCCAGGCCCGCGGCCCAGCCCGGGGCACCGCTACGCGTCGGCGTCGGCGGAGGACGACCCAGCGGAGAACGAGGAGTGCGGCAGCGGCGGTGGCGGCGGCGGGCGGGAGGTGCATCCGCTGGGCAACGCCGCCGCAGTGGCGGCGCTTGCGGGCCCGGCGGCACTGGCGGCGACGTACGGCAACCTGGCGGCGGTGTTCGCCAGCCAGGGGGAGGTGGCGCAGGGGGCGGCGCTGGCACGGCAGGCGCTGGCGTTGCAGCCGGAGCGGCGGGGGGCGCGGATGTTGGCGGCATACTGTGAGCTGGCGGGCGGTCACGTGGAGGTGGCGCTGGCGTTACTGCGGCCGCCGCCGGCGCCGCCGCGGTGAAGGGGCACACGTGGCATGTGGCTCGGTGGCAGCAGCGGGGAGAGGTTGGGAGTAGCGGGCAGGGCTCAGCATGGGGGTCAGCAGGCACGCGTGCATGGGGGTCAGCAGGCATGCGTGCATGGGGTGGGTGGCTGCAGGGGGAACTGGGAGGGTGGAGGAGGCAGGAGGGGGATGCGGACGCAGCATGGGGGTGTTGTGTGGGCGAGTGGGAGCGCGTAAACGCGAGGCAACCGTGTAAGGCGTCAGTGAAGCACGGAAACGCTGGGCGAGGGGGACCGCGGTGCTCCAGGGGAGCGGGAAAGCTAGTGAGCATGCGTAACAAGGCTGTAGTAGTGTGCATGTGTACCGTATGGTGTGGGAGGGCACGCTGTGTACGGCGTGCTTGGCGTGGGCCCGAGAGCGGCGGACCGGACGGTGTGTTGTGGGCTGCGTAGTAAGTTTTGCTTTAGGAAGCATTACTTGTGGGTTTACTGGTCTCCAGAGGTGTTTGCAAAAACCGAAAGCACCCTCTCCTGCAGCAATATATGCTCGGACACCGGGCGGCGTCGTCTAGCCCGTGTGGCGTGGCTTATCCTCCATGGCGAGGAGACAACGCTTCTGCGCGGTATGCGGGGCCCAGGAGTCGCGCAGTGCATCCCGGGGTTCAGTGCACCGTCGTTCTGTGCACCTCCACGCCTGATGCTTCAGCGGGGCCAACGCGAAGGTCTTGCAACAGGGGTGCTGTGCCACGCGCCTGCCACGGCATGCACGCTATTTTGTAATGCTGGGCGCTCTGTCCATGATGCGCTCACAGGACCCAGTCGCACGCATGTACCTGCATGTACGATTGTACGTATCGTATCTTAGGGTACCTTGCAGGCGTCGTGTGGCCGCTGCCTGTAGCGTCGATCAGTCTGATAGTCGTCACAGGCCCTTGAGCCTCCGGCTTGTACATGGTTTGATGCACTTGCGGGCGGGAGAACCCTCGCCGTGTAACACTGCTTGACTGGCTGTCATGTGACCGGCTGACCGCTGCCTGTGGCATTGCAGCAGCCGGAGGAAGGTCGCAGCTATAGTTATCGTACGGCTGTACGGCGCTGTTCATACCGGTAAGCAGCACTTGAAACCAGAGTGCAGTAAGGGCTCAGGGCGACCTGTAAACAGCTCAAGCTCACTCACAAGGTGCTGTAACTATGCACTGGTAAGTACCGTAGTGGCACAAATATAATTTACAAAAATAATTGCTCAGGGGGCCTTGTCAATAGAAAAAATTAATTGTCTGAGGGTCTGTCAAAAAGTGCAATTAATTGTCGGCCTCCGAACTGGCGCCAGGAAAGACCCAGAACGCTTGCCTAAGGCCCCTGCCGGAGTTGTGGGTGCTTGCCAAGACCTTACACGATATGTTCCTCCTGGTTCTGCGTGCCTTGGCACTTGTTAGGGGCCATACGGGCGCTGTTTGGTGGGGTTACATGTACCTGTCAAAACGGCAAATTAATGGCTGGGGCCCTTGTCAAAAAGGCAAATTAATTGCGTCTCGCCGGGCATGTAAATTAAATTTGTGCCACTACGGTAGTGCCGTTGCGGAATTCCGCGGAGTGTACAGGCGTGCACAATAGCTGTTACATAAACACCTGTACCACACGTGTCCAGGAACGGCCAACTCCGTGCCACCTAACTGCCACGGCCTCGCGTACCACTGGAAACCAGTTTCACTTGCCAATTACACCCTGCTTGGTCATAACCAGCCGCATACAGCGCGAGTCCATGTGTGTCACGTAGTGTACACGTGTCAACGGTTGGCAAAAGGGCGCTGTCAACATGCGTGCTGGTTGTTGTCCATCTTCAGCAAGCACGGATCATGGCTCTCACGAAATGCCTCAAAATGGAGACCAAGTGTTGCCGGACAGGAAGTCGACAGCGTGCGTGCGTACCCACAAACCAATGATGAAGGATGCAATAAGCCATGCAAATAGCGCGACGAGTTGTAGTGCGATCTGTGTAATACGAACTCTTCTTGCCCCACCACCACCACTCACAAGGCAGCGTACACCACTCTTGCCACACTCCCTGTCCCCCGCACAGGGGGATTGGGGCAGCAGCTGCTGTGCTTCCGGCCTGCTGTTTGGTATCATGCGGCAATGTATGGAAACGTCAATGCCTGTCTTGCCCCGCTAGCAATGTGCGTGTGCAGACCAGGTAGTCAGCGCAGGCCCTCATGAGGCTACAGTGAAACACCATAAGCCACGACCAGCAACTGTCAAAGATGCAACTGCAAGGCGGCCCCTTTGCACCACTGCACTACGTAGCAGTACCATGGCCTGTAATCTAATATACATGTGCCCAGCGCGCAATAACGCCAGCTGCGTAAAGTAATGAAAGCCGTCAACGAGGGCAGCCCGCGCAGTGCACTGCAGAAAAGCTTCCAAGAATTCATGCGGAGCGACACTCGCGGCACCTGTGCCGCATGCAACGCCAGGCCCTTCCAGCCGAACACGCCCCTCCTATGCTGTAAGCGAATACGCACTTTCCATCACACCCACACCCACCTTGCACTCCCTGAATCCCAACCCACCCACCGCCGAATGGTTGCGTCCTGCACCGTGTACACGGGCCACCAAGCGGGCGAATGCCGCCCGACAAACGACCCCTTCCCCTTCCCCCAGGCCTGGCCTCCCGTGACCCACGAGTCCAAAACACCTCTCCTGCTGCTGAGGCCTGCACGGATTCGAGTACCATCGCCAACCCGATGTCGCCTGCCTCGGAGCCATCACGCCATGTGTCGTGCAGTCGGCAGCAAACCTGCGACCGTGGCCTGAACGGAACGACCTTCAAGGATGTTTCTGACCGGCTCCGTACGTGCGCTCATATTCACGCCTTCATATGGGCTTGCTGCTGCTGCTGCCGCTGGATATCCTGCATGACTGCATGACCCGGCATGTCGCGGCGCACGTGGTGCCGCGACCCACGGGCCCCACCGTGCCCACTCCTCAGGCACGTGCCATACTCCTGACTCCAAACTGCCGGTGATTTGTCCCCCTCCACGAGACGACACGCCGCGGAGGCAACTCACGAGCTGTGCATTGCGTGGGCTGAGCAGTAGTGGTGCCCATGACGGCCGCTGCCCGGTCAGTAGTGCTCATCGTCACTGAGCAGGGCATCCACGGAGAAGCCCGCCAGACGGCCCTCCAGCACCGTCTCCAGCAGGTAGTCCACGGCCTTGTCCACCTAGGGGTGTGGGTGGTTTGCGCAGGAAGAAGGTTTTTGTACTGGCAGTAATGATTGTGATGGTGACCAGCAGAGGGGGTTGGCGATTGCATTCAGCACTTCAGCACCTGGGCACGAGTGGAAGGCAGGATACTGTTGCGTGCGCGAAGCACCCAGTCGGCAAAACGCGCAATTGTGCGACGTTGACACCTGGCGAAATATACTTTTCATAAAGATGAAACACACCTGCGTCTGCGTCACGCTGGCGGCAGAGCGCTTGACAGCTGTGAGGCTCGCGTACACCGACTCCAGGACTTCCACGCCGCTCTGCACGCTGCTGCGAGCGAGCGCGGCCGCGCCAGCGATGCCCAGAGTGCACGCGGCCGTGACAGCGTAGGCCATGGCCGTCTCGTTGCTGATTGCGTTGCCCGTGGAGCTGAAGACGCCTTGGTCCGTCACAAGCTCGATGAGCACCGCTGCCGCAACACCAACCTGCATAAACAGCGGTGCAAGCTAAATGCAGAGCCACAAACGGATATAACAAATGCAATGTGGTGGAATGCTGTCGTCGCTGAACCCTAGAGTCTTGCAACGCGAACTTGCGGGTAGTGCTGGACGATTGCTGGTGGTGCTGGAGTGCCCGCGTAGTAGGCCCTTCGAGCCCAGCCGCTCACCATAGCGGAACGGCCTGCAAACATCTCATAACGTTGAACAGCGCCCTGCAGTGGTTTGCGAGCAGCGATTGTGGGTAACGCTCCTTAAGAGCCCTGGTTGCCACGCGGGCAGAAGCGCGCGCAACGTGCAAAAGCCGGTTAACACGCATACTCACGTTGACCTCAACAGCAGCAGCAATGCTTCGCACTAGACTTTTCTTCTCAATAGGAGCTGCAGCCGCTCTGCAGACGACAGCATTGCGCCGACAGCGCTGCTGGCACTGAACGCCACTCGAGATACAAGACTTGCGAAGTGACAGCATTGTAATGTTTATATTGACCTACAACGCAAGTACGCAGTATGTAGAGAAAATGGCTTCTGCGGCGGTCAATGAAGGGTTTCGGCAGTGACGTGTCAGCATGGGGCATGGGGCATGCAACCTAGTTTCCGGCACGCAACATGAATTTCATAGTTCCTATAGTACGCTTCAGGATCAAAACTGCAAGCGGTCGAGGAAATGTGAACGCTCAAGGTGCAGGTAGACCGGGCTTCGAGGCCTCCGCTGCGTACCAGGTAGGCGTATACCGTATCAGCCGCACGGTTGGTGATTTCGGATTGGTGATGGGCCAAACAATCCTTTGATGATTGGTGACACCAATTAGTGATAGCTGTGGCAACCCAAAATCGCTGCAGAGTGCCCCATGGCCTGGCACTAGTGTGACAACGCTTTCCAGATACCCATAGCAACCCCCTGACGTGTCAGATGGTGGTTGTTGCACGGCGCTGTGCCCTGGAGGCACCTGACAGTTTGTGCACATAACGCCCTGCTACCAGATTGGCGATTGTCACCAATTCGGTGTCACCAATCGTGCGTAGCAGTAAGGTACCCCCGGCATGTATCGATAACCACCACCTCCTCTCAGGGCTATCTGCCGTACACCGCTTGGAGAGGACGTAACGTGAACGTAAAGCCTCCCCCACAGACACGTGTCATTACTGTGTACGGACAGGGTTAATATGTGTACGGACGGGCGGCTCGCTTTGCCTGGCCGTATCGAGCAGACGGACAACTGCGTTCTTCCCCTCTCATTCCTGCTGCCAACAGACTCTGTCCTTTTACGAGGGAACTTTCCTTGCTGTTATGCACACCGCTTCAGCCGATCAGCGCCACCGTAATGCTGCTGCCCAGGCCTTGGGCCAGCGGCGAGTGCCATGCCAGGTTGCATGTGTGCTATGTGCAGTGTGCGACCGCCAGGGGTGCACACAGTGGCCGCTGATGTGCTGCTTTCTTTGCAACCCGTCCCTGCCTCATCCGGGTCATGCGCTCCAAGCCCTGCAACAATTCGCTGCCTCGGACGGACAACAGCCACACTGGTGGGCCCAGCGCACACCCGGCCTCTGCGCACCATCCTTGCCGTTCTTAGGACTAAGGACTCTTTTGCAAGAAGGGTACACGGGAAGGTTCCATTGAACAACAAGACCGGTATGCTCGCAGGGGTCACGCCCCCAGCTCTGTCTGTCCCTCCCCCCCAGAGCCCCTGCCTGCCAGGTCGTCTCCGAAAAGCACAGCACAGCGCAGCGCAGGCCCAGCCATCGGTGAGTATACTAAGTTCCCTCGCCAGGTAGGTCTCCGCGCCTTCCTGCTGTTCACGTGCGCTGGCGGTGCACGTTACGGGCGGCAACGCGTGCGGCCACGTCGCGGTCGTCTACACTACAACCAGCGGAAACTGCTCTCCCCTGACTGCAACAGGGCTGTGAGCACAGCCCCAACTAGCAAGGACTGCTGCCGTCAAAGTTTGATGTAGCACAGTATGCAACTGAATACTACGACCGCGGATGCGCGTTGCAGTGCGCCAGGGTTCTCCGCCTCTAATCTCACCAGTCGCCAAACATAGCAAGTTAGCAACACAGGTAACACACGTGCTTGCCACCCACACCCCACTCGCATGGTCAAATCACACGACCAGCCCTGCCTCTACCTACAGCCACACCTCGTTTCCGGTTAGGACGGGGCTGGGCTCTGGAAGGGGACCAACACTGATAAACAGAACACCCATACCAAGCCACCCATGTCCCCTGACCCTCCTTCACCAAGCTATCACACACGTCGCAGCACGTTATCACACCACCTCGGCGTCCAGGAGCAGCTTCACCACGTCGCCTAGGCCCCGCAGACCGTCACTGCACGTTCCTTTACACAGCTCATCATGCCATGCCGCCGTACTCACTTCAAAGCACCATGCACGGCACGCCACCGATCCCGTCACACCACCACCCCTGCATCCACCAGCAGCCGCACCACGTCCCCCGCGCATCCCCACGCCAGTGTCAGACCCGCCCCGCCATGACCGTAGTTGTGCACCAGAGGCACCACATGGGGGCCTCCGCCGTCACTTGTGCTGCTGCTGCCCGGCGCTCCCCCAGCCGGCCCCTGCTCCTGCGTTTGCGCTCGCTCCTGCACCCCCTGCCCCACCGCCAGCCCATGCGCGTCCAATTCAAGCCGTACCCGAGAACGCCCCGGCCGCAGGCCCACCCAGTGGGACACCACCTGCGAATGCGTTTGAATAGAAGCAATAATGGGTACAATCAGTAAACGGTTTGTCAGTAGCAGAGCGGGGGTGCAGCAGTAGACGTGTATTAGGCGAGGGGAGGACGCCCATTTGCACACCCGGATGGACACAGCCCGCGAGGTGCAAAGCACGTGCAAAACCCAATACGAGCACTTCGCTTTAAAGCGCAGTAGCTTTGTGCAGTACTGCCATGCCGTGTTCGTTGTGTCGCGAGCCGCATCCCGGCCCCTTGCACTCTATCGCCCGTCCCCGCATGATCCCCGTTTGCACATGCCGGCTGCCCGCCCTGCAGCCGATTGCTTGGCACTATCTGCCCCTTCCTCCCACGACGCCCCGCCTCCCTCCTCCCACCTACAACTACCTCCGCCTCGCGGTACTCATACCCTGTTTCACCACCACCACGCACCTGTGCGTCCCTGAGGCTGGGCAGCAGCCGCGTGCAGCCGTACCATATGCGGGCGGCGTCCTCTGGACACACCTCCCGGCTGGGGTTGCCCACCTGCAGGGGCATTGGAGGGGTGCAGGAAGGTGCAGGAGGGTGCAAGAAGGTGCAGGAAGGTGCAGGAGGGTGCAAGAAGGTGCAGGAAGGTGCCGGAAGGTGCAGGAGGGTGCAAGAAGGTGCAGGAAGGTGCAGGAGGGTGCAAGAAGGTGCAGGAAGGTGCCAGGGGTGTAGCGAGAAAGTGAGTGCATGCGCAGGGGGGGGGGCATTGGCAGCAGAGCTGGGCATGCTTGGCGGCAGGTTGGTGCACGGTGGCTGGGGTTGGGTCCTGCATGGGCCAATGTCGCAATGCGTAGTCCCGGAAAGAAAACAGTAAACGAACGCCCGCTCATCTGCCCGGTGTGTCCCACAAACAGACTATGTCGACGCGGACTACACATACCGCATGCATACCGTACTATCCCACGCACTGCACACACAGTGCAGGAAAGAGCCGACCTGCCCAGTGCCGCCTGCCCGACACCACCACCGTCCCGGCTCCACGTTTCCTCTGCCACACACTCCGTACACACGCTTACGCTATCCCAGCAACTGCACCGCAACACGTTCACGCCACACTATGGGACACCATGGGCCCATGGGCCACAGAGGTGCTAGAGGCCCAAAAGCACCGCCCACCTGCCCGGTGCCTCTTACTCGACAGGGCCGACACGGATACACACAAACACCGCATGCATATAGCTACGTTAAGCATGGTGCAGTGCCGGGTGCAGCCCACCTGCCCGGTGCCGCCCAACACCACAGTGCCGCCCAACACCACAGACCCCCGCGTGTGCTGTCGGGCGTTGTCCCGTGTTTCGAGCCCTCCCGGCTCGTGCCTTTGGCCCTAGAGGCCGTCGCTGTGTCTCGGTCCGGTTATAAACCCCTGGCTCTTGCCCACAGTGTAACACTGGTTCACCACAGCGCCGACACGAACACGCCCACCTGCCCGGTGCCGCCCAACACCACAGTGCCTGAGGCGGGGTTGGGGATGATGTAGAAGTCCCCCCAGAAGTAGGCCTAGGGAAGGACACACATGCACGACGACCGGAGTGGGAGCAGGCAGGGAAAGGCATGTTCAGTAACGCTGCAGCAGACATCATATCATAACAGGGGTTGTAAAAATTCTGTTGTGGATCAAACTGGCGGCGGCGGTGCACAGTATATGGTACGGCACAGGGTGTGAAGGCATAACTACCTCAGCTGGTTGTCGCTGTAGGCAGCCTAGCGTCAGGTCCCGTGCTTGATGGCTACCGTAGCACTGCTTGCAACCATACCAGTATGCGCACAGCAGCTGTGGCCCCCGTTCATCAGCCAAATCGTGCAACGCAGTGCCGTACGAACATTCAGCGTGTTGCACGTCCGTGCCGCCAATAGTGGTAGGTACCCACCACTTACTTGCGTAACCCACGGCGCCCGCACCCGCATGATCTGCCCACGGATGGGGTACACCTGCGTCGCAGCGGTAGCGGCAACACAGTAGCGTCGGAGGCGTTACACTGCAATCAATAGCATGCAGGCGCGCGATCTATCCCTTGCATGCGATGTGACAACGTGATGTAAGGTGGCTGTGGCAGCACAGCGGCTGTCAGCGAATGCGTGGGTTCCACGCAGCACTGCTGCTACAGCACCACCAGTCGGCTCAGGTCCCACTATCAAGGTACCCAGACGCACGCACACTTGCTGGCGGTGTGCTGGTTTACGTGTACGGTAACAGATGAGCCCACCATGCAAGCCCGCCTTTGCACCTGGGGTGTGTGCCGTACGTTTGTACCGTACCCTTACCTAGGAGCCGCTCGGCCCCCCGCATTGAGAGAACGTACGCTAGCCCAACAGCGCCCGCAATGGCCGTTGCGCTGACCCCTTTACACCATGAAGAAAGCGAAGCGCCTAACCCCGGCAGCCGGGCAGCCGGGCAGTCGCCCCTGCCCCATGCAGAGGCAGCGTCTAGGCCCTTCCTCATCCCTCCTCCCCTTATCATACCTTCCGCCCCCTTCCCCATGTTTTCTCGCGTTTCACGCGCAACCTTGACCTTCCAACCCCCACCCCCACCTTGCCGCCCTACTCACCTCCTCATCGCCCAGCAGCTCCTTCGACCGCAGCCCCGCACAGTTGACCACCACGTCGTACGGCGCTCCGGAACCGCCGCTGCTGCCGTACACCCCTGCCGTACCCGCACCCTCAGCCCCGGCGCCGCGCCCCGGCCCTTGCCGTACGACCTCCTCAAGGCTCTCCAGCCTCCGCCGTACCAACCGCCCGCCGCGTGCCTCCACCTGCCCCCTCAACCAGGGGAGGTACCTCGTCCCCTCGCACACCACAGACTGGAAGTGGTACCCCCAGCCGTAGTGGAAGTGGTGGGGTAGCGACGCGGCAGCTGCTGCTGCTGCTTCTGCGCTGATGTCAACGCGCCCAAGGCTGAAGGCCGATGGTTGGTGGCTGCTGCTGCTGGTGCTGTGGCTGCTGCCGTCTACGCTGCTATTTGGGCTGGGTGTTGTGGACCCGCCAGCAGCTTGTGTGTGTATCCATGGCTCTTGTCTGCTGTGCCGTGACATGACTTTGAGCATGCGCGGGTCAAGCAGCTGGAAGTTGTGTGTTAAGGTGTGCCAGGAGGGCACCTCCGGTAAGGGTTCGGGGTAGAAGCTGTGTGCGGAGCACAGGGAGATGCCGGCAGCTGCTGCGTCGGGGGAGTGGGCTAGCTGCATGAGGTGGTCGTAGGTTTGACCGCCCCAGGCGTTGACCAAGTGCTCGGGGGTGTCGCTGAGCTTGTACGGGCCCCACAGCCCGGCAGCCCCCGCGGAGGTCGTGTCGCCCTCGAAAGCATCTGCGAGGATTGTGACCTCGATGGGGCGCTTTGGGCGGGGTTTGTGCGAGGAGGTGGCCGTCGGTCTGGGCGGGTCTTGCAGCTGCAGTAATCGCAGGGCGGTGGTCAGCCCTGCAGCCCCCGCGCCAACGATGCAAGCGCGAAGGGGCGCATCGGTAGCCGAGCTGGCTACTGCAGATAGGCAGGACCGGTTCCTGGCATTGGTCGCTAAGAGGCGGCTCCGAGCGTTGCGGAGGAGGAGAGCAGAACCGATGGACCCGACATGCTCGCGCTGCTGTGCGCAATTTGCACGCCCTTGTAGTAGCATCATGTTAATTTATTACTGAAATAAGAAAGGTTGACACATGGCACTTAGCGGCCACTTGTCCTGTGTACCGGTACCTATGCCGGCGTGCCGGACGTATAGCTGCGTATGCAACAAGCTTCTGGAGAGGATGGATAGGATTAACAATTTGCCCATACAGCTGTCGTCTGCAGAAACACAGTACTCCCGTTGGCGGTGCTTCGACCTCAGCCCCATGCCCTGCCACGTGCCATGGTGCCGTGTTTGCGCAGAGGGATTGCAGCACCCGCCTGCACCCACAGCTCCACCCGTCCACGATGTGAAGTAGTATAATCTGTCCTGCACAATCCGACCAGGTAATGCCCTGTGCCTGAAAGGCCCACCGCCTTACGCTGGCAAAACCGCGTACGACCCCTGGTACGAACCAACCAGGACTCAACCTTTGCGGCTTAGGACTCCGCGCTTCATAAACAGGTTGCTTGCTGTGTCAGACTAGCCGCCTTGACGACTTAAAAGGGGTTTGCCTCCTGTAACTAGCTTCATATACCGGTAAGCATCGACCCATGCTGCGATGAGCCCAACCGCTGTTTGCCCAACCTCACCCCAACTCCCCTGTGCCCCAATTCGTTCGCACTTTACAGCATTTGCTTCTCCGCCTTACCATCACTAATAACCTGAGTAGACTCTGATTGAAGTGCATCTTTCCTTCACATGTTCCTCAAGGAACGGCCATGGACTCTTGGCGCCGGAAGGGCCTAGCGTGGACAGTGTCCTTAACCCTTCTCATTCTTACAACTCAACGGGCTGTAGCTGCCAACATTGAGACAATGTAAATGCAACACCTCGTATGACCTTGTATGCCGTCCTTGCACGCAAATCGCTGACAGTCCGCAGCAATTCTGCTGCGAATGCAGAACACGACAGCGTCCTCAGCAGGACTCACGAGGGGAGGCGGTAGTTCCGATATCTGCAGGACATGGCAGGAGTAAGTGGGCCACAGTCTGTCTCGTGCACAGAGTGAAAGCCAGTTCGCTGTCGCATGGCTTGCCCTCGGACCGCTCCGACGGTCGCGCTGTTGCTGCTCGCAGGGCTTCAACAAAATCCATCAACAGCCGACAACGAGACACAAGGCAAGGTGGTATAATCGATGCCGGTGATCGCTTCCTTGTTCGGGCCCACGGGACGGCAAGGGGGAGTCCCCTGTCGCCGCTCCTCCCCGGCCGGCCTCACCCGCCCCCACCCACCCCCCTGTCCCTCCTGCTTCATTATTTACACTCTCAACCTCTACCCTCGTTAGTTTGGTCTAATTATAGCGGTATATGCGTGTGTACCGCAGGCGCCAGCGCTGGGAACTCTACTGGTACCGGTAGTGCTGCTGCTGCTTCCGAGCCCCCTGCCCTCGCGCGCTACACCTCTGGGCTACTGCGGCAGAGTCTGGGCGTCCATGCGCAGGTGGTGCGGATACCAAACCACCTCTTCACCAGCAAGGCCTGCCAGGCACGTGGGCGTTCGACGCGTGTTGAGCGTGTGTCGGCTGTCGGTTGGGTCTGTCGCCTGCGCCTCAAGGCGGTGCGGATACGGTGCCCAATCACGCGCACCCCTCGGCCGCCAAGGCGTGCCGTGGCACGTGTCAGCTGCGCTGGTCGTTTGGGTTGCCGTGGGGCTGTGCAGACAATCCCCGCTGGGGTGATACAACCAGCACCGACCGGCGCGTGGTCATCCCAACCGAAGGTTGTTGGCTCAGCTAGGGTCGGTGTATGCTGGTATGCATGATGCAATCATACGGTTACCGGTATCCAGGCATACCGGTACGGTCCGTTCCGGTTCGTCCTTAAGTTGCTGTAGGGTAGCTGCCACCTCAGTAAAACTCTTCCCTTTGCCACACACACCGCACTCCCTTTGCCACACACCCGCCGTGCCGTACAAAAGGCGATCTACTTGGGCTCGCCCGACTGGTCGCACCAGGAGCTGACCGTGACCGTTGTGCCGGGAAGCATAGCAGCACGCGGACCGTGCGGCAGAGGCAAGCCGCCGCCGCCACCAAAGTACTTCGCGTTCGTTGACGGCTTCAGCACACCGCCTGCAATGAGCGCACTTCGCCTGTCGCAAGGCAATGCCACGTGGGCGGCGGTTGTGGAGGACAGTCAGCCGTCGGGTGGCGGCGGCGGGGATGTACGGGACGGGGCGGCCGGCGGCAACGGTAGCAGCAGCAACAGGGGTGGCGTCGGCGGCAGCGGTGCGCATGGTCAGGGCGACGGTAGCGGTAATGCAACTGGGGGAGCTGCAGGTGGTGCCTTGGCGTGGTTCGGGTAGGTGTGGGGGCGGCGGGCTGGAAGGGGCGATGGCTTGAGGCAGTGTCAGCGCTGTGAGGAAGCAGGTAAGGTGGGACACGGCGCAGATCTTGGCATACAAGGGGCTTTCTGGTTCTTGAGCTGTCTGATTGGTGCGGAAGGTATGCGTGGCTGTCTCTTTTGGGCTGTTGGACGGCACACACCGCTGCCGCGCCAGTCGCCATGCTTAGACACGCCTGCTTGGTGCTGGCTTCCCTTACACCTGGGTCGTTTTTAGCTTACCATACTGTTGCCAATACTACTACCACTACTACCACCTGCTCGCGTTACTGCTTTCTTGTTCCCTTACACCTCCCTCCTTCCTGTCAACTGACAGGGCCAATGTCACGTCACCGTTTGACGACCTGAACAAGCGCACCTGGGGGCCCGGGTATGGTGTGCTGGCGAGCCAATATGAGACACAGGAGCCGGGTCCGAAGGGGCCTTTGCAGGCGCCAGTCAGGGGGTCTTGGCGGCAGAGCGTCTTTCCCTTCAGCCCTGGCGCGGCCGGGGGCCCAGGCTCTGTGGGAGCGACCTCGGGCGGCCTTCCCGCCAACAGCGCGATCATGCGAGACGTCGTCAGCGGTAGGTGCATGCTTTGCGCTGTTATTATATGCAAGTGTTCAGCTACAATTTTTCAAAGCTACGCAGTTCCTTATTTAAGAAGCTCAACTGCGTTCCCGGCTGAAGCAGTTGACTGCTACATGCACCGCAGTCGCTCGCATACGTACATATATGCATCCAACAAAAGGCAAACGGTTGATTTGGCGCCAATGCGCTTCTCAGCAGTGCAGAGCTTCTCTTCTATGGCTCACTTCCTCCCCGGTTGGGTTGCTACCCCCACCTTTGTGCTACCCTGGTTGCTACACTCCAAATCGTCGCGTGACTCAATATACTTCACCGCAGCCGCACGTTAGAGACAATCATGACGCATCCAAGTGCACTGACGACAGCAACGACTCCGTCACCGGCCCAACCTCTCCACCTTCATCCTCGCCCCGCCCGCACCTCCACCGTAGTCCCACCCGCACCCGACCCGAATGTCCCCGTAACCTTCCCGCCTGCCGTACCCCACACCATGTCGTACCACCCCTCCTGCCGCACATGCAGTTTACACACCCTCCGAAAGCGACTGTGTGGACCTGCTCAGGGCGGCTGGGCGGGACCCCGGCAGTACCTTGGACACTGGCCGCATGCCGCGATCGTGGCGACACGTGCACAGCACCGACGCGTGCGACAGCTGCTACGTCACCCAGACGGTGGTGTTTGTGTATTTCAACCTGAGCGAGTGCGTAGACGACGCAAGCTTGCAGCCAGGCGTGCCAGCAAGTCCGCCTCCGGGCGCTGAGGGACAGACGCAGCAGCAGCAGCAGCAGCCGCAGGCGACACCCGCAGTGTCAGGGATAGCGGGCGCGCTGGTCAACGCCACGGCCAGTAACCTTCCGGACTTTGACTGGGATGAAGGCTACGTGCTTGTCACCATGACGTACCGGCCGTACAACAGGTGAGCCTTGGCGTGGCACGTGCCACGTGTCACGGCGTACTGCACGTGGCACGGCGTACTGCACATGGCACGTGAGCACGAAGGGCACGAATGTGCACACACGCGCGCGTGTCCGTAATAAGGAGGCTCAAGCTTTATGTGCCTATATGTTGTTCCGGGAAAGGGCTCAAGCCGTGTGGACCTGGTTGGACCTGGTGAGAAGCCTTGGCGTGTCTCTTTGAGTTGGTGCACCAAAGTGAGTGGGACCTGGCCTTAGGGGCTCCCCTCGAGGGGGCTTCACGCGCAATCTCACAAGCATCTGGTCTCACAAGCATCTGGTCAGCAGCAGTGGCTTGCGCCGCGAGGCGCGAGGTTTAGATGTCCTGACAAGTGAAACAACCCCTTGCGCGGACCCCTGATGATGGCTGCAGGTGCTTCAAGAAGATGACCCAGGCCATCGCCAAAGCTGCCAAGCAGGTCGGTGGTTTGCCACATTCCGTGCGAGCAAGGCATGCATGCCGCATGTCGCATAAGCTTATTGCATGTGCGTACACGCATGCATACGCCCGCAGCGCTTGCTTTCGCTGCGCGCATGGTGCCTCAACCGCGCACGGCTAGCCGGTGATACCAGGGCGCACGTGCACACGGCCGCTGAACACTACGCTCCTGCAATCGGCCCTGCACGCACAATCCTAAGCACCTAGTACACCTACCAGCGCTCAAACCCACGACCATCTACACCAGTGGCTCATGCAAACGACCACCGCCCGCTCCGTCCCTAACCTGCAGATGCTCATTGCATTCGGTGTCATCCTGGCGGTCTTCATGGGCGTCCTCCTGCTGCCCTCAATGTACCGTGTGTTCATTGGCGTGCCCCTGAGAGCCCTGCGCACCAAGCTGGCCGCCCGCGCCGCCGCCGCCGCCGCCAGCGGTCCGGCCCAGAAAGCCACCGCCGACAAGGACAGCCCCGCAGAAGCGGAGACCACTGCAGCAGCGGGAGACACCACCACCATCATGGAACCAAGGGCCAGCACCAGGGCGTTGCCAGCAGCGCTGAGCTTGAGGGGATCGGAGGGTGTGCGGAGTCGTGGCGCTGCAAGCAGCAGCAGCAGCAGCAGCAGCAGCGGCATCCGGGAGATCACGCCAGCAGCTGCTGCCTTGCCCAGGGGCGCGAGCAGCGGTGCCGGTTTCGGGAGTGCAGCTGCAGGCGTGTTCAGCAGCAAGTCAGCGCACGAGGGCCTTGACTCTGACGCGGCGAAGGACACACAGAAACGAAGCTCCAAGCCTCCAACGGCGGCAGCTGCAGCAACAGCAGCAGCCGCTACAGCAGGAGCAGTGCCGGGCTGTGCTGCAGCGAGGGCAGGTGATGCAGCTGCGCCAGCGGCGGCAGCGGCAGCAGGCGCGACACACAAGGAGAGTGGTTTGGCGTTCCCCACGCCGGCGTGGCTGGAGCGCGGCGGGCTGCCCCGCCTGCTGCAGCCTGCCTTCCGTGTGCGCAAGCACGTGCTGTACGCCGTGTCGACTGTGTATTACCCCGAGGGCCAGTCGCGGGTGCTGCAGGTACGCCTGTGGGTGCGGGTATCTCGTGTGCGCAAGCACGTGCTGTACGCCGTGTCGACTGTGTATTACCCCGAGGGCCAGTCGCGGGTGCTGCAGGTACGCCTGTGGGTGCGGGTGTCCCAGTGTGCGCAAGCACGTGCTGTACGCCGTGTCGACTGTGTATTACCCCGAGGGCCAGTCGCGGGTGCTGCAGGTACGCCTGTGGGTGCGGGTATCTCGTGTGCGCAAGCACGTGCTGTACGCCGTGTCGACTGTGTATTACCCCGAGGGCCAGTCGCGGGTGCTGCAGGTACGCCTGTGGGTGCGGGTGTCCCAGTGTGCGCAAGCACGTGCTGTACGCCGTGTCGACTGTGTATTACCCCGAGGGCCAGTCGCGGGTGCTGCAGGTACGCCTGTGGGTGCGGGTGTCCCAGTGTGCGCAAGCACGTGCTGTACGCCGTGTCGACTGTGTATTACCCCGAGGGCCAGTCGCGGGTGCTGCAGGTACGCCTGTGGGTGCGGGTGTCCCAGTGTGCGCAAGCACACGCTCCACGCACGCTCCACGCTGTATGCACTGTGTTTTATCCCGAGGGCCAGTCGCGGGTGCTGCAGGTGGGCGTATCGATCGCCACACAGCCGCAGAATCATGCGGGGATCAGGATAGGCTGTACGGTATCCTATGGTGGATCGAGCAGCACACGCTCTGCACGTGGGTGCGGGTGTCCCGGTGTCTGGTGTACGCTGTGTCCATGCTCTGTGCACTCCACCGAGGGCCAGTCACGGGGTGAGCGGAGCATATCGCATCAGCACACATACAACCGCGGGGATCAGGATACGTAGGCTGTACGGTGCCGCATGGTGGACCAAACAGCGCTCGCAGGCTCTGCACGTGTGGCCACACCGCCTGGAGTGTAATACAAAATGCCAACAGCAGAACACGGTGCGCAGGAGTTGGTGTAACTGATCCGTGTTAGTTCCCCTCTGTGCACAAGTGTCCGTCCTCTGCCGTCGCGCTGTGTGTTGTGCTTGTGGTGTTCCAGCCGCGCCTGAAACGTACACCGTAATACACCACCTATCCGCCCCACACATGCAGGTGTCCGTCATCTCCGCCGCCGCGCTGTGCGTGGCGTTGGTGGTGTTCCAGCCGCGGCTGGTGCCCCCACTACACCACTTCCTGCCCCCCATGGCGCTGCAAGTGATGGCGGCGTCGGGGCCCATGAGGGGCCTGCTGGTGTTCATGTGGGTTAACGTACCATGTGGGTTAAAGTTAACCATAGTCAGCCACAGACACTGCAGTGGCGCTGCAACTGATGGCGGCGTGGGGGCCCATGAGGGGCCTGTTGGTGTTCATGTGGGTTAACGTACCATGTGGGTTTACGTGAACCATAGCAGCCACAGACACTGCAGTGGCGCTGCAACTGATGGCGGCGTGGGGGCCCATGAGGGGCCTGTTGGTGTTCATGTGGGTTAACGTGAATACTACGCGTACGAAAAAGTGAATGTTTGCAGTCGTCCTGTTGTGGGTTGACATGAATAACTGCCAGCCGGTGATGCTATACTCACACTAAGCTTGCCAGCTGCGTACGGACACGTGTAAATTATCCGTTGGTTCACCCGGTATTTGCAGTGCCTGGAGTTCATGGAGTAGAAACTTGACCCCTGGCGCGCCTGGGGGTTGGCATCCGTGCTGTGCGCAGGCCCGTGGTCTTCTTCTCCTTTGCCCTCCTGAGGACGCCCTCCCTTCGTGTAGCTGTGTATTAAAACACCTCTTGTGCATGCACCCGCTCGCAGGAGCATCGTCTTCTTCTCCGCCTTCCTGGGCACGCTGTCCTTCCTGTCGCTGGTGGCAAACCTCAACTCGCCCTACAACGCGTGAGTTGGGGGAAGGCATACATGGACATCCTCCAAGTCTCCAGTCAGAGTGATGGCTGGGCAAGGACCTGCTTGCAATTAGCGAGTGTATGGCGGTTAGCAGTTAGCGGTTAGCAGTCAGCGAGTGCACGGCAAGTGCACGGCGAGCAGGTGCCTGCCGTACACGGCAGTGGTGACACCCCCACCCTGCTTTCAGCTGCCCAGGCCTGAACGTGCCTGACCATGCACGCCCTGGTCCCCATCACTCCACACTGCTGCTGCTCCCCGGAGGCGGTACCGGCTGGCAAGGTGCCATTAACGCTACGGTACTGGCCATTGTGCAGCTGCTCAGGCCTGCATTTGAGTGATTATTGAAGATGTGAACGCCCGCCATGCCCTAACAATGCTGTTTGCTGCTGCTGCCCGCACCCCGCAGGCGGTACCGCACCCAGTGCATCGTGTCCGGCTTGTGCACGGTGGTGCTGGTGCTGCTGCTGCTGATGCAGCTGGGGACGGTACTGTCCGTGTGGGGCCACCTGCAGCCCCGCTGGCCCTACCTCCCGCTGGTGCTGTTCCAGCTGGCCAACCTGGCGGCTGTGCTGGTCATGCAGGTGGGTTACGGTGTGTCTTAAAGTGCGTGTGGGTTAACGTTAGTGTGCGACACGCACGGCGGGTTGCCTCATGTCCTCCTGGTGCTGTTCCAGCTGGCCAACCTGGCGGCCGTGCTGGTCATGCAGGTGGGTTACGGAGGCGGTGTGCACTTCGTTTGGGTTACATTGGTGCGCGTGACCCGTCATCTCTATGGTGATGGAAACGGAATTGGAAATTGTGGGAAATAGCAGGGCTAATACACATGGCCGGCAGCTTGGCTGTCTCGCTGACTATGTCGGCCTGCTGTATGGAGCCATTCGTGGAGGCAGGGGCCATTGCATTTCATGGTATGTAGAGATCACCATTCTTTGTGTCCCTATGCATATAGAGTCGCAGGCCTTGGACTCCAACTGTCCTGCACCGGTTGCTGCTGGCGCAAACACCCACAGACAATCATCATCTTCGTCCGGCCGCGGAGGCATGCGTGGGGAGCCAGGCTGTCCAAGCGGATCGCCGGAGCCGTCTTCGGCAGCAGGCGCCACCAACACAACGGCCCAAATCAGCAGGGTGTGCATGAAGGTCAGCAGCAGAAACAGCAGCAGCAGGAGGGTGCGAGGGACAACACGATGCAGCGGGGGATGCGTGGGGGTGGCGCAGCAGCAACTGCTGCAGCTGCGGCGATGTCCTGCACACCCTTTGGTGCAGCCAAGCTGCGACCCTCGGAGGGAGGTAGTGCTGGGCCCATTCTGGCTTCACACGCCCTGCAGTCGGACGTCGTGCAGCAGCAGCAGCGAGCAAAGGATGTGGAGGCAGGGGGCCAAAGAGATCAGAAGCGGGTACAGGAGCAACGGCAGGATCGGGAGGAGGGGGGCGAGCTGGGCGCTAGTGACGCCGAGGAGGGCACTGAAAGGGACGGGGGCGGGGGCGGTGGTGGGGACGGGTACGGCGACAGCACCAGCAGTACTGACGGGAACGAGCCGGAGGGCGGGGCGGCGGCAGGGGGTCAGGAGGGCTGGTTCGGGGATGCGCGGAGGCGTGCGGTGGAGGGCGTGAGGGGCGTGTGGCGTCGCTTCTGGCGCAGCATCCGGGAGACGGAGGACTTCAGGTGGGTGCTCGGTATTGGCCTGCAGCAGCACATGCACAGCTCTGCAGCACGGCTGGTGGAGCTGGGCCACGGGCGGCCACGGGGGGCCACGGGGCTGCCGTACGTCAAAGCCCACAGGCTTTGGGGCACACACGTGTTTCAACAGGTACCACTGCTGGCGGCGCGGCCGGTGGCCTTCTATCTGCAACACCTGCTAATACACGCAGACACACCTGCTAACACGTGTCTCGCAAGTACCCCGCCTGGCTACTGGGGGCGCTGCTGGTGGCCTCCTACCTGCTAACACACGCACCGTAACCCACAGGTACCCCGCCTGGCTGCTGGCGGCGCTGCTGGTGGCCTCCTACCTGCTGCTGTTCCACTACGGCCGCGCCATCCAGTTCAGCGGCACGGTTGTGGACTGCGTGGAAGACCCAACCGACTGCCTGGGACGGCGTCTGGGCATCCTGTACCGCAAGACGGCCAGCCTGGACGAGGTACGTTGCCGTACAGTGCCGTACAGTGCCGTACCGCACGGGGGCAGATGCTGTACGGCGTGCGGACGATTAACGCGGAGTCTCCTGCGTTGCTGGGCATACCGTACGGAAGGACCGTACAACTGCTACAGTACTGCTCTTGCTTGCATCTTTCCGTGCACCCGACCCGTGCAGAGAGAGGTGCAAGACAACCTAGGGCAGTTCGTGACCTACCAGGGGCAGCTGGACCCATGGCTGGCAAAGGCGCAAAACGGTACCGCAAATGTGACAGCGTGGCTCAAGAACGAAGCGGCTGTGCGCAACAGGACGGTGGGTGAAGGTCTTCGTTTCGATGTTGCTCTACCGTTGCGTGGCACTAACTTGTGGCACTAACTGGAGCTGCGCGACGTGAAGATTCCTGCACTCAACGCAAGATACTAATCTTCGGGGCGGTTCCATAGATGCCAGTATTGGCATCGTTGCAAGCAGTGCCAGGTCGTGCGGAGGGACGAGGCAGCAGCGCTCCGCAGTTGACGGTGTGGGTTAGGTGGCCCTGGGTACTCACGCAGGTGCTTACCTCCAACTAGGTGGTGGTGTTGCATCTGTGCAAGAGCCGGGTGGCTGACGTGACTGTTGTGGGTTGTGAGTTGTCGGT
The DNA here is from genome assembly GCA_036984285.1 of Chlamydomonas sp. KOR1. Lineage (NCBI taxonomy): Eukaryota > Viridiplantae > Chlorophyta > Chlorophyceae > Chlamydomonadales > Chlamydomonadaceae > Chlamydomonas > Chlamydomonas sp. KOR1. The sequence goes on from BQMZ01000206.1 coordinate 240,036, forward strand.
TGTGGGTTGTTCGAAGTCCCGCTTCCCGCTAATCCCCTTCTTTACCACCTGTCCCTAGCAAACTATGCCGCCCCACACAGCCCCATAATGCCCTCGACCCGACGTCACCCCCATCTGCCTCTGTAGTAGCGCGCCGGACCATGGACCCCCCCGTCATCGCATGCCGCCGTGCTCCTAGGGTGTGCAAGTCCAGTCTGCATCTTGCTCTTGCCGCCGTATCAAACCTTCCGTCCCACTCGTTTCCGCCCCACAGGCCCAGCTATCGCAGCAGGTGTCCAACGCCTCCCAGCAGTGGGCCGCCTCCCTGAACGCCACGCTGCAGGGCACCAACTTCACTCAGCTGCTGCTGCAGGCGGCCACCGGCCCGGCGCAGCAGGGGACCTCCCCTGCCTCGGCGGCGCAGGCGGCGGATGCGGCCCAGCTGGTTGCGCTGCTGCAGAACATGGGACCAGGTGCGTGGCGTGCAGGGACAGCGGAGGGGTCGGCGGTTGCCGCCTGCGCATCGGGGGCTTAGAAGCATATGAAGATTGGGCATGTTACCCCCACCTAAAATGCAGTCATATGTAAGGAGGTGATCCATCCCTCAGGGTTTGCATTGCATGCGGCTACACGTGGCAACACATAGAACCCTGCAGGCACCTGCCAATTTGCGAGTTCCAAACGGCCGTGTTCAGTACCAAAAGCATATGTTCCTGGAGCAGCAGTCGCGCCGCGTTTACCGTACGTTCCCAAGGAAGTTGCACATTCAGACGACCCAGGTGGCGTGATCCCGCAGGGCCTGCTGTGCCGTCCCCTCCCGTACCGCTTGGTTCATGATGCACACCGCGGATATGTTACGAAAGCCGCAGTTGTGCCGCTGTTACCGTATCTTCCCAAGGAAACCTCGCATGCAGACGACCCAGGTGGTGTGACGCCGTGACCCCGTGTGGCCTGCTGTGCCGTACCCCTTGGCTCATGATGCACACCGTGAACCTGGCGAGTCAACCTCGCCTCGCATGCACACGGCCCAATTCTATCCGTGCAGCCATCAATGCCAGGATGCAGGAGCAGCTGGGCTCCCGGCTGGTGGGGGACAGCGGCGGCGGCGCCGCAGGCGGCACCGCCGCCGAGCATCAGCCGCCGTCCGCCGCCGCGCTGGCCGCCACCGCTGCCTCCCTGGCCTTGGACATGGCCACCAACTTCACCATGGAGCACCAGGTGGGCTAACAATTACAGTTTCAGTTGCTCTAAGGTGTGGGTCACTACACACATGCCTGTGTCCCTGCTTCGCAAGGTCTTGGCCGAATGTCGTAACACCAATTTCACCATGGAGCACCAGGTGGGCTAACAACAACAAACACGCTTGCACCTGCTACCGGAGATGCTGACCGGATACCACAAGCAAGCGCATTTGGAGCTGCACTGCGTGCGGCCACGACGCAACCCCTGTTTGGCATGCGCGGACCTGTGTGGACGGAACACCGTGCGCCTCACTCTTCCCCCCGCCCGATTTGCATGGCAGCACGTGGGCCCTCTTTTCTGTATTGGTCCACAGGGCGGCGGATGTCAAGCCTGGGTGATGTATTTGTTATGGTGCTAAGTGCATTATCTCCTGCGTGCCGGTGCTGCTGGCAATTGAGCAGCTGCACACATTCACCGGCCTCGCCATGAACCCCAACGCGCCGGCTGGGCTCACCTCTCCTTTCCATGCATTGCTAACAGATTATATCTTCCTGCCCGCAGGAGGACCTGGCGCGGGAGGGGCAGCGCTTCTTAGAAGATGTGCGATTCACTTCTGGGGAGTGGGCGAGGCAGGCCAACGCCATGCAGGCGTGGCTCAACACCTCCCTGCAGCTGGACTACAAGGCGAGTACCCGCCTTCTTGTAACAAGTTGTATTCGCGTTACTGTTGACAACTAACATAACGTGCGCTTACAGCGTGTGTGTCTGGTGCTCCATGGCGAACACAACGCGGTTTTGCTGTGGTCTGTGGTTGGACGCCGCACGTGTTGCGTGTAGTCCTGGTGCCGGCGGGCCTCGATCTCGCTCGCCTAGACGCTACAGGAAGGTGCCCGCAACAAGCGTGGTACTCCTCGGCACGTGCAAGTGCCTACCAGAGCGCTTGCCCTGCGCAAGTATGCTGATGAGCTTGTGTGTCCGCCTGAAAGTGCTGCTGGTGTATGTCCATGTCAATGTATGCAGGTGTACGCGTGGCGCGAGGATTTCCGCGTCAGGTTCGAGTGGACCTCCGTGGTGGGCTTCACGCTGGGCATCTTAGTCAGCCTGGGATCGCTGCTGCAGGTGCGAACGGTCGCCATCTGTAATAATACACATTCCGGCACAACAGCTATCGGCTACCTGTCCTTCCCTGGTGCTGACCCTAGCCTGTTCGGCTTGTCTTCACTACTTCAGGCCTTGCGCCTGCGTAGCCCTGTGTATAGACGTGCGCGTGTAGATGAAACTCGTCTTCGTCATGCACTCGCGCTTTGACGTCCCTTACAAGGCTGCACCCGCGCGGGTCCTGTACTCCGTATGCCGTATCGCAGACCGCCATTTCCTTCCGCCGTGCCGTACGCAAGGCGCGTCGCGTGCTGTACGGCAGGCAGCTGCTGGCACGTGTGGCGGCGGCCAGGGTGGCTTCGGCGGCGGCGGCCGATGCGGCGGTAGCGGCCGAGGAGGCAGCGGCTGCAGCCGCCGCCGCCGCCACAACAGCAGCAGCATTGGCCGCCAAGTCGCCCACGAGCCGTAGATTGACCAGTGCCACGCTGGAGGCCAGGCGCTGTGCCACGCTCCAAAGGATTATGGCTGGTGGGCAACTTATGCCCGAAGGGGCCACGCAATCATTTGCCCTACCGCTGACGTCCGCATTGCAAAGGCAGCGTGGGTACCGGTACAGTGCGAGTGGTGCCGCAAGTAACGGCGAAAAAGAGGGCGTGACGGAGCAAGCAGCAGCAGCAGCAGAAGAAGAAGAAGAAGGAGAAGCAGCAGCAGCAGCAGCAGGAGGGCATGGCGGCGATGGCGGGCGCAGGGGTGGAGGGGCTGTGTTTGTGGAGGCGCAGCTGATGAGCGCGGAGGACCAGCTGCTCGTGACACGCGCCCTGCGTGCCCCGCTGGGCAACGTGGTTTTCTTCTTCGGTGTGCTGCTGTCCACGGCGGTTATCCAGCTGTACATCGTAAGTACGGCGCCCTGTCGTACGTGCACGGTTGTCACGCGGAGTCGTGCAGGCAACATGCCCGCACAACCGCTAACACACAGAGCACCTGACAACACGCGTGCATGCGCCCCTAGCACACACCCCTAGCACACATGTCGGGCATGCACGTGCCTCAGGGGGAAGCACCACGCGGCGGCGCGTGCGCGTGAGTGCCCAACCAATCAGCGTGCCTTCTTTTTTTAGCCTGCTCGCACACGCGCATGGTCTTGGTGGTGGCCGGGCCTTGCATGACCCAAATCAACCGTTATTCGCAAGCCGTTTGAGAATGTGATGCAGATGGGCACGCTGCTGGTTAATACACACACCGTAAATACACATGCCGCAGGTGGGCACCCTGCTGGGCCTGGCGCTAGCGCTGCTGTTCCACCCCTGGACGTGGAAAGTCGCCGTACCCACGTACGGCTTGTACGTCCTGGGTGCCGTCATCGTCATCGTACTAAACAAGGTGTGGTTCTCACTCTACCCATGTGTCCATGTAAACACCATTCGCAACGCATGTCACGGTCAAATAACGTTTGCTGAAGAAGGCCGGATGGCCGGTACGAGGGCATGGTAGGCGCCTTCGTTCCCGTCTATTCCGGGCTTTTGGGACCTCGATCGGAAAGTATTTTGGAAATAAGAATGTATCCTGGAAAAAAACTGCATGGCACAGACGTTGGCGACCAAGCAGATGGGATCCATCCTGAGTCTGCGCAAGGCCACCACTGCACACGATACTCAGGCAGGGGCATCGTTTTCCTCTCACCGCTTGGGCCGCGTGCCGCCTGCTCAAAACAAACCCCTTGACCGCTGCCACCAACCGCCGACTACCGTACGGCAACTGTGACAGGTGGTGCTGGTGGGGTACGTTGGCAACAACTACCTGTCCGACGGTAGCCACATCCACCACCCCGCCGCCTGGCTTGCGTTTGTCATCATCATGTCCATCACCAACCTCATTGTGGGCCTGCTGCTCGCGGCGGTGCGCATCATCCTGCTGCTGGTCACATCGGTGGTGGCAATTGGCAAGCTGGAGGTGGGTGGGTGCGTGGGTTAGCGTGCAGGCTGGTGCATGTGTATTAGCTGTGGCCCTCCTGCTGCTCGCGCTGTTGCGCATCGTCCTGCTGCTGGTCACGTCCGTGGTGGCAACCGGCAAGCTGGAGGTGGGTTAGCGCGCGTGTGATCGTGCAGGCTGGAGGAGCCTGTGTGTTGACTGTTGGTGTCCTGCTGGTGCTCACGCGCATTGTTTTTGTAATGCTGGTGGTAGCGATCGTCAAGCTGGATGTGGGTTAGCACGTGGGCTAGCGCGCGCGAGCTGGTGCGTGTGGTAAGCTGCGACCAGGGGGTGCGAAATGCTGATGGGCGACCAGCTGCTGATAGCGCCATCGGCAAGCTGCAGGTGGGTTGCTATACCAAGCGGCGCATGCCGAGGTGCATGTGTATTAGCTGCAGGCAACTGCCTTGTGTACCATGTAGACACGATGCCAAGCACATGGGCCCTGCTATTCACTCGCAACGCAGGTGACCGTCTTCACGCTCTTCAAGCGGCTGGATGCTGCCCACAACTCCTTCCTCGCTGGCCTGCACATGCATGTGAGTTGTGGGCTACTACGTTAAGACACAGGGCTTCAGGGGTGAACGTAGGCTAGCAGCAAGAGCACTGGAGGGTCCCACCAGAAGAAGGCACCGACATTTTTGCTGTGAGTAGCCTGCGTATCGCACCTTATCTTCGTTGCGTGGCCTATGTCGGCTGTGTGTTGTTGTGTTCGTTGCATGGCCAGTTGGCGAGTGCATGCATGCCAGGTGCCCGACTGCGCAGCCTGTGTCGTCGTACCCCTTGTTAGTTGCACGGCCCATGCGTAACCCCACACCACAGAGAAAGCGCTGCTTTCGGAAGCAACGCACATCTGTACGTCACATCGAGCCTTTACGATTCAGCCTGTTGCACAACCATGTACGGCAACACTGACCCGTCCTGCCCGTCATCCCACGCGAGCTGTGTGTGCGACGTTGCTGTACGTACGGACCCGAGGTGTGCCGATGTGGGTCAGTCCCACACGCCTGAAACACGGCCGGAGGGAGGTCCCCTTGTACAACATGCACGGCATATCCTCCTGTACGGTGTACGTCGTACGACTTGCCCTTGCAGGACGAGCTGTCCCGTGTGGCTGATCCCATGTTCCTGCCGGGCGCCCGCGGCCGCGCGCGGCGAAGGTGGCGGAAGCTGCGGGAGCGCGTGCTGCACATGAGCCCCAGCCAGCTGCGACAGCTGGGCCAGGTGCAGGTGGTGGTGGAAGGTGCGTACCGCAAGATTTTACATTGCTTAACGTTTACCAAGGCGCGGTTGATGATAAACAAATGCTACACAAGGTGCTGTTGCCGTGCGGGCGCTGTGCATAAGCTACAGCCAGCGACCGTGCGGCAGCTGGGTTGGGTGAAGGTGGTGGTGGGAAGTGGGCGCCGCGCGTTGCAAGGTACCCCCGGTGCGGCGAACGGCGGGGGCAAAATGCACCTGCTGCCATCCCTTAGAACCTATCAACCGTAACCGCCATCCTGCAGCCGCACATCACGGCACCTGCCCGCCGCCTGTTTGCCTCTCGTCCGTAAGTGGCCCTTGCACACCAACAGAGGATATAATCGTCGTCCTTGGTCGTTCAACATACCCAGTACCTTGGTGTGCAAGCCATGGTCGTCTTTAACACACAGGTGGCCAGGAGCAGGAGCAGGAGCTGGCGGTGCTCGCAAACATGGTCGACAGGGGGGCACAAGGTCGGAGGTCTCCCCTGGCGGGCAGCAGAGCAGGGCAGGAGGAGAGGTCTCCCCTGGCGGGCAGCAGGGCAGGGCAGGGAGAGAGGGCTCCCCTGGCGGTCAGCTCGCACTCCAGCACTGGGGAGCTGCGGCAGCGAGGAAGCGGCCGGGCCAGCGGCCGGGCCAGCGGGCGCCAGGACTGAGAGGATTGGCACTGTTGGGAAGATGCTCAGGGTTCGGACTCACTGGTAGCCTTTGTGGCAGGGCGCAGATGTTACTGCCCACTGTGGTACGTGGAGGCCTGCGCAGGGGACTTGCCGCCTGCTTGTGTGCCGCCGGAGTTGCCGCCGGCGTGTGTCTCCAAGGTTCGCGCCAGCGTGCCAGCGGCCGTGCGTGCCAGGGCCACTCTGGGCCAAGGGACGCCACAGGCACTGACTGATGAGGGCTAGTTGAAGATGAAGTTCAACCGTTGATTTTGCAAGCGAAGCACAAAGTTGCCTGCTCACAATCAGGGGAGCTCCCATGCTCACAACACTGTCCTGTGTTTCGTTCGCCTGGTCGTTGCAGGGGTTCGTTGCCGGTTGTCGTGGTAGTTGGCGCGCAGTGCGTACAGTGCATGTGCTTTTTACCCTGCAAGCTCTAGCGCACATGCGTTATGACGCTGCCGATGCTATGTGCACGTGTGGTACGGGTGTCTGTTGCAGCCAAACCTCGGGGCACACCTGGATCCTGCCTGGATCCACTTTTTGTTGTAAGCCCCCAGCGATCTGCTTTCACCTACCTGCGATGAATGCACCTTGTGCCTCCAAGGGCTTCGGACAATTTGAACTAGCTTGAAAGCCACAGCGTCGCACTTGTACATGCCACGCTCTGCGGTTGCCCGCCCGCCAAATGCTTCGACAAAGAGCGCGATCCTGGTTATGTCGTCCTATAAATGACTACCGAGCTGCGACTGCACGATACACGATGATCAGGTGTATTTATCTACTTAAGCAGTCCAGGTTGCTGCTCTCAAGCTGCCCTAAATACCTCAAGAGCTCTGACGCGTACGCGTAGCAGCAGCCGGCGCGTTCCTCGCTTGGGAGTGCCAGGTTCCATAGGTAGGTACTTTCATCACAAATTGTATCCATACCCTTCGAGCGCATAGAGAGACATGGACACGGAGCGAGAGTTGCGCTGGGTCTGGTTTCATGTCCGGGTTGATGCTCTCAAGTGATGCTCTCAACCGCTGCCCTCTGTAAGAGTCACCCCACCCCCACGCATACAGCAAAGCTTTTGCTGTGTTTCTAATGAAATGTTTGGGGGCCACATGGTCCATTAGGTGGTTACGCGCGCGCTGTTGGTCATGTGTGCGCTGCATCACAGGCGCGGTACCTTCAGCGACAACGCTTGGGAACATGAACAGCAGGACAAAAGCGTGCGCTACTATCATATTCAGTATGGTGACATTCGTATCTTTCAGGACACAGCGTTTCTCCGAACGGGCGCGGCCGCTGGGTCCCTGCGCTGCGTGCTGCCACGTGTGACCCGCTGCTACAGTTGCGTTCTTATACAAATGTTCCCGCCGCATGCAGCCAACCGCGAGTTCCTGCCCCCGCCATGCGGCACATGAACACAAGCCAGTTGGCGGGAAGACTGCTGGCTTTGAAGCTTTTGACGTTGCTGCTGGTGCCGCTGCTGTTGGGTGCACTCGTTCCCGGAGCCCGGGCCGACACGTGCCCCTTTTTCAGCGGTGCCACGACCACCGCGGGCCAGGCTGTGGGCTCGAACGGTGACCGCTTCATATCCAGCACCCTGTGGAGGGAGGGCAGCAACAACAATGTCAAGGTCCTGGTCGATTCAGGTGGGTGACAAACAGTGGAAAGGCGTGAAAACGGCGCATAGCACATCCCCCAAATGCCCTGAATGCCCAGATAGACCTCGCTGTGAGCATACCAGCAGTCCGGTACCCAGCTGTCCGCAGGCGGCACGCGGCGTGATCGCAACGCGTGGCCCCCGCCTTACCACCGCAAATGCTGTGCTGCCCTGTGCCCAACCCCCTCCCCTTCCTCCCCAGGTATTGGAGGCATCTACGTTAATCCGGTCAACAACTTTGTAAACGTCATGGCACAGCTGTCCACCGGCAACTTCCCACCAGACGGGACTGTGTATCTCTACGCCTTTGACACCACCAACACCCCCGTCGAGGTGTTTATTGAGGAGGCGTGCAACGGGACGCTCGAGAGCATTGACAAGAACTACACCGTCACCGCTTTTGGTGCCGAGGCAAACGGGTATTTCCACGTGTGGCTGGGGCTACAGGACGCGTGCACCCCTAGCCTCATCATGCTGGCTGTGCGGATCAGAGCCGAAACGGTGAGGTCATCGCGCACATGCAGGCTTTCTTTGTGTTGAGAAGGTGTGGAGTCATTGTCACACGATGCGTAAGGATGCCAGTTAGCCAATGACGACGGCTTGCAGCAGCTGCAGTCCTGCGGTCAGGGGCACCTGCGGGTGGCGTTTCCTCGTTGTTCGGGTGAAGCAAACGTATGCGGTAGTCTGCACGCACCTGGTTGGCCTCAGCCTGGTCTCAGCAGCGTGTTTAGGAAGGCATGTAATGCACGTCCCATGTAGTCAGCACTGAAACGTCCCAAGGGTCGGTCGCCTCGCGCCGAGGGCGTCATCCTGAACCAGCATTCTACCAGGCACAAACAAGCCATTGGGAGCCGGGCCTTATGCAGTATGCCCTCCGCCTTGCCGCCCCACCGCAGAATGCGTACTGGATAGGTGATCAAGTTGTGGACTGCCCCACAGAAGATACAATCTTCGCCTACTTCACCTTCGACCTCCAGTGCCTGGACTGCGTCGGTGTACCGCTGAGCCCCGATCCCCCCAGCCCGCAACCCCCCAGCCCGGATCCTCCAAGCCCACAGCCACCAAGCCCGCAACCCCCCAGCCCTGATCCCCCCAGCCCACTCCCACCAAGCCCGCAGCCACCGAGCCCGGATCCTCCAAGCCCAGAGCCGCCGAGCCCTGAGCCTCCCAGCCCACTCCCACCGAGCCCCCAACCGCCCAGCCCAGAGCCCCCAAGCCCGGATCCTCCAAGCCCATTCCCACCAAGCCCCGAGCCCCCCAGCCCACTCCCACCCAGCCCTGAGCCACCCAGCCCACTCCCACCAAGCCCGCAGCCACCGAGCCCGGATCCTCCAAGCCCAGAGCCGCCGAGCCCTGAGCCTCCCAGCCCACTCCCACCGAGCCCCCAACCGCCCAGCCCAGAGCCCCCAAGCCCGGATCCTCCAAGCCCATTCCCACCAAGCCCCGAGCCCCCCATCCCACTCCCACCCAGCCCTGAGCCACCCAGCCCACTCCCACCAAGCCCGCAGCCACCGAGCCCGGATCCTCCAAGCCCAGAGCCGCCCGGCCCCGAGCCCCCCAGCCCACTCCCGCCAAGCCCGCAGCCCCCCAGCCTTGAGCCCCCCAGCCCGCAACCCCCTAGCCCTGAGCCGCCAAGCCCAGAGCCACGCAGTCCCCAACCGCCGAGCCCTGAACCACCCAGCCCAGAGCCCCCGAGCCCAGAGCCGCCAAGGCCAGAACCGCCCAGCCCACTACCACCAAGCCCTGAGCCCTTCATCAGTCCGCTCCCGCCCAGCCCTGAGCCTTCCCGCCCACTGCCGGCTCCGGAACCAGACACGTGCACCCTCCCGGACAAGCCCTTCCCGTACGGCAAGTGCCCCAAGAGGTCAATGGCATTGTCGCCGTACGACTTCATAGGGCCGATCTCCAAGAACCGAAGGACCGTCTGTTTCCAGGTAAGGGGTACGGGAGGTTACACTGCTTGACGTCGTACTCGTCTTTTTCACACCCAGTTGCAATGCAACAAGGCTGTGGGAAAGGGGCTGAACGCAGGGAGGTCCGGGATCGCAAGGGGTTGATGGGCTGCAAGTGCAAGGGCGCGGCAGGTGCAAGGATGCGGTTCACTGCTGGTACCTGCTGACAGACGTAGACTGTTTGTGTTGCCAGATCCTCGACCGTTTCACCACCCTGTGCTTTATGGCTACGGTATGTTTTACACTGCCGCAGGTGAAACGGAGGCAGGGCGGCTGCTTTGCTGGCAGCGACGGGTACTCAAGCAGTGGCAAGGGTCGGCGGGCCAAGGCCGCCACGGTTGGAGCGGTTGCAACCGCCACGACCGCCACAACCACCAAACCTCCTGATGGCTGCTGCGACATGCGCGTCCATTCCTTCGCGCTTTTAATCAGTGAGTATTGTGAGGAAAGCGCGGTGCTCAGAGTGGCTACGCAGGGTCCGCCTCATGTCGGACACGTGTCTTTGCTTGGCACGATATAGCACAACGGCCGTTGTAGTCACAATAGTGGCCGGCGCATGTTCCCCGTGCTGCACGGCACAGTGACGGGGGTTACAGGGGCCCGAGTGCACCATTTCCTTACCGTACGGCACAGTGACGGGGGATACAGGGGGCCGGGTAACTTGGGCGGCTGGCTAGCATAGGACCCCTGTTGGAGCTTCCAAGGCCGTCGGACTGAAACCGTACTTGTCCACCAACAGATCCCGTCTGTGCGGCCCCCAAGGCGCTGGGCCGTATCACCATCAACGGTGTCAAAGCTGCCCCCTCCATCACCGTCGACAGCTACCGGGGCGTCGAGGCCGGCATCCTCACCCTCACGCCGCCCCAGCCGGGCAACCCATGGGGCTCACGGGCCCTGCTGACCAGCCGCCCTGAAGATCCGGACGAGGACTACTTTGTGTGCATTAAGCTCAACAAGAAGGGGCCCTGTGCCACAGTGCCCAAGCTCTGCTGCGGCGACGCATGTGTATTCGCGGCCAGGGACAAGGAGCACAAGTGCTGCCCCACGAGCGTGCTGCCTTGAACGCATCAGCACGTGCACTATTCTCCAGTAGCGAGAACTTGCTTGGCAAGGGTCGCTGGTTCACGTGTTCCCGGCGTGGTTCGTGGCCGCTGGGTCATGCGGTTGCCCAGCAGCCAGGCTCGCACAACACCGGCATTGTAATGGCGGCCGGCCCCAAACGGAAGGAGTGCCATCTTAGGCGGCGGGCCTATGGCAGTACGGCGTGTTATGGCCAGGGGATATGGCACGTGGATGTGGTGGTGGTGTGTGTTGGTGCAGGTAGGTGCGGTGAATGGAGTGTTGGAGGCGAGCAGACGGCGTATGTATGTAGCCGAGCTAAATACAAAAGTCGTATGGATCTTGGACGGGACTTGGGCGGAACGTTGTCTTGAGACTCGGCCGTACGGCATCTGTAGACCAACCCAGTAGGTTACAGTACTCCGCTTGGCAGGTGGGTTGTGTTTTTTTCTCTTCGTGACAAGGTTGCAGGGACTTGGAATTTGTGCTTGGCGAGCACATGTGGGCGGATAGATAGGAATGTATGGGTGTATCGTATTGTATGTATGGATTTACAGTTTTGGCCCCCTTCCAGGGCGCAGCCTCGTCCCAAAGCGGGGCAGGGCTGGCTCCGGCAATCAGGGACACGGGGTTTCCCACCCCTCTCGCTGTACGGTTAGCAGCCAAACAGCTCCAACAGGTTGGTAGACCGCAATAAGAACGGGCCTCAAGTTTCACCATATCTCAGCCTGGCCCCGCCCCCACGCGGCTTCCTGTGGACGCACTCCCACAGAACAAACTAACAGCGTCTCTGCCCGTGGCCCCCACCTACCCTTCTACCAGGGAGGAAACCGGACACGAGGCAGCTGTACGGGGGAATTAGCCAGAAGCGGCCCCCCGGATGCTGCTTTCGCTCCACCCCCTTTTAAACGCGTGAGCCTGCCACCAAACAAAGGCCCCACTAGCCCCACAGACGCACGCCGCACGGAAGCACCCTCCCCCTCAGGCAGGCAGCCCATACAGGACAGGCAACGTATCGTATCGTATTGTCGCGACCCAGCGTGGCGGTGTGGCTTAGCTCTGCCGGCACGTGGAATTGGCTTGCAGATGATGGTTAGCACTGTGTGTAGCAGCAGGTTGGAGCCGCTGTGTGTTAAGCCACGTGGCACTAGGCCCCAGGCACGTGTCAAGTGTGTTGGAAGATGCGGTGAGGGGAGTGCGTGTCAAGTATACATACCGTGCGTTCAGTGTGCGGTTGGGCAGTTAAATCAGCAGTCGTAAAGTACATCACAGCCGTTTATGGATTCTTTAGCCTGGCGTGTAGTGTGTATGCGCCTTTGCGCTTGGTGTCTTTGGTCGCCTTCTGGGTACCTGCGGTGCAGTTCCGTGTGTAAGCGCCCGTGCGAGGCGCATGTCAGTGCTGGTGTGGCATAACTTAACAAGTAGAGCATAATACGTTCAGTACTTTGTTGTTTACCGTTGCTAGTAACAGCGTGGCGTGTTGATCTCGGTAGGGGTTTACGCCTGCCGTACATTTGGGGACCTATTTTGCTGCAGGAGCGTTGTGTCCAGCGCTCTTCTTGCTCCGCCAAAGTGACCAAACATTGCTATGTATCTTGTAAGGTTACGAGCAGGACTTATGGAGCCCGCCGCGGTTCGTTCCCTCTAATAGAGCAAGCGTTCCCCGGTAGCCGACGGTGCCCATACCGTTTCGCAGCTAATCCCTGCACGGCGAAGGCCTAGCTAGCCGTAAACCGTTGCCCATTACTGCTATCGAGAGGTACAGTGGAGTTGTGCAACCGCGGTGCTGAGCCTCAGGGGGAGGTGGCATCAGCACGCTTTCGTGTCTTTCAAAGCAGTTGCCGCAGCACGCATAGTGCTGCTTAAGCCCACTGTTTGACAGGTCTATCAAGCAGCTTGGTGAGCGCACTGTGTGCGTCTCGCCCCTGCGCAATCAGCAGTGATTCGTAGGCACACGGAACCGTTGTCCGTACCATCCTGGGTCATGACAGCATGGATGGGACGTCGTGTAGGGCGCCGCAAGCGCAGACAGACCAAAAGGCCAAGCTCGACACTCCATTCTTGAGCTATATGTGCGTATACCTGCACTTGCTTGTGCGTGGAAGTCGCTGTGCTGGACTGCGCTTTAAGTTGTTGAGTTCGGGCGATGGCTGTGGCAGTGGCAAGTGCAGTAGTTTGGATGTCTGCCACTCGTGTTTTGGCCACATGCGGTACATTAACGCACCCGAGCGAGATGAACTGCATACGATAGTGTGCGTGGTACTCTAGTGCCCTGCTGGTGGTCTTCCAAAGCGTTGCACGTACGTACGGTGCGTGAGCTGGGCGGGGCATCCTGCTGGTGCAACACCGCCCTGAACGCCTGGGCCACGCTATCTTGTCACAGACTCTGTTCAAGGAGCTACCATAATGTGTTTGATGGATGCTTGTGAGGAAGGGAGCCGTGACCAAGGGGCCAGCAGCGGCCCTTTGGTTGGCAGGGGAGGCGTAGACATAAGGGCGTGTTTACATGGGCGAACCGGATGGACCCTGGTTGGCCGGCAGTTGGCCAGGAGAGCAGGGGAGAGTCCCCTGCTCCGCGTTCGTCCAAATGTATCCCCAAGGTGCAAGACGGCCTTCAAGGTTAGACATATCTTTTAGAAGAGTGGTGTTCGGTCAGGACCCTGCTTAACCTGTACCCGGCGGGGCGGGCGCCCTGCTGCTTCGACAATCAACCCGCTTACTTTATACCATGAACCTTACCTGCCGGACAGCCGATACCAAGGTAAATACCATCAATGCGACAAACATATACTATGTAGTTTCTCCTGCTGCGCGCCACCTTCTTGTAACCGGTCACAACGCTTTGGCGCGCAACATTATCCTTGCCCGACGGACCCCTACAGCACGGCTCCCGTTAGGAAGCGACCCCAGGCCCCATAGATCGCTCACATCAACCTAAAACCTACGTTCCTTCAAGTAGGCCAGCCCCGGCCGTGGAGTATGGCACTGGGAACAAAGTGTAGGTTGATGCTCACGTTCATGTGCACTCAACCGCTGCCTTGTGGCGCAGCCACCAGTCAGTTTTATCGCCAAACTATGTACAATCTACGTATCATCATGATCAGCTTGCGGCGTCCTTCATTCGTCAGACGGCCCGGGGCCGACAGAGGTTCAGTGCGACCTGACGCACGACTGTCTGGGAACAAAAGCAGCACCACGTGAATACACATTGGCGTCCTGCTCCGGAAGCACGAAAGAACCATCAAGCATCCATGAGGGCGCAGCATGGCATGCCGCAAGGGCACAAGGAGAGTGTCCCTGACGACACGTGTGACCAGGACCGCCATACGTGGCCTTACTCCTCCCAGCCCGATATCGAGCCCCCTGCCTTTGTAAGCCGCAAATACTGCAAGTCATTGCGCAACTGCAACATGCCCCAGACCGTGAACGGCGAAGTGGGCACGCACCCAGCCACTCGTTCCGCCCTGTGCCTGCTGCTGCCCCTGCTACGCCGCAGCCAACCACTGGCGTCCGGTGCTGCCAGCGCTACAACTGTTGGTGCTGCCGCTGGTGGTGCCGCTGCTGCTGGGCGCACTCATTCCCGGAGCCTGGGCCGACACCTGCCCCTTCTTCAGCGGTGCCACGACCACCTCGGGTCAGCTTGTGGGTTCGAACGATGACCGCTTCATATCCAGCACTCTGTGGAGGGAGGGCGACAACAACAATGTCAAGGTCCTGGTTGATTCAGGTGGGTGACGAGCAGGTGAAAGGCTCGTAAACGGCACACAGCATGCCGCACCGTCACGCACGTTGCGTGTGCACCGCTGAGTGCGCCGACCTTGCTGCTGTGCGCACACCCTGCCGTTCGCACGTGGCACGTGGCACGTGGCGTGTTGTGACATGTGGCCCCAGCCTTCACATAGCAAATCAGGGGACGGAGCTTCGCTGCTGTAAATGATGCGGGGCCCTACCTGTGTACCCACAGGTATTGGAGGCATCTACGTTAATCCGGTCAACAACTTTGTAAACGTCATGGCACAGCTGTCCTCCGGCAACTTCCCACCAGACGGGACCGTGTATCTCTACGCCTTTGACACCACAAACACCCCCGTCGAGGTGTTTATTGAGGAGGCGTGCAACGGGACGCTCGAGAGCAGTGACAAGAACTACACCGTCACCGCCTTTGGTGCCGAGGCAAACGGGTATTATTACGTGTGGCTTGGGCTGCAGGACGCGTGCACCCCCAGCCTCATCACGCTGGCTGTGCGGATCAGAGCCGAAACGGTGAGGTCATTGCACATACGCAGACGTTCTTGTACTCAGGAGGGCATGCAACGCACGTCCCATGGGTCGGCCGCCTGGCGCCTAGCTAGCTAGGGCGTCATCCTCCGTGGTCAGGAAGGCATCGATGGAATCATTGTCACATGTATCTACGTAGCTGCTCGCCCCTGCCAAATCGGTACTACCACTTAACTGTGTGCCCTTCTTTCCCCACTTGCAGGATGCGTACTGGATAGGTGACCAAGTTGTGGACTGCCCCACCGAAGATACCATCTTTGCCTACTTCACCTTCGACCTCCAGTGCCTGGAATGCGTTGGTGTACCCCTTAGCCCCGATCCACCCAGCCCACAACCACCCAGCCCCGATCCACCCGGCCCACAACCACCCAGCCCTAATCCGCCCAGCCCAGAGCCGCCCAGCCCACTCCCGCCCAGCCCTGAGCCGCCCAGCCCACTCCCGCCCAGCCCTGAGCCGCCCAGCCCACTCCCGCCCAGCCCACTCCCGCCTAGCCCTGAGCCGCCCAGTCCACTCCCGCCCAGCCCTGAGCCACCCAGCCCACTCCCGCCCAGCCCTGAGCCGCCCAGCCCACTCCCACCCAGCCCTGAGCCGCCCAGCCCACTCCCACCCAGCCCTGAGCCGCCCAGCCCTGAGCCGCCCAGCCCACTCCCGCCCAGCCCACTCCCGCCCAGCCCACTCCCACCCAGCCCTGAGCCACCCAGCCCACAACCACCCAGCCCACTCCCGCCCAGCCCTGAGCCACCCAGCCCACTCCCGCCCAGCCCTGAGCCGCCCAGCCCACTCCCGCCCAGCCCTGAGCCACCCAGCCCACTCCCGCCCAGCCCTGAGCCACCCAGCCCACTCCCGCCCAGCCCTGAGCCGCCCAGCCCACTCCCACCCAGCCCTGAGCCGCCCAGCCCTGAGCCGCCCAGCCCTGAGCCACCCAGCCCACTCCCGCCCAGCCCTGAGCCGCCCAGCCCACTCCCACCCAGCCCTGAGCCACCCAGCCCACTCCCGCCCAGCCCTGAGCCGCCCAGCCCACTCCCGCCCAGCCCTGAGCCGCCCAGCCCACTCCCACCCAGCCCTGAGCCGCCCAGCCCTGAGCCGCCCAGCCCTGAGCCGCCCAGCCCACTCCCACCCAGTCCTGAGCCGCCCAGCCCTGAGCCGCCCAGCCCTGAGCCGCCCAGCCCACTCCCGCCCAGCCCTGAGCCGCCCAGCCCACTCCCACCCAGCCCTGAGCCACCCAGCCCACTCCCGCCCAGCCCTGAGCCGCCCAGCCCACTCCCGCCGAGCCCACTCCCGCCCAGCCCACTCCCACCCAACCCAGAGCCGCCCAGTCCACTCCCGCCGAGCCCACTCCCGCCCAGTCCACTCCCGCCCAGCCCAGAGCCGCCCAGCCCAGAGCCGCCAAGTCCAGCACCCCCGAGCCCAGAGCCGCCAAGCCCCCAACCGCCGAACCCCCACCCACCAAGCTCAGATCCCCCGCGACCACGACCCCCGAGCCCTGACCCTACCAGCCCACTCTCACCAAGCCCCCAGCCGCCAAGCCCTGAGCCCCCAGACCCCAGTTACCGAGCCCCAATCCCCCAGTCCCCAACCGCCTAGCCCCAATCCCCCAAGCCCGGGCCCTCCAACACCTCTTCCGCCAAGCCCAGTGCCCCCAAGCCCACTCCCGCCAAGCCCAAAGCCCCCATCTCCCAGCCCGCAGTTACCCAGTCTGTTGCCGCCAAGCCCACAGCCCCCAAGCCCAGAGCCGCCGGGCCTTCCACCACCCAGCGTCCCCCCACTCAGCCCCCTTCCACCAAGCCCTCAGTCACCGAGCCCTGCGCCCCCCTTGCCCTCACCCGCACCCCCAAATCCTCGACGCACTGGCCAACAGCCCCGGCAGCCGCGTGAGTCGACCCGGCGGCCCGGCAGTCCTCCCATGAATCCGCCGCCGTCGTCACCGCAGCCTCCAGCTCCGGAACCAGACACGTGCACCCTCCCGAACAAGCCCTTCCCCTACGACAAGTGCCCCAAGAGGTCGGTGGCATCGTCACCGTACGAGTTCTCAGGCCCGATCTCCAAGGGCCGAAGGACGGTATGCTTCCAGGTACTTGCTTGTTGGGGCTGTCCGTGCGTGTATGTGCGCTGTGGTTAATAGGCAGTGGGGTTTGGGCAGCAGGATGTGCGGTAGCGCAAGGGGGCAGTGCGTGAGTGTGGTTTTCGCACTTTTGGGTCGGTTTGGCTGTATCTCGAACAAGATCGCAAACGGAAAGCTGTGCCGTCGTTCGGGGTGGGCTTGATGGAGGTCTTGCTTGACTTGCCCGTTCTTGGCTGGTCACAGCGGCAATGAAGGCAGTGGGGAACGCTTGTTCAAGTGCACCCCCGCCGTTACTCGCCTCCAAACTACCGTTGCATTCACCCTGTGTGGCAGCTGCACATGCACACTGAACTTCTGGTCAGGGCTCCCCTGCTTCTGGTGGCGGCTGGACAGCTAGCTTCTGCAAGTACAGCCCCATCTTGTACTCTGGAGAGTACAGTGCCGCAACTCATCACGCACGCAGGACGTACGCAAGGAGCCCTACCTCAGGGCTGATAGGCTGTCGGTCCGTTGTAACGCTGCATTGTCGCCCTTGCCTTGGTTTCGCAGGTCAAGCGTGGTACTGCTGGCAGCTGCTCCACCGGTAGCGACGGCTATGCAAGTAGTGGCAAGGGTGGCCGCGCCAGCGCCGCCACAGTTGGAGCGGTGGCAACCGCCACGACCGCCACAACCACCACAACGACCAAGCCCCCTGACGGCTGTTGCAGCATGCGCGCCCACTCCTTTGCGCTCTTGATCAGTGAGTATGAGTAATTTGGGTTACAGTGGCCATCACCCACACGGCGTAGGGCTTCGTTTGCTGCGACTCAGTGGGCAAACTTGCGCATACACAGCGACCAGCAGCAGGACGGATAGCATGCATGCAGCCGTATGTATGTTGCAAACAGGAGGTTTCAAGAGCACACTGCTGGCCATGCACCATGCTGTGCGGTACGGAACGAAGAGGTACACTGCAAGCAAGTAAGCATCAAATAATAGCGCACTGTGCCCACCCGCCACGAGTGCGTGGGCTGTGCACCCCGCCCTCTGTAGATGGTCTGCCCAGCAACGATTGATGCCACGTGTGCAACCTTTACCATCATGCACCCATGACAGTCTTGTGATTGGCCCCTCCCCGGCTGCAGACCCCGTCTGTGCGAGCCCCAAGGCCCTGGGCCGTATCACCATTAACGGCGTAAAAGCTGCTCCCTCCATCGCTGTCAACACGTACCGGGGCGTCAAGGCCGGCATCCTCACCCTCACGCCGCCCCAGCCGGGCAACCCATGGGGCTCACGGGCCCTGCTGACCAGCCGCCCTGAAGATCCGGATGAGGATTACTATGTGTGCATTAAGCTCAACAAGAAGGGGCCCTGCGCTACGGTGCCCAAGCTGTGCTGTGGGGGGGCATGTGTATTAACGGCCAGGGACAAGGAGCACAAGTGCTGCCCCACCAGCGTGCTGCCCTGAGTAGAAGAAGATTGGGGATGCACAAATTTGTACGAGCGTCGGATGATGATCTGGGAGCTGGGATCTTGTATATGCTTGGCAAGCAAATAAAGCTGGTTATGAACGAGTACCGACCGGTACCTGGTACTTTGTTTGTTTGGCAGCCCAGGGATGTCCCAGGGTGGCATGCTTGCTGTTGGATGCCTGTACCGGCATTGCACGCCTATGTAAGTACCCTACCTACGTTCTATCATCGCGCATATTATTAGTTAAGTTGCCAGATGCACCACCGCGCACAATTTGGGGTGGTGCGCGGTGGCGCCGGAGTTACCCTGCCTCAGGGGCGTTCAGGGGGGTGCGCGGTGGCGTGGGAATTGTCCTGGGCACGCGCGTTTGCGTCCCCTCGGGGGAAGCACAGGCCCTGTCTGCTGTACTGATACCGTAACGTTCCATGGTAACGGCTGCCCACGCGTACACGCTAACGGGGGTTCTGGGCAGCTGATGGGGCTTTGATTGGAGGCTGCTGGTAGTTACAGTTACAGCTACAGACCCCAAGAGGGGCACGTCCGGAGAGCCAAGGGGCCATAAGGACGAGTAGTGCAAAAGTAGTGATGCCTACGGTAAACAATTTGCTTTGAAGGGTAGGGCCTGGGCTGCACGATACGTTCCAAAATGAGCGTATTTTTAGAAATATGTAGAATACGGGGGTCTGTTCGCAAACTACGCTCAAATACGCTAAAAATACGGTCGTGCCAGTCCACCCCGCTGGAGCAAGGGAGGTCCCCTCCCGTGTGCTGCCAGACAGCAGGGGAGCTCCCTGCAAGGCACCGCGGCAACTAAGCCACAAGTTATTGAGGCATGAGAGGTGTCTCTCATATGCGTATGCACTCGTTGTGATGTGGTTTTGCTGGCGCCTGATCTCCCTAGGACCTCCCTGGAACGCTCCTGGTGCGCGTGACACTGCCACGTGCCGTGCCAGGCCTGGACCGCCGACCGTATTTCTCTCATGTACGGCAGAAAACGACCGTATTCCGTACATGTACTTATTACGTATTTGTACGCGTACAACGTACTGTGCAGCCCAGGGTAGGGCCTAGGGCGTGCGTGGATGGGCCTAGCGGAGCCTACTTGTGTGTGTGCACACGCACTACGGTGCGCGGAGGGTGCAAAATACGGGTCAGCAGCCTGCGCGATGCCAGACATTCACGGTTTTGGGGATGCGCGGTCCAAAACTTATTACACTATTGATGGGGGTGCGCGGCAATTGAGCGAACGTACGGCACATACCTGTTGACGATATAAGTTGCCCTGCCTACCTCCAGTGGTGGCCACTGTTTTGAGGCCCCTTGTAACAACGCTCAGGGGCGTGAATGTTGCGTGTTGGAACGCCAGTGAGCGTGTAGGCTCCAATGCAAACATACCAGTACCGCAGTACGGCATGGGCACTTGCGACACATGCAGGCACTACTGGGGGCTGTGCGCTGCGGTGCGTGCAGCACAGGGCACTGCTGGGTACACAACAACATAATAAGTAAACTTGGTACGTAGGGTTTGCCTCTTTTCAGGCGGCGGGTTAGCCCTGGTGGTCGCTGACGCAGGTGAACGAAGACGCAAGTGAACGCATACCGTTGGGTTGGGTGTACTCAGCAGGTAGGGGACCGCGTGCCCGTCCTCTTTCTTGAAATGTGTCAGACAGAGGAGCCCTACCCTCAGCAGGGGCCCAGCCATCAGTGTTCTGACCTCTTGGGCGGGAAATCCCGAGCGCGTATGATATTGGAGCCGCTTCAGTTGGCCCAGAAGTAATGAAAATCGTATACTTTTTGGAATTCCTGGGTCAATCCTGGGCGCAAATAAAATCTCTGGAAGGTCCTGGTTGTCTCAAGATTTTGCCCCCAGCAGGAATCCCTACAGGGGGCCTGAACGTCCTGAAGGCAGGGACTCTGGGGCCCCTGCCCTCCTCCCCTGCCTGCCCTCCCCTGCCTGCCCTCCCCTGCCTGCCCTCCCCTGCCTGCCTGGCTGGCAGGAAGCTCCCCTGCCTGGTCTGCCCAGCGATTCGTGGCCGGCAGGGAGCTCCCCTGGTCTGCCCAGCAGTTAAGCGGCTCCCCTTTTCCTTTCTTGGCAGTCGGGTCCCAGGTTGAGCGACAGTATCGCTGTCAATCTGCATCCCTCAATCTTGAGCAACTCAAAGTGCGGATTAACTGGAGGGAGTGGTGATCTCAAGGTCGCAGCTGCGTCGGCCGCTCCCTGCCTACCGTTTTGCCCCGCCTGTGGCACGGCAGCAGCTGGCACGTGTATCATAGGGGCCTGTCAGGTACGTGTCCGCATCATTGCAACATTACCATTGCACATCAAGAGAGGGGCAGCTTAAGCGTTTAAAGAGATGGAATTGTTTGGAAGAGCGGTGCCGTATCAGGACTTGGCCGGGGACCCAAGACCCCCCGGCCCGAGACGCGAGAGCACGGTTGAAGCTCACGTTCTCGCTATGGTTAGTTACGTGACGGCCATGAACGTCGAACTGTTCCAGCATGAAAGCGTTTACAGGGATGAACATACAGGTTATCATTTCCGCATACAATGTTGCGCTGGTTGCTCATGATTTATAATTTCAAACACTGCCACAGCTCCCGCTAGGAAGCAGTACCGGGCACCATAACGAGAAAGCCTTGCTATTATCAGAATATACCATATACGCAAAGCTCGGCCCCGCAAAGGATGACGCTGGGAACAAAGTGTAAGTTCATGGTTATGTTGGCGGGCTCTCAGCCGCTATCTGTTGCGCAGACACCAGCTACGTCGCATGATGCTGAATATTCTGCTAAAGCTGTGGCTTGGGATCCTCGATACACGGGCCGTCGCACAGGGACGCGCTCCATGCGACCCTACTGCTGTGCACATTACGTCAGGACGCGATGACGCACCCGCCAGTTTCATTAAACAGCTTCACAAAATATCAGTACATAGCATTGCGCGGCGGCAGGACCTGGCAATGCTTTTTCCATCGCGCCCGACCCATGCCTTGCCTGCCCCGCCCCCCGGCCCCCGCCGCTAGGGCCCACACCCCACCCACACCCACCCACACCCGGCCACACACACACAGCTGCCCCCGCCCCCCCGGCTCCCCAGCTAGCTCCCTGCCTGTGCAGCCACACACTCGGCACCCCGCAAGCCTGACCATGCCACGTTATATGGCAGGTAGTGGGAACAGACTGCAAAATTACTAGGTTACTGCTCTGCACTTCTGATACCGACTATGTATCCTGCTGCTCTACTGGTTTGGCCCTGTTCCCCATGCCCATGCAGCCAATCGACGGCTCCCACCTGCTCCACTGCAATGCACCAGTGCAAAACCGGTGTATGTCCACCTACACATGCCGCAACGGCTGCTACTGCTTCTTCTGGTGCCGCTGCTCTTGGGCGCACTCATTCCCGGAGCTCGGGCCGACACCTGCCCCTTCGTGTCGGCCCTGTTTGTCGGCAGTGGTGCCACGACCACCTCGGGCCAGCCTGTGGGCTCGAACGGTGACCTCTTCATATCCAGCACCCTGTGGAAAGCGGAGGGCCCGGCCTATGCAATCACAAACCTGACCGAAGAAGCAGGTGAGAGGGAGCCCAGGAATGGCAGGGACAAAGTTGCCACACTGCTTCCGCTTGCTTCTTGCTCGCTTAGCTCCCTGGCCCCACCCTCGTAACGGTGATGCGGTTCTGCCACAGGCATCGGTGGCATTCTCATCAGCCAAGCGAACTCCTTTTTGACCGTTATGGCACAGTTGTCTTCCGGCAACTTTCCAAGTTCAAACGATATGTGCGTATACCCTCTGGACACGACCAACACCCCCGTCGAGGTGTTTATTGAGGAGGCGTGCAATGGGACGCTGAATGGCTTCTACGAAAACTACACAGTCACTTCCTTTATTTGGTGCTGAGACCCGGTACACTTACGCTACGCTGGGACTGCAAGACTCCTGCAACCTCAGCCGCTTCACGGTGGCTGTGCGAGTCTCATCCGGCTTTGTAAGTTTGTCGACTTTGCATCCATGATTTCATCACCAGCAGGCGCAAACTAATAAGCAACTTCGGTTTTGCACCACGGTGCTGAATGCCTCAGCCCTCTCCCCACTTGCAGGACGTCTACTGGATCGGTGACACAGTCGTGGATTGCCCGACCGAAGACTTATTCTTTGCCTACTTCAGCTTCGACCTCCAATGCCTGAACTGCACTGGAGTACCGCTGAGCCCTGATCCCCCCAGCCCGCAACCCCCCAGCCCGGAGCCACCAAGCCCCCAGCCGCCAAGCCCCAATCCACTAAGCCCCCAGCCGCCAAGCCCTGAGCCGCCAAGCCCACTCCCGCCCAGCCCTGAGCCGCCAAGCCCACTCCCGCCAAGCCCTGCGCCACCAAGCCCCCAACCGCCGAGCCCACTCCCACCAAGCCCTGCGCCACCAAGCCCATTACCACCAAGCCCCAAACCGCCAGGTCCTGACCCACCTGGCCCACTCCCGCCGAATCCACTCCCGCCCAGCCCATCCCCGCCCAACCCAGAGCCACCAAGGCCCCAACCAACGAGCCCAGTTCCCCCAAGCCCCCAGCCGCCCATCCCGAATCGACCAAGCCCCAATCCACCAAGCCCCAATCCACCAAGCCTGCTCCCGCCAAGCCCACAACCATTGAGCCCTCAGCCGCCCAGCCCCGATCCCCCCAACTAACCTCCAGCCGCCAAGCCCCCAGCCACCTAGCCCCCCGACCCCGAGTCCACAGCCCCCATCTCCCAGGCCACAGTCCCCCGATCCGCTTCCGCCTAGCCCAGAGCCTCCAAGCCCAAATCCCCCAGGCCTGCCGCCGCCCGGTATTCCCCCACCCAGCCCACAGCCTCCCGGACCCCTTCCGCCCAGTCCCGAGCCTCCCAGCCCTGCACCCCCCTGGCCCTCGCCCTTGACCCCAAAACCACGGCGACCCCGCCAACAACCCCGGCAGCCGCGTGAGTCGACCCAGCGGCCCGGCAGTCCTCCACTGAACCCACCGCCGTTGTCGCCGCAGCCTCCAGCTACGGAACCAGACACATGCAACCTCCCAGACAAGCCCTTTCCGTACGGCAAGTGCCCCAAGAGGTCGGTTGCCTCGTCACCGTACGACTTCTTTGGCCCGTTTCGCAAGGGCCGGAAATCGGTCTGCTTCCAGGTACGGCATTAGGGTGGTTCGAGTGTGGCGTGCATGCGGGTGTGGTTTGCCGTAGCTCGTACGGTGCAACCCAGACGCCCTGCACAGAACCGTCCGCCGCCGTTCTGTCGCCCTCGTTCTGCCTCAGGTGAAGAGGAGGTCTACTGGCAACTGCTTGGCGGGCGGCGACGGGTATGCAAGTAGTAGTGACAAGGGTCGCCGGGCCAAGGCCGCAACAACCGCCACGACCACCACAAGCACCACAACCACCAAGCTCCCCGGGGGCTGCTGCGACATGCGCATCTGCTCCATTGCCCTTTTGATCAGTGAGTGTGTAGACATCCTGTTGCGGGAATCGGGAATCTGTGCAGACCAGCAGATCAGCTGTCACAGGGCAAGCAGGAGAGCACTCACTAGGGTTAATCAATGAGTGACCTGACAATATAGCGGTCAGCATACCGGAACGGCAACGCAAACTTTGCCACCAAGAGTAGCGGGCTCAAGACACACTTCAAGCCGACTACCCGGCACCCAACACAGTGTTGCTTGTACCCTGCCCGGTTAGTCCACATACAGCTCGAGAGCAGCCCTTGCCGGCGCTACGACGATTTGCCCACCTGCTGCTGACCACTTCAGCATTCGCTAGTGGCAACGCCGCGGCCTTCTGGCAAAAGCTGCATCCAGCCGGCCTGCACGCACACCGTCCTTGCTTCGAACTTGTAATTAGTACTTGCCTTATATTATGCTACTGTGAGCTCGCAACTGCATACATGCGCACACCGTCGTTATGCTAACACCGCTCCCTACCCCTGCTGCCCTCGGCCACGGCTACCCCCCTCCCACAGACCCCGTCTGCGCGGCCCCCAAGGCCCTGGGCCGCATCACCATCAACGGCGTAAAAGCTGCGTCGTCCATCACCGTCGACACCTACAGGGGCGTCAAGGCCGGCACCCTGTCCCTCACTCTTCCCCAGCCGGACAACCCATGGGGCTCAAGGGCCCTGCTTACTAACCGCCCTGAACACCCGGACGAGGACTACTATGTGTGCATTAAGCTCAAGAAGAAGGGGCCATGCGACACGGTGACCCAGCTGTGCTGTGGGGAGGCGTGTGTATTAACGGCCAGGGACCAGGAGCACAAGTGCTGCCCCACCAGCATGCTGCCGTAAGGTGAAGCACAGGAGGCAGATCCTTGATCGGCATGAATCGCACTAAATGACCATTGGAAGAATGAGGCTACCACTGAATCGTCGGTACTTAATGCTCGCTTCACACCTGCTGAACGCGTCGTCACCATTCGACGGTGCGACCGATTCAGCAACGCTGCAGTCCCTTGCACCCCCCTCAGCGGCGGGAGACCGTACGAGTTAGCTGCTGCAGCGGCTTAGGATCGCTGCAAGACAGAGGTAATGAGGCACGGGGAGTCGCATTGCAGGTGGCCATGAGCTGTGGCGCTGTGTTCGCACAGCAGGGTGATGCGCCATGTTCAGGGATCTAGGCTCTGCACTACCGCCAACACAGGTTAGCTACCAGCAGCGCCAGAAAGCGGCCACTGTGTTTCGGTGTACTCGAATGGTCATTAGCAAATGTGGTAGCAGTCCAGGACCCCAGGTGCCACAGCCGTAAAGGCCGTACACACCGGCCCTATGCCTGGGCCGTCCGTCTGGGTGTGCATGCCAGCGGCATTGGTGGTGCCACTTGATTCTCACTGAGTAGTAAGCTTTGCGTAACTAGCGCATGGTACCGTATTGCCTGGAATTAGATCGCACCATTGTGAGAATGACTGGTTAATCCCAGGGGAGCCTCAGCCTGAACGTGTGTGCCCCCTATGTGTGTTCCCCCTGGTAGCGGGCCCCTGGACACAGTTGCATGTGTGCAAGCTGCTGCCAGGCAGGAGCTGCAAAATCGCACCTTATGTCTGCTGCCCTGGAATTGACATCTTAACCCTGCTAAACAAAGCCAGGAAGGAATGGACATATGCAGTTTGCCCCTTTTGGCAGAGGGAAGTGGACTGCGCGCAAAAGACACAAGTGCGGCACAAAGCATCTGGCTGGCTGCTGAAGGCGTTGCTTTGTAAGCGTGTGCAATCACCTTTGGGTTTCATGTTTGGAGACCCTTCAGCCCCAGGCTTGCACACGGGCCGTCTGGGCTGCACAGTACGTTGTACGCGTACAAGTACGGAATACGTACGTGTACGGAGTACGGCCATTTTCTGCCGTACATGAGAGAAATACGGTCTGCGGTCCAGGCCTGACACGGCACGTGTTACGCGCACCAGGAGCGTCCCAGGGAGGTCTCAGAGAGACCCGGCGCCAGAAAATCTACATCACAACGACTGCATACGCATATGCGAGACACTTCTCATGCCTCAAAAACTTATGGCGTAGGGGCCACGGTGCCTTGCAGGGAGCTCCCCTGGCGTCTGGCAGCACACGGGAGGCGACCTCCCTTGCTTCAGGGGTTGGACTCGCACGACCGTATTTTTAGCGTATTTGACCGTATTTTGGGAACAGAACCCCGTATTTGCCGTATTTGAGCAGGATTTGAGCAGGATTTCAAGTCATGGTGGGACACTTCCTGTCCTGTTAAGGTTGGACGTTTTCTTGTTGCTGTACAACAGCAACGCAACGCTACATGATTGATTCCTGATAGGTGTGGTCGGGACCAGTAAGGATCGTGTGGCCACACCACCAGGAATGTAACACAAAATGCCAAATGTATTTCTAAAACTAAGGCCCTTTTCAACCGTACTGTGCAGCCCAGCGGGCCGTTGCACTTGCGGAGTGTAGAACCCTCGCCGTGTAACACTGACTGACTGACGTACGGCATGCATGCCGTGTAATCCTGATGCGACTGTTGACTGCAAGACCAGGAGCCAGGACCAACCAGGAGGCACCATGTGAAGCTTTACATGACATCCGATCCAACGGCTGTTATGACCAGAGCCATGCTAATAGGAAAAATTATTAAAGGGATTATTTATAGAAGGGGGGCAAGGCAAGGCAGCAGCGGCGTTGCCCGCCATCCCCTGCTGCCTGAGCGGCAGCGCAGGAGAGGCCCAAACCGCGCAACCACCCCAAAAAGCCACCCCATTCGCTTCAAAGATACAGACAGACCTTCACGTCCACATGTAACGGTGACAGCGACACCTCGCCTTGCAGCGTGCGTCAGGAGTGCAAGCACCCCGCCACCCTTCGGCCCATGCTCTAGCAGCAGCACACACGCAGCTCATCAGTACAACACACGAGCGGCGGCAGTGGCGGCCCATGGCGCCGCACAGAAAGCCCCGGCCCAGAGACCAGTCCCTGCATCAATCCTCTTTTTGCTGACCCATGCATACCCCCACACACGCCTCCTCCGGCCGTCGGTGCAACCCTAATAGTTAAGACACACACGAGCACACCGCGACGGGCCCACGTCATGATAGCGCTTGCGGCCCACACACACCCGCCGCACCAGACCGAAGCGACGACCGAGATAACCCGGGGCCCTAAGCCAGCAACTTTAGTACTTTCCTCCGCAATCCAGCTTCGCATACCCCGCCACACTCTCTCTCCCTTGAGGCTGCGTCCAACATGCGAAAATTGATCCAAGCACCATGCGTACTTGGCTGTACGCAAGCACTGCGTCTGAGTCATATGGTGTTGTTCCTCTCCCGCAGGACGTGTAGTCCAGCACGCCACAAGCACAGACACATGGGCACGCGTGCCTCGCACAGACTAAACAATGCGTGCACAGAGGGCGCGGGGCAGGCACACCCCAGCCGCCACCACATTCATCTCCCCATGCACAACAACGAACGTGCCACGCATGCGGGTAGCCACTAATACACCCACGCAGATATCTCTCCAGGGGTACGACAGGTGCTCTAAGGCCGCGACGCACCGTATGCCGTACACACCGACGAGCAACGAGCATGCACTTGCAATGAGCAACACGTGCTGCATGTGACCCGCCGGCGCACACACCCCGGCACGGCGACTGGCAAGAAGGGTACGCCACAACACAGCGAGACCGCCGGCCGGGGTGGCCCATGGGTCTGCACGTGCACTGGCGGGCGCTGGCTTGCTGGCTGCCGTACGTACACAAGGCGCCCGCCGCCCCGTCCTCCTTCGCACGCCTTTCCAGCACAGCCCGCAGAAACCGCCATGCAACAGTTACAACACAGCCACATGGGCGGACAGGCGGCCGGTGGCAGACCTGACGGGCAGGCAGACGTGGGTCAACACACAGAAAGGCCGCGCATACGGCGCACAGCACAACACCACGCGCGAGCTGTGCCCCGGGGACGTGTTCCCCTTATAGAGCGTGGCAGCGCCCCAATAGTCTCCACGATTGGTATTGGTTTTGATGTAGCGCCGCGCCAGCGGGCGCCGTCACACATCAATAGTCCTTGTGTTGGCATATGCCTTGTGCGCCCGGCACAGCAGCCTTCACACGTGTTATGGTCAAAGGCATTCCAGCGTCCCTCGGCAACCCTGTCACTGCCAAATGGAGCAGCGCCCGCACCCCAGTCCTGATCCCCACCCCCCAACTCTCATATCTCTCTCATGTGACCCCAGCAGGACCGCTCAACGCGCACGGCTGGGCCAAAGTCCGCATCCAGCGAGCAGCGCAGACAGCTCAGCACGCCCACGAAGGCCAAACAGCCGCAGCGCCCCATGACATGCACAGCACGCCACAGCCACTGCACACCGAAAGGCCGACCCGCGGGTCAAGGCGCTGCGCGCACAGCCGCTCTGCAGGATACGCATGGCTTAGGACACCTGCCAGGTAGCGTTAAGTGGTGTCGTGTCCCTGGCATTCGTTCCAAGGAGCTTGTGCCCGCCGCCGCTCCTGGTAAGTCTCGTCCCGCCGTTAACGGACGTCCGCTGACGACCCCTTTCCCCCACATGTACGGTCAGTTCAAAACGCCCACAAGACAGCAGGGCTTCTTAGTCATACATAGTGCAGCAGGCACAGATGGTAGGGACGCACCACAGCGGCACGCACACGCGCACGGCACACAGTGCATCGGGCATATGCTCTCAGCGCATGTACTACTCCGCTAGAGGACTGTGCAACCGACCAACGACATAACCAACAACCGCATGCATCCATCCCCCCCGCAACACCCACCGCCTTCGTTTCTGCGCATTCATCCATCTCCATGGTACATGCAACCGTGCCAGCGAACCAAGGCCCGGATTCCATCACCCCCAATGCAACACGACCCAACGCTGCACCTCGCGCCACGTGGCCGTGCACCCGCCTGCGGCTGTGGCAACAACCGCCTCCCCTCCTTCCGGCCGAGCTGCCAACGGCGCCTTGAGACGACCCAACCAGCTCCTCTCGCCTAGCCAAAGCCACCGGAAACGCCCGGCGGACGCGTGCTGGGCTTCATGGCTGGCTGGGGTCGGCCAAGGCAGTGGGAGCTGCAACGTCCCGTCGCTCCTTTCCGCTGCCCTGTTCGGCCGCCCAGCAAGCTGCTTGGAAGAAGCCAGTCGCGCAGAGGGGGCGCCTGGGCGCTAAGTCATTACGGTGGCTGCCCGGAGCGCCGCGCCGTAGGTCTAGTCGCAGGACTGCAGGAGGCGGAACGTTTCCGCATCAAGCAAGTGGTCCCTGCACAAACAGCAACCGGCGACGGGAGGCAGTGACATGTTAGGTGTTGCGCAGGTTGAACGGAGCTCCATGATTGAGCTCCGCATGCGCCATGTTCAAACTGGTGGGGCCGAGATGGGACAACGAGGCAGGCCTTCGCAGTCGTAAGGGAAGGGCTAGCGTGTGACAAGCAGGCAGCGGCCCAGGAGACTGCAGCGGGGCCGTTCCTTCTTGCCCCGTCAGCAGAGACAAAGTGTCCAGGTTCTGGACAGGGAAGTCAACAGGACAGGCCAGATCACGCGGTAGTCACTAGACAACTTGGGCCACTGTGAGCACACTTCAATGCTCCGACGCACCTGGGGTGTTCATCGGGTGCGTGGCTGATGCCGTTCAGAGCAGGGTGGTGTAGTTGCTTCCCGCCACCGCCGCCGCCGTGCACCTGCAGGGAACGTGGGAGCATGGTGTCAGCATTGGTCCTGAGGTGCAAACGCAACACGTGAATTTGGAGTATAGCAACACGCTAATAACGCCAATAACACGCGCGGGCACACGGAGAAAGATAGCGAAACGTGTACAACTTATTTATTGTAAGCCTGTACTGAGCAGATAGCATGACACAAGAGACCGAAGCGTCCAGGGCACCCGTGGCAAAACGCGCAGCATGCGGCACGGCACAGAAGTTTTCATTACTCTCCGCACTGTTTCCTTTTGTCAAGTGCCATGCCCACCGTACCATGCCCCACCCCGACCTACCGCTTCCACAGAAGACCCGCGCGCCGGCAGCAGCACCCCGCCGCCTCCGCTGTGCCCAAGCCCCTCCAACCCCGCCTTGCCGTTCTGCTCCTGTTCCCGCATGCCGCCGACCTCCGCCCGCTCCATCGCCCCCGCCCCCGCCGGCCGGTGCACCTCATGCCCCCCCTGGCCGTGCCCATGGCCGTGCGGCCCAGTCGACGGCACCACCGGCGCCGGAGGCCTCCCTTCCCTCCCTCCCCGCTGCTCCTGCCCAGCACCCCCTGCACCTCCCCGCCCGGGGCCCCCCTCCCCCTCCTCCCCCTGGTTCCCCCAATTGTGCAGGTGGATTGTGGCCATGGAGGGCAGCTCATCGGGCACCCCAAACAGCAGCTGCATGAGGTCCCCGTCGTCCGAGTGGTCGTACAGGGCGTCGGAGTCCAGCCCGGGGTCCAGCCCGTGCGCGGCGAGGCTCTGGTCCAGCTTGGTGACGCTCTGGGAGCGGGGCAGCTTCTGGTTGAACTGGTGGAAGTTGAACAGCATGCCTGCGCCCGACCCAGATCCCGACGCGGCGTGGAAGTCCGCGGGGAGCGGCGGCGGCGAGGGGATGCGCCCAAAGTCGCGCTGGAACTCCTCCACGTCCTCAAACATGCTGCCCAGGCCCTGGCTGTCGTGGTCCGAGGACGTGGGAGCCGCCGGCGCGCCTCCAGAGCCCATCCGCGCCGGCCCCGTCCCGCCGCCGCCGCCACCGCCGTCGTGCAGCATGGACACTGGCCCGTTGCCCGTCGCCGCGTGCATGTGCTGCTGCTGCTGCTGTTGCTGGCCGTCCTCCCCTGGTTGCTGCCGGTCCGCGCCGTGCCCCATGGAGGGCACCACCGCCTCGTCCAACGGCCCGCTCCCAGCCGGCAGCTGCGGCGGCACCTCATGCCCCTGGCCCTGCCCCTGCCCCTGCTGCCCCACCGCCGTCACTGCTGCCCCCGGCGGGTGCGGCTGCGGCTGCTGCTGCTGCTGCAGCTGCTGCGGGTGCAGCAGCACGGTCTGCATGGGCATGCCGTTCATGCCCTGCAGCGTCACCACCTGGCCGGGCTGCGCCATGCCGGGGATGGCTTGGGAGAACCCGGAGAAGGAGGAGGAGAAGGGCGGCATCTGGGCGTGCGCGGCGAAGGCGGCGTGCGGCCCGCCGGGCCCGAACTGCAGGTCCGCCTGCGCCACCTGCGCGAACTGCGCCTGCTGGAAGACCTGAGGCTGCACCTGGGGCACGAAGCCGTTCATCTGCCCCGCGTCCACCCAGCAGGTGCTGTCGTGGGGGAAGCAGGGATGTGGGGAAGGGTTAGGTTTCGCGCATGTGGGTCAGGAGAGCCAGGAGGGGCATGGCGGTGTGGTGGTACAGGATTTGCTGTGGCGAAGTGGGACGTTGATGGGTTGGTGGTGCGTGGCGCGTGAGTAAGAGAAAGGATGAGTTGCTCAGGCCTTCGGGCATGCGGTCGACGACGCAACAAGGCGGGAGCTGCAAGAAACTAGCAGCAGGGGGTGCCAGGCACCTCAGGCGCGGGCCCTAGCAGGAAAGGCTGGAGCGGACTGTGCTGGAAGCACCTGAGGAACCAAGGGCGCTGTGCTGCTGGACCTTTTGGGAGGTACAAGAATTGTCTGAGGCAAGTCTGCGCCGACCGCTCGCCCTTGACCCGTCTCGACCCGCTCGACTTACCCTGGTGGCGCGGCCGGGTGGCTGTACATCATCCCCGGTTGTGCCCCTGGTGCCCATTCCTGTCGCTCCTGCTTCAGTACGCCGGGCGGCAGCGCCAACGAGCCGGCCGGCGCAATCGGGTACGTACCCGAGAAATCCTGCCACGACGGGGGTTGGAGCCCGTAATCAAACTCGCCTCCTCTCACATGCTTAATGTGTGGAGAGCCCAGCATGCCTTCGTCAGCCGGGTCGCCGTCGGCCTGGAAGGGCACAATCGTGCATTTGGTCGCGGGGTGGTTGAAAGCAGCGCGAATAGGTAGTCGCGCCCTTTGACCCCATGCAGTGTCCTTCTTGTTTTGGCAGCAACAGCCCCAGGCCATTCGGCAGTCGTGGACTATACAGCCGTGGCCAAGCCCAACGACCGGCTTGCGGGCGCTCCCTTGCCTCAGGTGAAAAAGCTGCTACTCAAACCTCACCCTAGGCCTGGCAACAGAAGCTTAGAGCTTCCTCTTCACGTCAACCTACCGCTCGCGACCTCTTGTTGGCTTGCCGGGGGGCGGTCTTGCCGCCCGAACACCCCACATGGTGTTTCCCTGGCTTAAGCGTTTTGCCGCACTTTGGGCAGTGTGTAAGTTCTGTCCCATGGCCCCTTTCCTTGCCGCTGCCACGGATATCTGGAGGAGCGCGGTAGTGAACCTTGAGACGCCAGAGCTCCGCGAATGACCGGTTGCATCCCGGGTAGGGGCAGTAAAACCGGTCCTCGGCACGTTGTTGTGCTGCTGCGGCATTCTTTGTTTCAGCTGCATGGACCGGCGAGGGCGGCACCACCACGTCGTGTGCGTCCACAGCATCCGCGTCCATTCCCTCCCCGACTCCTCAGAGCGTGCCGAGTGCAAGGCTGCGTCTCAATGCAATTCTATTGGGCTACTGGCTCTCCATGGGGCTTCCTAAGGCTTTTAGCCACTCGCTGAGGTTGCTTTGGGCTCAAGTCGCAAATGAGTTAGGGCAACGTAGCGGTCATATCCAAGAACGTGGCAAGTAAGTTGGTGCGGGTTGCTCGTGTTCAGCGTGTTCCTAATATGAGTCAAGGTCGGTCTCTGAGTTCGCGGGGCTGGCCGGTGCGGGGCCGGAGCTCAATGCAGTCGCATGAAAAGCCAGGCTCAGGTCAGGGGATAAAGCTGTTGCCTGCCCGCCGTCCTTGGCGACCCAGTGCGTACTCTTCTTCAAAGTGCTTGTCGTTGCACCTACAAACAATGTAGAGCGAAATGGGCGTCTGCTTGCAGCGCGTGGCCGAAGAAGCAACTGCGCCGCATGGCCCCGTTCGCAACAGCAAGAGCCCACATTGATGCTGGCTAAGCTTCTGTACTCGTTTCTTGCATTGAATTGGCCTCTGTCCCTGCCCAAGGTAGTCATTGTTTGTCAGTCACAGCGCCTGAAGAGGATGGGGCAGCACCTCCCTACATTGGCACTTTGAGCTACATATAAGCGGATATCTGATGTTGCGGGCGTCGTGCCCCGGCCTCGGGGGCAGTCCAATGGCACGCAGCGACGCTACGGCGCCCCCTCGTCGCCTCACCGTTCCTGACAGGCACAGTTGACCTCAGAATGCGCAGCTGAGAGGCGTTCGGGTACGGGTATATATATGTCCATCGGCTGCTGCGGCGCAGTGCTCACAAAGGACTGGGGAGACCCTTTCCGGCAGCGGACTCCCTTGCACATCCGCCCACAACGTCAAGGAACCCTTGCTGTGAGCCAGGGCTGGGGCCAGCGTTGCAAAGGGTACCGGTAACGTGCACGGCGTATGCCGAACCCTGCGGACATGGTGCTTAACTCTTTGCAGGACGGGCAAGGCCAGGGGTCCCTCGGTGATTTTGCTGTGTAGGCGGCCGGCTACATGCGCATACCGCCCATCATGCCTAGAATGCACACACTCGTCCTGATCCCTCCCTTTATGCCGCTGTATGATTGCTGATAAGCAAGTTCCCTGGTGAGAAGGGCTTAGGCCGCCTTATGCACGCCGAGTTCCTTCTCAAAGGAGAGCTAACCTGGGCCTCACCAGCAATCTGCATACAACTGAAGCGTGTGGGAGGCGCGTCTTGGTAGCAAAACTATTGGTGGTAGGTGTTTTGAACCTTGAGCTTGCCTGATAAATGGGAACTTGAGACTAAGCAAGTCTACAGGACGTCCTGCCGATGGGTGCGACTGGTGGGCAGCCTGGGGTAACACACGGGCTGCCAGGCGCTCCGAATGCCAACCTGCTAAATGCTATTCTGTTGACCCGTGCCCATCCGACCGCGCACGCAGCGCATGTTTGTTTGGTGGGGGGGGCAGACGAGCGGTGGCGGTTATACCGCTACTGCAGGCCGCTGCGTGTGCAGGGCTACTGAGCTCATGCATATCCGCTAATGACAGACAGACAGAGTGGATGTTGGGGTGTGGGCGGACAATAGGGGCTGGCGCAATGGCAGGAGGCTGGCACGGGGCGTTGCAGGCAGGGGAGTCGCCCTGGGCAGGGGAGCGGTTGGGCCGGCACCCGAAACCGCCACGTGAGCCCCAGGGTGCGGCCAGCAAGAAGGCTACGAGAAGGCACGTGCAGACGAGCAGACCTACAACACACACTTTCATCAGTTTGATGTGTGCAACTCCTGGAACCTCAGACAAAGCTAGCGTAAGATTTTCGCGTTGTCATCGTAAACGTATCAAACGGTATACAACCACAGACGTTGCGTATATTGCTCGAGCTGTAACGCCACATACTAGCTTACACATTTTAGTTTGTGCTATACTTACTTTGGCACCAGCCCTAGGCAAATGGTCCAGTGCGCTGCACCTTTACTGTGCTACTCTTTGGTGGGAGAGTCTGGTAGCTAATGTACCGTGCTACCGTGCTTGTCATTATAAAGTTGCAGTCCTGATGTGCAGCTGCGTCCACCTCGTGGCTTACAGCGCTGCAGGCGCATTTCGGATCAGGCGTCCCGCTCCGGTGCTGATTAGCGATTAGCGATTGGACGCACGGCAGCAGCTCTTACACGCACTTGAGTTTTGGGGTTGTGTTGCGGTGCCATCCCTTCGTCCTGTAATGGGTGCTGGCCGCTTGTTGGACTCTTCTTCGTGATCAACACACGTGGTGGTGCTGACGGCAGCCGATGCCGGCTGCCCCGGAGCGGGCTAGCGTGAGAGCAGTCAAAAAGAGACAGGCCAGGCGGTTCACACCCTTCATGTTAGATCATAGCAACCCCGTGCCTGCCATGTGGGAAGTGCAGGTAAGCACAGAGCGGCAGATGGACGACGGGCGGGGGGGCCACACCGGGGGACACCTGGCGCTGGCGGGAGCATGGTGCTTCGGGGCCAGGGCTCCCTTTGGCAAAGCGTGGAGCTGTGGATAAAGAAGGCAGCAGGAAATTTGCATCAGAGGGCTGGGGCACGTAGGGCTATTTTGGGGTGCCAAGCTCCAGGCATGGCAGCCGGCGGGTCTCTGCCCTTGGTAGCACCCCCTGCTCAATCGCAACACGTACGATACTTTACGCAATCAATTATAAGGGCTGCTGAAATGAATAGATATGCGTTCGGATACCTGGTTTGGTTTGATGGAATTGCTTTTGGCGGAGGCCCATGCTGCTTTGCTCTCATGCAAGTTCTCTGCTGCGGCACGCCTCCAAAATGTCCAGAGCTTATCTGTCACGAATTGTCGACTGCTGCAGTGGATTTGGCAAAACCACCAAGGGCACCAACTGAAATGTCACACAATTGTCAGCAAAAAAGAAGCAACCAGCAACGGAGGATTTCCGGAGTTGAACGTCCCCGTCTCCTGGGCCGATTGAGGCGGGAGACCGAGCAGGTGCAGCCTGGTGCAGCAGAGACATTCCTACGCCCTGATCAGGCCCCTCCCCTGCAACTGACTGTATGTATGGTTTTACAGTTTTGGCTTCTAGAGCCCAGCCCCATCCCGCTCGAAACACAGAGCTGGTCCCGGCCATTAGGGACACGGGGTTTCCCACCCCTCTCGCTGTACGGAAAGGAGCGACAGCTCCAAAAAGTCCAGGCCACCACGTGCGGGCCTCAAGTTCACCCTACCACAGCCTGGTCCCGCCCCCACAAAGCTTCTCCCCAAGACGCACCCACAGAGCACACACAGCACCCCTGTCGCGGTTCCCAACCACCCTTCTACCCAGTTGGAACCGGATACGAGGCAGCTGTACGGAGGAATTAGCCAGTATCGGCCCCCCGGTTGGTGCTTTCGCTCCTCCCCCATCGAAACCCCAAGGGCCTCCTACGAACACAGGCCACACGTGCCCTATAACCGCCCCCGCACAGAAGCACCCCTCCACACCAGGCAGGCAAACAAGACAGGGTAGGCGCAGTACGTGTACTAGTCCCTGGGCAGTACCCGCCCTTGCATTAGTAAGTGTTTAGGGCCTCCGGCCAGGTGCAAAGGAGGCCGCCGTCCACCACTCGAAGCCAGGGGTGGGCCGTGCCGACCTCATCCCACCCTGTGCGTGGCAAACCTAGGCTTGCAAACGCCCGCAGGTGCGCCCACATGCATGCAACTGCCCGGCGTGAGGCTTGCGACACCAGGGACTGCCACTGGGGAACTGCTGCACTGCCCCTCAGCTCTCGCATGCGTGCGTGCATGAATTGCCTTCCTACCTCCATGGCCTCAAGGGCCGCCAGGGCCACCACCTACCACACACACTGCTGTACCCAGGGGGGCAACCGACACAGCCAGCTTTCCTATTCAGCTAAGTATATCAGCGTTGCAGCGCGGGCGCCTGCGATCTCCACAGCTGATCTGCACCCCGACACCTGCTTGCCGCACCCTGTCAACCTGCTTGCATGTATTCCTGCTTGCTTGTTACTGCTTAAGGCTTTTTCGCCTACTCCCGCACCGCATCCACAACACTGCTGTACCCCCGAGGGCGCACTAGCCAGCCACACATGCTCCCTCCGTATGGCCTCCCCTGCTGGCCACCCGTCCTGCACGCTCCCCACCACTGCTCGAGCCACCGGGTAGTCCCAGAAGTGGTGCTCCCTGGGTTGCTGGCCCCAGTACTGTGGTCCGCCGAAACCCCCACACCCGCACACCTCTGGCGCATGCCCCCTAATGTGCGAGTTACCAAGCAAGGGGACGCCATCGACCGCAAGCCGCCAAAACGTCTCCTTACGCTGATTCTCCCATCGAATGCCCCACATCCTGTTGAGCGCGCCCTGCAGGTGCTTCAGGCCCGCTTCCTTTGCAGGCGGGTGCAGCGGCGCCTCAAGAGCTGCTTCCACAAAGGCAGCATGCTGCTCGCTCCTGGCTGCAGCAACCTCCGTTAGCTGAAGCGCTGTCGCCAGCCGAACGGTTAGGCGCCTAAGTCCCGTCCTGCCTAATAAGCGGCCCGTTCCCAGCACCTGCCAGCCCAGACGTGGGAGGAGCACCAGCAGTGCGTCCCGCTCCGTTGGTGCCTCAACCCCGCCGCCCTGCTCCTGGCTGCTCCTGAAGGCCTCTGCCGCCTCCTTCCACTCCGATGGAATGTCATGCAGCAGCTGTGCGAGACTGTAGTAGAGTAGAGTAACTGACTGGTGTGGACACATGACACGACACATGGCCAGTCGTTGAAGCAGCTAGTCAGGCCCCTCCCCTGCAGCTAGCAGCGGTACCACACGTACATAGTGCTTCAGTTGGAAGGGGTCCTTGGGTCTGCGCAGATCAGCAGGGGCGGCCTTCCCCTGGTCTGCACTTCGGTTGCCTGCTCGGGCGAAAAGGCAGCACCTGGGACCACACCCGTCAGTATGTGGGCCAGGGGCGACTGTACCCAGCTGTACCGCATCCCAGGCGCTCGGGCACGCAAGGCCATACATGTCTCGGTTGCTGCCCTTCGGGTTGCTCCAAGCATGTGGACGTTGGGTGTTGGGCCTGCCTCTCCATTCCAGGGGACTGGGCGCAGAAGGCAGCCGCTCCAAAGCCCCGAAACCAGGGGAGGGCACAGCACGATCGCCCACACAAAGTTTATGCACACAGTACGCAGCATTTGTCGAAGTCATTACTTGATGTGCTCACGAAGAAACGCCTGAACCTATAGGGACAAACGCGCTCGCTATTTAGGCGCAATCCTTTGTGCTCGTGCTGACGTCGTGACGCGCTAGCTTGCCGTTTATAATCCTAACAAGACTATATCACTAGATTTGAGCTCTCTGCACACGGAAACGGTGGCGTCGCAGCTGTGGAAGTCCGAGACTGGACACAGCTGTTAGGTGGGCAGGCTACAGGCCTGCCCACCAAAGTAATAGTTTGTTGGAAGTAGCAGTTGTCCTTTGACCAGGAGCAGCAAATGGCTCAAGCTCCTGTCATACCTCGGGGTGCAGCGGTAGGTCGTCGTGTAATTTTCCCCGCGCCTTGTGCAAAACGCCGAAGTATAGCCAGCCAACCCGTGGGCAACATACTCTTCGCAGACGCGGTATGTCCCCCAAGTGCCTGAAGGATGGGAGAAGTGTCCCCGCTGGGGAGACCCCCGCTTCTTTGAGGGCCTCAACATCATCCCCTGCAAGGTGGGACCGCCTCCCCTCGCGCGAATCCATGCCAACCCACGCTATGCCCTCGCTAGGCCATCCGTCACCTCACTACACTCAGTCAGCAGCCTATGGTTGAAGCAGCGGCCCTGTGACACAGCTGCCGCCGCGTACTGGCACGCTGGCCACCGCTTACCAGGACACCACAGCCCTCGCTGCTAGGCACCGGTCCTCCGGACCCGCCTGTTCAGCCAGCCGCCCCACTCCAAAGCGTGCATATAATGCATGACGTGTGTTCTCATGCTACACCCAGGTACCCCTGGACGACAAGTTCAACAAGTTCATACGGCCCAGCGCAAAGTGGACCCTTTCTATGGCCATTAGGGAGCTAAGGAGCAAGGGGCTGGAGGTAGGTGGGAGCGGGCAGGGGCTCTAGGCGCCAGGGGGTAAGCTGGATATGTGCGCTGCAGATGATGGGTTTCGGGGCAAAGGGACGGAGCTTGGTTACCGTGCGTTGGGGGGCTGCGGCACAAGGGAGGTGGGCGCAGGCGTGGTGATGTTTGGCGCAGGGCCCAATGTGTGTCCGCACGTGGGACGGGGGTACGCGTAAAGCGCGAGGAACCCGTCTAAGGCGTCAGGGAAACATGGGAACGCTGGTGCCTGCGCGAGGAGAGAAAATAGGATGACGAACGACAGCACAAACCAGCAGTACTTACCCATATTACTAGTAAAGCTGTGCTGGCTGCGGGCCGGGGGTGGAGCCCTGGTGGCGGTGCACTGGCCATGGAGGTGCAGAGCCACGGTGAATTTGCGCGCACGTGGAAATCATGGTGGTCGGACTAATGCCAGGATTTGGGGCACCATGTCGTGCCTCCAGGCATGGCGTAGCGCCACAATCGCGGGCCCTCCCAGGCCCTGTAACCGAACCGCTGTGTCGGCGTCTAGTGCTTCAGCTGGGTTGGTGGTGCTGAGCTTGTCCAGAGCCATGGAGTCAGTGGCTGCGGCGTTGCGATCGGCCTCACCCCTTCAGGTTGCGACGGTGATTGACCTGACCAAGTCCCGCCACTACTATGACTACCACCGAGAGATGGAGGCTCTGATGCAGGCGGGCATTCCCGGGGACGCGCTGCCGCAGTACTACAAGGTGCGCACGGCGGCGTGCAGCCGTGTACGACGAGTACGGCACAATGCCGTACGGCGTCCGTCGCACGGGACGTTTCGGGGGCGTCATGGTACTTGTAGGCGTGACAGGGGCGGGCAAACAGCGGGTGGGCAGACAACGGGTGGGCCCAGGGCGGGGGAGGAAGTCCCTGGGGCGGTGGGGAGCAAGGAATGGGATGGGGTGGTCTGGCGCAGCAGCACTGGAGCAGGTGGTCCGGGAGGGTGCCACGAATACGGGCCCTGTCAGCGGACTGTTGGCCTAGCGACTGCACGTTGGCGGCTTCGATGTAGGTGGCACCCTGCGGTGCCGTGGGGTGCTTGCCACTGCCCGTCCCGCGGCGGAGGCGGATGCCGCCCGTGGCCCCGCTACGCGAATTCGCCCCGCTACGCGAATTCGCAGCCGCAGTCAGGGGCAGGAGGCGCCCTGCAGCAGCCTGTCCGTTG
Source organism: Chlamydomonas sp. KOR1 (assembly GCA_036984285.1). NCBI lineage: Eukaryota > Viridiplantae > Chlorophyta > Chlorophyceae > Chlamydomonadales > Chlamydomonadaceae > Chlamydomonas > Chlamydomonas sp. KOR1. The sequence goes on from BQMZ01000206.1 coordinate 279,828, forward strand.
TACAGCGGACAAAGAAAGCGGGCAATGCAGGTGGCACTGGGGGCCATGCGGCTGCACAACAGCGGCTGGAGGCGGGCGGGCGGCGCCACGTGGCGTCTTTTCTGTTAGGCGGCGGCCAAGTGGGGCGGGTTGCAAGTGGGCCATGGCAGTGGGGCGGTGGCAGTGGGGCGGGTCATGGCACGCGGGAAGTCCACTGCCGGTGGGGAAGCGGCATGCCCCCCGTTGAGGCGGGCGGTTGGGAGTTTGGGGAATGTGAGCGGAAGCTCATAGGTTACCTCTGGGCAGCGGTGTTACGCGCGCTTATGTTCTTGACCGGGGAACGGGGCGACGACCGTGAACTGGGATGCATGTCCCGGCGGCGCGTGGGAGCCGGTCATTGCTGGGTCTTGTGGGAGCTCCCCTGTTGTGGGGACGCAGGCAGTGTCGTTGCCGACTGGCACTGCACCAGGCAGAGTCGCTGTCGATCATCACCTGGTCGCTAATCGCCTTGGCCTCTGCATATCCTGCCTTTCTTTGACTGCATTTAAGCCCGAGAGTTCGTTGGAAGTACGCAATCATCCTGCATTGCTTTCTTTGGGACACCCCCGCACGGCCAGTAATCTTGTCCCAAGTCTCACCGCCGCGCCGCCGCAGATCGAGTGCCGCGGGCGCGGCGAGTCCCCCCAGCCGTCAGAAGTGTCGGAGGCTGTGTGGCGCATCTTCATGCACCACGTGTGGTACCCCGACAAGCACGTGCTGCTGCACTGCACGCACGGCTTCAACCGCACGGGTGAGCGGGGTCGCATGATGGAAGCGATGTGCCGTCATGTGCCCCCCGAATGCCGTACTGGTGTGGGTTTGCTGCCGCACTGCACGCACGGGTTTTATTGGACAGGTGACTGGGCAGTGCAGGCTTCGTACTGGTGGCTGGCGCTGGTGCTGCCGAACTGGACACGTGCCAACACGTGTCCGACACGTGCGTCGCACCGACGCATGCCTCACATGCCCACCTGCTACCCTGTCGTTTGCAGGGTGGGGGTCCGCTGTTGCCTCCAAAGCCAACGCATGCAAGCACATGTCGCACACGTGCCCTGTCACCGACTCGTGCTGCCACTTGCCACAATGACCAACATCTGCAGGCTTCGTGCTGGTGGCAGCGCTGGTGCGGCTGCGGCGCGAGAAGGGCATGACGGTGAAGCGAGCGTTGACGCGCTTCGCCGCCTCTCGCCCTCCGGGCGTGTACAAGGACCACTACATCAACGACCTGTTCAAGTACTATCACGAGGCCAGGTGCGATGCTACCGTAACTTGATGATGCCGTCGAACTATACTTAAACAAAGGACGCGGCGTTGTGAATCGGATTTCATGTACTGAACAAGGCCCGGTGCACCTGCTGCCAACGCCACTGCATCGCTGCATAGTGTTACGTCGCGTAGGTAAACGCGTAACGCATAGGCCACATCAGGAACTCAACTTCAAAGACCTGTACTAGTACGATCACGCGGCTCCCCCAGGCGCCCCTGCGTGATCACCCCACCCTTGCCGGTGTGGAAGGCCAGCTCAGCCCAAACTCGCGTGACCCTGCCACGCTCGTGCCCCTTTTTACCCCCAGGGACCCCCGCGTGATCACCCCACCCGTGCCCGTGTGGAAGGCCAGCGGTGACGCCGACGACGCCGCGGACGCTGCCAACGAGGAAGCCAACAACGAGGACGGCCAGGCGGGTGGGTTAAGACACACAGTGTGTGAAGGGTTGCAAGCCTGCGGTGCGTGGTTGTGCAGCGGACCAGCGGACTCAGCCAACGAGGAGGCCTGCAACGGGGACGGCCAGGCGGGTGGGTGGAGGCAGACGGTGTGAACTGCAGGTGTGTTAACATGGCGGCGTGGCGGCGGATGCTTTTCCTGACGCGGATGCTGCACGCGGCCGAGGAGGGCGCGCGGACGGCCGCCAAGCCGCCGCTGTCGCAGCCAACCGCCATCAACCGCCTGTCACCGACCACCCGTCACACTTGCACATGGCCCCCTGTCTAGCAGGAGGGCGTGTCTTCACACCCACATCACACACGGCAATACGGTATCCTTTGTTGTAACCCCTCGTTTCATTGTTTACAGGCGAGCAGGGTGCGGGGGCGGCCGCCAAGCCGCCGCTGTCGCACGATGACATTTGGTCCATAGGGGAGCGCGTGTGCCCCGAGGAGGCGGAGATGGTCAAGACGCAGGTACGGAGTTCGTTGCAATTCAGGTGTGAGAACACCTGATACGGCACCTTCGGCGGTACGGCAACGCTGCCGCCCGAAGGGACAACTACATATGGGGCAGACGCCGTTTGGCTCCTTCGCGTGCTGCAGCAGCGAGGACACCTCCTCTGATGCCCCCCACCTCAGTTGCAGCCTGTTACAGCCGGGTTTGCCTTTCCCACTGACATCTCAGCTGTACACCGCTCAAGCCTTGTTCCACGGGCCGCCATCCCACGCCGATGCATGAACGTCCCTCATGCACATATGCACTGGGCTGTCACGTCTTCGTTGTGAACTGCGAGTCTCCTATGTCCCACGAGACCGACTATGGTTATGGCATCGCCTCTCCACCCCGCAACTCCCATGCCCCGTGCTCGTGTTAGGCCAGGGTGCTGTTCGCTAGCCAACTCTTGTTGAACAGCCTTGTCCAACTCGGATGAGAATCCACTCCCCAACCGTAACCCCCAGGTGTGCAGCCTACTGCAACTGGGCGGCCCGCCGCGCGGCCCGCAGCGCTTCCCGGGCATGCAGCCCGTGTCGCTGCTGGCCAAGGACCTGTTCAACCTGCAGACAAACAGGTGGGTGCGTCGATCAAAGTGCCCTGCACTACAGAACTGTATTATTGGTACACATTTGAGCAAAACGGTAACATGGTATCGCTGCTGGCCAAGGACCTGTGCAAGCTGCAGACAAACAGGTGGCGGATAAGGCATGAACGCACGGCAGGGGTGCGTGCCTCTGCCCCCGTGAACGTAAACGCGCCCCAGCAAGCACCACCGTATGCCTCACACTCCAGGCGCGCGCTACAGGGCGTTCCAGCTCTGTCGCGCGTCTTGCCCCTGGTGCCGTTGCCATACCGACACCGAAGCATTGTTGCCCCGCCCTGCTGCCCCACGTCCTGACGTCGCCCATTCTGGACGAGCTTCTACGATGTTGTGTAAGCGAAGTAAATGTATTCAGTTAAGCCCCAACCGCCATTGTCCGTCCCCCCCTCCAGGTACTGGGGCCACGTGGAAGGCGGACGTTTGTTACCGGCCGGCACCAAGCGTTGCTGCCCCGCCCACCCGCCCCACGCTCTCACGAAGCCCCGTCCCCTAAAGAAGCTCTGCGACGATATTGTGTAGGCGCAGTAGTAGTTTCATAGAGCGAAGCAACACCCGCAATGGTCCGTACCTTCCTTCAGGTACTGGGCCACGTGGAAGGCGGACGGCACGCGCTACATGGCGCTCATCCTCAAGCAGGGCACCTACCTCATGGACCGATCGTTCAACGTCGTGCGCTGCGAGATGCGCTTCCCAAACGGTGAGGCCCCGAGATATATCATGTACACTGCACGTGACTCCCATGACTGAGCCAACGGTGAGGCTAGTTGTGCATCATATACTTGACCTGGTTGATTTTCCAACGGCGAGGCCGGCGCCCGGCCCCCCGCCCTCTCGCAGTCTGAGGGACTGCATGCGCGCCCTGAACGCATCGACTGCTCCGCCGCTTGTGCTCTGCCACATGAACCTGTGTCACGCTTTCAGTGGAACCTTTTATCGCGTGGACTGCAGCCATTCCTGGCGGCCCTAGGCCTTCACCTTCGTGGGAAGTCCTCTCCAAATGAAGTGCGCTCTTGCCATGCCCTCAAATAGCCTCCGCGTGCTCTGCTCGTGCTGACCACTAACCTGCACCCTACCTAACCCCACCCCGCCGTCCAGGCGTGAAGCGCCCCCCTCCCGGCAAGAAGAACCCCTACCCCGTCGGCGGCCCCCACGACATGACGCTGCTCGACGGCGAGATGGTGTTGGACCATGACCCAGAGGGCAACCAGCCGCCGCGCCTGCGCTACCTCATCTACGACTGCTGCATGATCAACTCCATACCCATCATCGACAAGAAGTGGAGCGTGAGTCTTGTTTGGGGCTTGCATCGAGGGATGTGCGGGGACACGACATTGGTTAAGGGGTGTACGGGGCCGCTTTTATGAAGCGGAGCGGTGTCATCCGCGGTGTGGAGCGGGGTCGGGGCGGCGTCCACAGTCCGGCATTTGAGGAGTGGGCACAGCGCACAGGGGCAACGAGGCCAACCCTACCTCATGGGCTTGGAGCGCACTCGTGTTGCTTTCCTGTTGCCCTCTACCCGAAAGCACTGTCTCGCATGCGTACTCCACTTCCGATCCCCAGGAGCGCCTGGTGGTCCCAATACGCACCTGCTGCTGAGGTCTTAATGACAAGCGACGCAAAGTCCTTTCCCCCCACTGCTTAACCCCCAGGAGCGCTACCCGGCCATCGAGACCGAGCTGGTGGTCCCGATAAGTGCATGTTGCTGAGACCTTAGCAACAAGCGAACCTTCTTTTGAGTCCTGTCTCCCCCACTTGTCAACCCCCCAGGAGCGCTACCGGGCCATCGAGACGGACTTGGTTGTCCCCCGCAACCTGGAGCGCAAGTACATCGAGGGGTGGCGCAACCGCCCCTTCGACGAGAAGCGCGCAGAGTACATCGCGCCGCCGTACATGTACGACTACTCGGCGGAGACGTTCAGCGTGCGGCAGAAGCCCTTCTGGCCGGTGTGGCAGATCGACAAGGTGTTCGCGCGCTTCCACAACCCGTCGGTGGTGGGGCACGAGAGTGACGGACTCATCCTGCAAGGTGAGGACACACAAGATCAACACATAATTATTGATGTGTGAAGTGTAGGCATGCTCGTGTGTCTGATAGCAGACAGTGGGTATGTCGTGGGGTGTTGTGCAGGGTGTAGCAGGCTGAAGAGGGGCTTGGCGGGGCCGGGGAAGGTGCTGCGGGGCTGGGTGATGGGCCACACAAGGGACGGGCTCATCCTGCAGGATCAAGGGGACAGTGTTCCGTGAGTGTCGTGGGTGATACGGCCTGGTAGCGAGGCGCATATCCGATGTTTGTGTCGTCCTGCAGGGTAATGGGGGCTTTCGACGGGCTGGTTCGACGTCGCCGTTTCCACATAGCTTCACGTGATGCAAATCCCTCCCTCTCCTCTGCCACTGCCAACCCCACCAAGGCTACGAGCACAAGTACAACGCCGGCACGTGCGACCTTCTGTACAAGTGGAAGTTCGCGCACATGAACAGCGTGGATTTCCTGCTCAAGTGCGCCACGGTACGGCACTGTACGACACTGTTCGTGTCTTGCTTCAGTCGGTTTCCGTACGTCGCCGTTGTGCAATCGCACGCGCACGTCTCGCACTTCACACGTACCCCCGAGCGGGGTCCCCGGCCCTCACCCATACACGCTATGATATACCCTATACAAGCTATGATATGTTTACTACATGCATATGTATGCACACCAGCAATGCAGCTCACAGCGGTGCGGGGGCTGGTGAGCCAGACACCTGCCGTACCACAGGCTTCCGGTAAGTGGAGGGTGACAGCCGATGCCCACGCGGCGCCTGGCTGCGACGCGGACGGCAGGGCGTGGTGCTACGACGGGTGTACATTTGGCCTCGCCCTCACCAGGCCTCTGTATGACCCTGTCGTAGCACCGCTCCGTTCCGTGTGCATCGCAGCAAGGCGCGACATGGGCAGCGGCCGTCACCATCCGCATACCAGGGCCCTCTGGAACAGGACTACCTTGCTCCACCAGCCGCCTGCTCCACCAGCCACCTGCTCCACCAGCCACCTGCTCCACCAGCCGCCTGCTCCACCAGCCGCCTGCTCCACCAGCCGCCTGCTCCACCAGCCGCCTGACCACTTGGAGCGGCACTCCCTTTGCACGACGTCGCCGTCGCCGTGTTGGATCAGATAACCGTGGAAATAATCTACGTGTTACCAAACGTATGACGGCTTTATCTCCTCCTCCAGGTCCCGGGCCCCGACGGGCAGCCGGTGCTGGACACCTCCGCCAATGGCGGCGGCCTGACGCTGCTGCTGCTGGATCAAATTTGTGTTTCATAAAGGTGCTCTAGACATCTTCCTTTTTTTCTCCCCCTCCAGGTCCCGGGCCCCGACGGGCAGCCTGTGCTGGACACCTCGGCCAAGGGCGGCGGCCTGACGCTGCTGCTGCTGGACCAGGCGGCAAGCAGGGGGGCGCGCATCGCCTACGTGCCGGTGGAGCGGATAGACAGGGAGGGTGGGTGCACGGGGGCTTGGATCTGGGTGGGCTGGGGTGTATTGCGGGCGTTGTGCTCCGCAACCATTGCCCACGTCCACGTGGAGCGGATATACCGGGAGGGTGGGTGCACGGGTGTTTCTAAGATGTGTAGGGGCGGATGAGGGCAGTGTGAGGTTGCAAGGACAGCGTACGCGCATGCACGTGCCGGCGGAGCGCCCAGGCGGGGAGGACGGGGTTGAGTGGCATCATCTGGCGTTTAGGATGCGTGGTAGTGACCAGGTCACGCATCCTGGTCAGTACCACTAGCTGCATGCCCCGTAGGCCACTGGTGCGATGAGGACTGAAGTACTTGGTGGCATGCAGTCGGCAGGGCACTGGCTTGACGAGTAGCTGAAGTACCTATGACACGGCCCCGCAGGGCACTGGCGCGTGGAGTTCCCGCCCGACGTCGACCCCCTGACGTACGACGGCAAGCTGGCGGAGTGCACCTTCGACAGAGCGCGGGGCGTGTGGCTGTTCATGAGGGAGCGGAGGGACAAGGACACGCCCAACGGGTCGAGAGTGTACCTCAAGGTGAGCCAGATCCCGAAGGCTGGATGTACGTTTGTGTAGAAGCATGTACGAACGGGTATTAAGGGCGCACCCGACGGGTCGAGAGTGTTCTTGAAGGTGGGCCACTTCTGATGTACATATTGGGGTAAACAGGACTTTCGACATAGATATTGCGCGTAACGAAGGCGACCCCGAACAAAACCCATTACACATACGCAGATCAAGGACAGCATCCTGAACCACGTGGAGCAGGAGCTGCTGGTGGGCACGCTCAAGGAGGCGCTGCTGCAGCGGCCGCCCTACGAGCACGACCGGGCCGCGGTGCCGCCCGACGTGCGGCACGCGCTGGAGCGGGACGTGTACGAGTGGCAGGTGTGTATATCAGGGGCAGGGGGGCAAGGGAGGTGTTTTCGGTGTGTAGGGGCACGACAGGGCCGCGGTGCTGCCCGGAATGCGGCATCCGCAGGAGCGGGACGTGCACGAGTGGCAGGTGTGGTAGAGTGTGTGTTTGCTCCCGTTGCGCCCTCACCTGCCTGCGTGGATGTGTTGAGATGCCTGTGTGGATGCGCGTATCGGTACTGGCTGCGTGCGGCACGTGCAGCCGTATCCGGGTGGGAAAGCTTGATGAGAGACCGCTGTGCTGGTGTGTTGGGAGTGGGGCAGGAGACTGGACTGTTTGTGCGGCTGTACGGTGAAGCGTTACACTATGGATTCCTGCTACCCTATGCATATGGCTTGACCGCGCAACACAGCGACGACCTCCTGGGCTTAGGCACGAGCCATCGGGCCTCGGGGGTAGCGGACATGCATCGCCCTGGCCAGCACATGAGTAATAATGAGGGGGGGCGTTATCTGATGGTCACGGACAAGCCCCGACGGCCGCGCAACTGCGCAGGTCCGCCCAGGGCAGGCGTGCCTGGCGTGACATTTCCCGTCACTACACCAGTGTCCACGGCTATGAGTGGTGGTGATGCACCCCCACCTACCAACGTGGTGATGGCTGATGGGGTTGGTGTTGTGGCGGGACACATGCAAAGTAGGGTGCCACGTGATGAAAGCTCCCCCGCGCCTCCTCCCCTCGTCCAACGCTGCCCGGTGCCGCAGGCGCGGCAGGAGGAGATGCACATGCAGCAGCAGCAGCAGCACAACCACCACAACCACCACGAGTACGGCGAGGACGGCAACGGCCTGCAACCGCCGTCACCACCCGCCGGTGGCGAGGACCCGGACGGCGACCACACGCACTATGGCGGCGGCGGCGGTGGCGGGGGTGGGGGCTACAATCCGTCGGAGGCGGCTGGGGCGGGGCCGGGGGTGGAGGGGGATGGGGGCGGGATGAAGAGGGCATGGGAAGACACGGGGCAGGGTGGTGGCGAAGGGGAGGAGCAGGAGGCGAAGCGGCGACTCATCATATGGGGGGACCTGGAGGATCACCTGCCTGAGGACTGCCCAGGGTATGTGGGTTTCGGATTTGGGCCGGTATAGGGGTCCTAATAGGCTTGACGATTGGTCTGGGAGAGGACTGGGTGTGAATGGAATGGTGGTAGGAGTGGAGAGGGATTAAGGGCGGGATGTTTGGATTCATGGATGGATAGGTGGAGGGGTTGAGGAGATGAGGGCCATGGCCGTTGCTGATGGCCGGGGATGTGTGATGTGGGGTATCACGTCTGCAGTTACAACACGTGCAGGGCATATTTTGGCGGACAGAGCGACTGCAGCTGCTCGTGAAGCAAGGCTGTGCGACTTGTCGAGGATGCATCCGGGCTACCGGTATGTTGGGTGGGTCAGATCTCAGAACCCAGATGGGTGGGCAAGGTTCAGGTTGCGCCTTGTGCAGGGAGCCCTGTGCAGCAGAAGGCTGAGCAGCGTGGCGAGAAGGGTGCCACACGCTGGCTTTGGAAGCCGGACTTGAGCGCTGTACGCAATGGAGGCAAAGGTGGTGTATGGATCACCTAGCCAAGCTGTTGTCAGCCTGTGAGCTGTAGCTGGGCCGGTGCGTACCGTTCCAGTCGTGCGTTGCAGTTGACCATGGGGTTGCCACGGTTTGCCGTGAGGCGACGGTAGACCAAAGTGGGAGCGCAAAGCTAACGAGAGAGTGCAGAATTTGTTACAGTCTAGACCTTCAAAAGGGCACGTTGCAAATTCGTTCTGGCTGTCACTGTCTCTGTCATCCGCGGCCACCAGAACGATATCGCTGTCTTCGCTACCTGATGGCCTTTTTAGGGACAGAATGCTTCATCTCTGTCGATAACTGGTCAACGCGCAACAACCATGGGAAATGCTCAAGCGTCGGGCCAAACGCCGGAGGTTCACAGCCCTACTGTTCCACTGTTTCAACAAGGGTCATTTAGCGGAACAGTAGATGATGGCGAGCTGCCTGGCGCGTGGGCAGCGCAACAGTCGGAAGCAGCATGCGAGCCTGCAGAGCAACATTACGATGGAGCAGCACCTGCCGGAGGAGATAGCATTCCTCAACCAGCGCTACATGTACAATTACCCCTGCAAGCTGCTTCTCGGGCAAGCCCCAGCAATCGGGGCGCTTACAGTCTGGTTGACGACCAAAGGCCACAACAGACGGCTGCCGCACCCGGCTCAGAGTCTTTGCCACCAGCGCCACGACCTGGAGCACCGCTTGCCCAACCTGCCACACTGCAACGGGGCCATGGAACAGTCCCCACAGGTTCGTACCTCGCACCCCTCTTTGCACCACATCAAGCGGCAACCCCAATGCCCTCCTGAACCCTCCCCCATCCCGCCCCTGTGCACCAACGCCATCCGTTTGTCCCTGCCCGTGTCACGCTCATGCCTGAAAATGACACATGATATGCCTGATCCTCAACAGGATGGGCCGGCCCGGACTTTTCCAGGCCCAGTGGTGGTGTTGGCAGCACCCTGGGCGCCCAACGCAGCAGCTCGGGCTCCTTCCCCGACCCTGCAATGTCCACCACCAGCTTGCAGGCCATAGGTGACACAGAGGCAGTGGACGAAGCACCCAGGCACTACACAGCGCTGACCCAGGGAGTGAAAGCAGCCACCGTGGGGACAGGAATGGGGCCAGGAGAGCAGCTTTGGACCGCTGGCCTTGCGCCTGGTGCTGGTGTAAGTGGTACACCTGGACGGCAAGCCCTGCACCATACCGGTAACTACCAGCAGCAACAGCAGCAGCAGGTGGCGATACTGCAGAGCTCAGCTACGACAGGAGCTGCTGGCGTGGCTCCAGGTCCTGTCGGGCAGGGCAGGAGGGAGACCTTGCACAGCTTCAATGCCAGCAGCATCAGCAGCATCAGTGGGCTAGAGCCGTCATGGGACGGCGGGGGAGCCCTGCCCGAGCAGGAGTCTGGCCGTGCTGCGGAGGGCGGAACTGGTGGTGGTGGTGCCCAGGAGAGGAACGCACCAGTGGTAGCTGTGCAGGCAGCGGCTGCGGTGATGCCAGCTGTGGGCTACGGCGGCGGCGGGGGCGGCGGGCGGCGGGACAGCCCAGGGCGTGCGCCGGAGGGTGCGATGGGCGTGAGCGTCAGCGTGGGAGGGTGGCAGCGGGGCACGTGGGGAGGAGTGAGGGGCGCTGGGAAAGGGGTGGCCGCAGAACGCGAGGACAGCGGTGGGGCAGAGGGTGTGCAGGTTGGGATGGTTGCAGTGGGCCCTGAGGGCCTTGGTCAGCGGAGTAGTGAAGCGTCGCAGGGGCAAGCTGAAGGCGAGGGGCTGCGGGAGGGGCCGGTTACTCGGCATGTTGGTTCGGGGGGACTGCCGCCGCGTAGGGGTGGGCGAGGGGCCATGCCGGAGGACTTCAGCAGCGGGAGCGAGGAGTCTGATGGGGAGCCCGATCGGGCATGGAGGGGCGCTGGCGGCCCCCAGGGCGGTGGGCGCGGGTATGGCTTTTTCGACGCTGCGGCATCGGGGGATGGCGGCCGGCATGCGGCTACTGGCGACGGGTCGGTAGACCTTGCAGGGCCTGGCGGGGAGCGCTGGGTCGCAGAGGGTGCCATGGCTGGTGGTGGGGTACAAGGTGCTGTGGGCAGCAGGAGCAGCAGCGAAAGCGAGCGCCGCACCGCTCACGGATCTGGCGACAGCGGACCGAGGCTCGGGCACGGAAGCGGAATGCCCCCACCTCCTGCCGGGGAACCTCCGGACAGCACAGCAATGCGCTACCCTTCCGGTAACGAACGCTGGAGACAGGCGCCTTTTGGCCAGCCAAGCCGAAGTGGCTACGTGAGCCTGGGGCCTGGCAGTCACCACCCGGGGCCAGCTGGCAGCGGCGCGGGTGTCGCTGGAGGAGGGGATTGGGCTGCAGGTGGCGGCGTGGGAGGCAGCAGTGGGAGCAGCAGCGGCAGTCGGCCGCGGATTGCGAGTGCGGCCCCCAGCGGGGGCAGCGGCTCTGTCGGCATGGGTACCGCTGGGACAGGGAGTGGGCCCCGCATTGGCAGCGTGGGCGGAAGCGGAGGGGGAGCGAGCGAGCAGCCTAGTGCGGGGCGGCTCAGCGGCGAGGGCTCCCTGCGCAGCGGCGGGGCCGGGGGGCACAGCGATGTGGGGTCTGAGCCCAGTAGCTTGTCAGGGGAGGACCTCCCGGGCGTCGGGGGACTGGAGCGACACGTGCCGTCGTGGCGGTACCGACGCGGCAGCAGCGACAGCCGTGTCAATGAGCGTGGTGGTGATGGTGGCGGAGGAGGAGGGGAAGGGGCGGAGGGGTTTGGGGCTGTCAGGTTGGAGCGTGGGGCAGGTGATGGTGGCGGAGGAGGAGGGGGGCTAGGGGGCGCACCTGTGACGGGATGGGGTTCCAGTGGCCAGCCAGCGGTCGGTCAGACCAGCAGCCAGGGTGGTAATGCTGGAAGCGGGGGCGGGTTTGAAGGCAGTGGTGATGGGCTGCAAGGTGGCGGCGTAGGCTCGGGAGCATCTCGTGGTGTCGACGGTGGTGCGGCGATTGAGCAGATGGTAGGAAGGGACCAGGGAGCTGGCGTAGGTGGGGCCGGAGGCGGGGGTGTTGGCCTCGGCTGGGCGTCGGACTGGTTTGCGGCGGAGGCGGTATCCGAGACGCGCAACTGGTGGGATGAGGATGCGGGGGGACCGGCAGCGGACCAGGGCCAGGCGCAGCAGCAAGGGGCAGGGCAACAGGGGGCCGGTGGTGTGGAGGGTGGCAGTGAGCGCCCGTTCGGGGAGGAGGAGCAGCAGCACCAAAGGTTGTCATCGCAGCGCCAGCGGGACGAATCGGACAGTGGGGGCCATCGGAAGGAGCTGGAGGAGTCAGGGTGTGACGGAGGCGAGCTTGGAGAGGCGCAAGGTGCCTCTGCCGGGCCGCCTTCGCCCTTCAAGGCGCCCAGTGGTGCGGCGGGTACGGTACCCAGCGGAGGGGCGGGCTCGCTGGAGCAGCAGCCGGGGGCCGTGGAAACAATCGCAAGCAGCGCCCCTGCCAGTGGCAGCGTGTCTGGGGAGCAGCAGGGGGCGTGTGCTGCCTCACGGGCAAGCTCCGACTCCCAGGAATCTCTCAGGAGGACCTCAACCCAATCTTTGGACCATCAGGGGGGCACCGCTGGCTCAGGCGGGCATGGCGCCACTGATTGGGCCGCAGCGCTGGACACCCGCCTCCCTAGCCGCGCCCCGTCCGCGGGTGTGCTCCACCCCTCCGGCCCGCTGCCGCCCAGGTACCCTTCGTCCACGTCTTTGGGTCGTCGGGTCACAGCGGACCCATCGGCGCGCATTGGAAGAGCAAGCCAAGGGGATGCTACCCCGGCACAGGGTGACGCGGTCACGGCCATCGAGCCCCCTACCAACACCTCCATGGAAGCCCCTACCGTCACTAGCGCCCAGGGATTGGTCCACCCGCCTGCAGACGGCACCGAGTTGCGGGTGAATGTCGGTGCCACGGGCGTGGGCACGGCGTGCGACAGCACGCCACACACCAGCGCAGCTGCCCCGTTGTGCGCTGGAGGAGGCAACGCCAGCTTGCCGCAGGTCGCGCCACTCAGCCATGCCGACCGTGCCGAGCGGCAGGGCCCCTTGGAGTGGACAATTTCTTCAAGGCCTTGGAGCAGGGAAGTTTACACCAAAGAGGTCGCCACCAGCGCGTCCCTGCCAAGCAAGGTGTCACAGGAGCTGTTCCTGCCGCCCCTGCCCGCACACTCGGCGTCCGCCGTCGCCGGACTTGGAGCCTCGCGCGCCTTTGCAGAGGTAGCCACGCAGTACTGCCCCTTCCCAGGCGACAGCGGTAGCGAGGAGGTCGAGGGCGAAGAGGGGAGGCAAGAGCGTGGGGCTGGCAGGGGCGGCCCGCACAAGCGCGTGCGTGTTGAGCAGGCGGGAGGGGCAGCAGGAGAGGGGGAGGGCAGCGGCGAACGACCCACGGGTCGGGGTCGCATCCAGGCGGCAGACAGCGGTACTAGCTCGGAATGGGAGCTGGAGGCAATGGTGCCCCCTGCGCCGGCCACGGGTAAGGCGCGGCCCTGGCTGGACGCAGCCATGCTGGCCATTGCGTGTGGGCAAGGGCAGGAACGGGAGCAGGGGCAGGGGCAACAGCCGTACAGCGCTCGTGAGGACGGGGGCAGCGGGCCTGGGTTGGGAGGGCCGGCGTTGCAGCTGCCGCCATTTCATGTGGGTTCTGTGCCGGCTAGGCCTGGGAAGGCGAGGCGGTGGGAGATGATCAGTGTGGTTGGTGCCACAGCTTGGGAGGACGGGGGCGGCGACGCGCTCATGGCCGACCCGTCAGCAGTGTCAGGTGTCAGTGCATCAGAGGGCGCGGATGACGGACTGGTGGCAGAGGACAGCCCCGGCCAGCTCCGGTGGCAGGAGCAGCTGCCAGCGTGGCTACCACACTACGCGCCAAACGCACCTGCGGCAGCTGTTGGAGTGGCAGCAGCCAGCGGCAGCCCAGGCGCGGGGGAAGCGCTGAACCGGGATTCCCCCCACACCACAGCACCGCCTCCCACAGGAAGCGCACACGTTCCAGCGCCTCATCTGCGCCCCCCAGTGCACCACCACGCGCTTCCGCCGCCGTTGCAGCAGCACCACCACCAACACCAACACCGTCACCCACACTTGCGACCTGAGATCAGCTGGCCCGGCGGCCCCAAAGTTCCTCCCCACGCCAGCGGTCTCCGTCCGTCACATGCTTACGCAACAGACGCACATTCCTCTCCAGTGATGGCGCCTCCGCCAGATGACCAGGCTTACCCCACCCAGCTGCGGCCAGCCAGGGCGCCGGGCTTCCGTGGCCCCGCCCCAGAGGCAGAGCTGCATGACGACGCGCCGTCTCCCCACACGCGGACACGTGGCACAAGCAGCCCAGGGGGACATCGGCTCCCAGCCCCGCAGCAGCAGCAGCAGCAGCAACCGCTTCACATCCTACCCTCCCAGGTATGCGGCTCGGGGGCCTGGGTTCGGGGGGCGTGCTGTGCATTAGGCGTGACCTGGCACTGCACCGTCAGGGGTCGGTGTCGCACCTGAATCCGAACCGCAGCACATCATCCTGACTCGCAAAACCTCGACCTGAAAGCATACCTTGGCAAGTAACAGCGTTCCACGAATGCAGCTCTGCTGAGTACAGCTCTGCCAAGTGCAGCTCTGCCTGCAATGTCACACAGATAATGCCAACGAATTGGTAAACAGAATGCCCAGATGCCCCTTCCCCCTCCGCCCCGCCAGGTGCAGGTGCAGGTGCACCTGGACGCCGAGGCCATGCGGGAAGTGCTGACGCAGTGCTTCAGGGCAGTGGCGCCGCTGGCGGTGGCAGCGGCAGCAGCAGCAGGGGCGGAAGAGCCAGCGGCACCGATCATGCGAGCGGCTACAAAAGCAGGAGTGCCGGCGGGAGGGGCCGGCGGCGCTCTGGCGGCAGACAGTGAGTGTTGATATTCGGCGGTTGCAGGTGTTGGTGTTCTTGGCACGAGGACTGCCCTCATGTGTGTTTTGCGCCGAGACTACACGGAAAGCCGTATCGTGCACAAGTGCGCTGGTGAGTGCATAGTGCAGCGATTATGCTCACGAGCGGTGCATGACACGCGTCCCTGTTACGTTGCAGGCAGCCCTGATGTGCTGTCAGGTGTTGGGCAGCCGCCGGCGCAGCACGACAGTGCGCCCCAGGTGCGTTGTGACGGGCCTTTGTTCTGCTTGGTTGCAATCTAGCTTTGGCCTTGTGCAACAGTGCTGCGTTGGCTGATCAGTCATGTGCTCTTGCGCCATTCTGCGTCCGTGCACTGTGGGACTGAAGCACCGTCGAAGACCACACCTCCATTCCCGTTGCCATTTACATGCAATCTCATTCCCACGCCACGCAGGTCTCCCCGCCCAGACCCTCCACGGCCTGCAACGCAGCCACCCAGACCGCCCACGCTGTCACTCCGCTTCCTGCTGCATCGCCATCACCACCACCACCGCTAAGCCACCACTACCACCACCTGCCAACCCACGGCCCCCACGCGCCACCGTCTCCGCCCTCTGCAAGACCTCGCTCAACACCACCGACAGTCGGCACCACACCCGCGCCCGCGACCACAACCATCGCCGTCCCAGCTCCCGTCTACTTCCGTAGCGGCGTCGCTGCCGTACTGTACGACGGGCTCCGTCGAGACGTACGCAAACGCGCTGCAGAGGACGACCTTGCTCTACACCCCGACGCCACTGCCCCGCCCCTGGCCCCCGTCCACGTGGCACCCATCGCAGCCGCCGCCGCCACCTCCTCCACATTCACCGGGCTGTACAGCAGCGCGTACCGTGCATCCGGCAACGACACGGCTGCAGCCATTGCAGCTTCTGCTGCCAGTGGAGTGGTGTTCGACTCCGAGGCGGATGCGGCCGCTTGGGCAGCGTACGGACCCCCGGCTGCGTCCGGCATCCTGGCACCATCAGGAAGCAACAGCAATCCAACGCCTAGCATGGGTATGGCGACAAGCACAGGAGCGGGAGTCACAGGGGTGCTGCGCCCCGGCTCAAGCACTGCCCACACCACCACCACAGCCCCAACAGCCAGCACCTACCTGCAACGTCAGAGCGCCCCCAAGCGCCAGCGCCTGTCGCCTCCAGGACCAAGCAACGGCGCGGAGAGCTACCCTTGGAACCACCCAGCAGGAGGCACGGACGGGGCACGAAGTGCTGCTTCGGGGGCTGCTGGTGGTGGGTTAGCACCAGCAGCATTCACCATGAGGGCGCACACTGCCGGCCTCCTGGGCGCCAACCCGGCCCTCGCGCGCTTCGCACCCCCCTCCATGTCCTCAACCCTCCCCCTGCCCACATCATCAGCAGCAGCGTCCCTGCCACCAGCTGCGCTTGAAGCGCCTCTGTCCGTTGCCACCGGGCTGGCCTCCTGGGGCCCCGACCAGGTGCACAGAAACCATCAGCACGGCTGGCGGCAAGCAGGGGCAGGTGCTGGTGGCGGCCGCACCGCGACCGCAAGTACACTCGGGGGTCTGGAGGCTCGGATAGGGGATGGTGTGGGAGCTGCATCAGGGGTAGCGTCCGCGAGTGCGCTGTTTGGGGTGGGTGTGCCGCCCCTGGGTTCAGTGCATTTGGGGTCGTCGGGTGAGGCGTTCAGTGAGGCGGTGGGAGGGTGGCTAGCGGCTAGGGCTTGCGCTGCGGTGCGGGCTGCAGCGAGTGTGACCAGCAGCAGGAGCCATGGCGTCATGTCAGGAGCGGGTGGCGGAAGAGGAGGGGCGGAGCATTCGGTAGCTGCTGTTTCTGGTGTTTCGTACGTTGGTGGTGGAGGGGGCGAACGGGTGTCGGGGAGCGTTGAGGTAGGGGGGAGCGCGTGGGCAGGGGCGAGAGCGGACACGCGTGCGTTGGCGCCTGAGGAGCTGTTTGGAAGCTATGGGAAGCTGGGAGAGGTAGCGAGCATGGGTGCAGCGTGGGGGGCTGGGCCAGGGCCTGTTGGCATGGATGTGGGGGCGGGGGCCGAGCCGTGGGTGGGTGTTGTTGGGGGGCAGACAGCGAGTGGCTTGGTGCAGGAGGAGGAAGGAGGGCAGCTGTACGGATCGCCGCCTCTGCCGAGAGCGCCTTCGGTCATGCTGCGAAGATTCCTTGACCAGCGGTCGCCGGCGTGAGGTCCGCGTGAGAGGTTTGACGCCGGGGAACGGTCGCTAGGGCCCTGCGCGCCGTGTCCTTGGTTTGTCGCCGGGACCGCTGTGGGGTCTTTTGTTGTGTGCGCATGTAAGCCCCAGACCCAGACAGGTATGCCTGTACACCTTGGACGTTGTGGTCACATGTTGCACGCTCTGGATGCCAGGCCCCATGACTGGGCCCTGAGGGGCCTCATTGCATGAAGCGTCGCAGCACACAGCATGACCCAGAGTTAGCCTGTGATGATACCATGACGCCTAACATACATAGATGTCCTCTTTTTACATAATATCAGAGCGTTCTAACGAACAGCCGCGACAGTAACTTATTGGCGGAGACAGTGCATCTTCAAATAGGCGCGAACTTCTGACACTTGACGGCCTACTGGCCAAATGGCCGCTGTAAACGTGCTAGCAGTCCGCGTTCTGAACAATCCAGCGCGCTTCGGGGATCCTCTTGCTTTCGAAATCGAGTACGAGGCTGTGTCCAACCTTCAGGACGACCTCACCTGGCGCCTCGTCTACGTTGGCTCAGCGGAGACTAGCGATTATGACCAGGAGCTGGAGAACGTTGCTGTCGGGCCGGTGACGCAGGGCAACTTCAAGTTTGTGCTGGAGGCCAACCCACCAGACCCGGCGAAAATCCCTGCCGACGACATCGTGGGCGTCACGGTCATCCTGCTGACCTGCTCCTACCGCGGGCAGGAGTTCATCCGCGTCGGCTACTACGTCAGCAACGAGTACACGGAGGAGGAGCTTCGCGACAACCCGCCCGAGACGCCCTTGTTGGACCGGCTCCAGCGGTCCATCCTCGCTGACCACCCGCGCGTGACCCGCTTTGCCATTCCTTTCGACGAGCCAGAGCCCCAGCCGGACCAGAACATGGACGTCGGCATGGGAGAGATGGACATGGGTGCGGCAGACCAGGCCGGCATGTCTGGGGTCGACGCTGGGCAGGACGGCATGGGCGGGGCGGGGCAGCAGTCGGTCGCGGACCCCATGGGGGCATACCAGGCGGCACCAGGGGGCGAGATGCACATGCACCAACAGCAGCACTACATGCAGTACACGGGGATGGTTGCGTGAGGGTGCGAACTATGTGCATCCAGCTTGATGGTGGTCAACGGTTGTGGGTCCACAGCCGTCGCTGTGGTTTGACTGGATGAAGATGACATGGAAGGGGTGTGAGGTTCCGAAGCCCGCAGGCACTGTTTTGCATTATGGCCAAACGAAGGCCTGCATATGTTGTACGTGGTGTGACGTGGGAGGGAGCGGAAGGAGGACCCTGACTCTGACGGTCGTTAGGACGTTCCTGTTCGCGCGGATGCAATTGACACCCTGCATGGCTGGGCATGCATGCCGCCAATGCGGCAGCTGACAACCAACAACTGCAAGTATGGTGATCTGTTGTGGACATGCGGATATGTCCTTAACTACCTTTCTGGACAATGGTAAAGCCCCACTGAAAGGTACATGTAACGAGCTCCGGTATGTTTATGCAGCTGTTTGGTTCTCTCGGTACTCCCCGTGTCTGCCACCGCACATGACGCGGTGGCACCTGGCAGGATAGGCATTCATGATAACCGTGGCCGCTGCCCGCTGGGCTTGCAGCAAGTCGATCAGTATGGGAGTACCGTATCATTAATGTACGTTGACTACCAGGCGCCAGCGAAGCAGGGACAACACACAGAAGGCAGTCCGTTTTCGTAACGTTGCAGCCGTGCTAATGCAGATTAGATTCCTTCACAAACAGCACGGGCATAGCTGTACGCTGAATGATACGTACAACTTATGCACGCGAATTGCTGGCCAGCCAGGCTTCGTTGTAGCACTGCGGTACAACGTGCGCAGATGCATAGTACGGAAGGTGCCTCCCTGTCACGCCACGTGGTCGTGTCGGAGGACGCAACCTGCATACCGTACGGCTGTGGAGCGGGGTAGCCCCAAGAGCAATCCGGTCTTGCTGGCAAAGCAGGGGCATCCAGCCCCTGGGCACGCCTTCACTGCTTCCGTCATAGAATGTAACCTGTCCATGTGTGCTGTCTCTCCCGTACCGCACTTCCAGGCCGCTGCTCAGCGCCCCGCGTCGCCCCACTTGCATCCAGGTTTGCCACCACGAATGCTCCGTTGCAATCACATATCTGAGCGCATTCATCCGCCTAATCCTATCCTAGCCTAGCGCCTCTAACCTCTGTCCCTGTTGCTCATATCGACGCCGTCCTTACGCCCTACTTCCTTCTTGCCTGCTCCACTGAGCTGGTCCATCGCGCTTCTTGGCCTGAGCTGCTGTCCACGTGTCCACATGCTTGTTCGCGCTTGCTCGCTGCGCATAAGCGCATAAGGTGAGGGCTGCCCTAGCCGCCGCTTCAAACGCTCAGCCAGTTCCGTCCTCCGCGGTCGAGCCGTGTGTGCCCAATCGTGTGTGGCGCCAATGCCCTCCGCCACCTGCTTGCGAAGAGGCCATGGTGGTTAGGGGGCGAAGGGCGCCGTTACAAGCGTGTGCGTGCTGTAGCGCACGAAAAAAAGACACCCCTTTATCATTACAGCATAAGGGCACCGGGGAAGCCCAGCGAGCATCCACGACGTCCCAGTATGCTACAGGTCCAATACGTTTCCCACGCGTGCCTACACGGCTCGTGGTCTCACGTTCTCTTTGTCAGCGCCATGTGTACTGTACATGTAAGTGCGTGCTCGTGTGTTGCTTGCACTCACCAGGAAGCTGTCCAAGCAGTTGGGTGTGTGGTGGGTTCGTGGGACATCAGTCACGGGTGGCGTCCGGCACCCAGCGCCGCACTATCCGCTCTTCCACCTGCGAGGCAGGGGGGAAACAGGAATATTACCAGTAGGAGGAAAGTTCATGTGCAGCCAGCTTGTACTGTAAACGCCAGCACGAAGCAGGGTGCTGCCGTCAGACGCACAAGCAGCATTCACCAACAGTCGCACGTATGGACCCCGGCTTCTGTCCCCAGCAACACTGTGTCACCTCGGTGTGCCCGGTGCCCAAACGCACAAGCCGCCGCCTACATCATACTTGTCGTAATGTCGTATTTGTCGTATGTACGAACGGCTGTGTGTGTGCACGGTGACCCACCAGGAAGCTGCCCAGGCAGTCGGGCGTGTGGTGGCCAGGGCCCCCCGGCCGCTCCACGAGGTAAAGCAGGATGAGCCGCTTCACGACCTGGTCAAGGTAGCCGGAGATACAAGATAGGTATTTAATTACGTACTCATGTAAAGCAAAGGCGTGTGTACAATTTGCATGGACAGCCTCATGGGCGTCTCGGCCGCTCCACAACCCGCAACCGACAAGTGCACAAAGCAACAGCATGCCCTGCAGTGTGAACTGGTGGGCAAGGTTCCTCCGGTGGCATTCGCAGGAATGGGCGTAGGAGCTGCTGGCACGTGCCCCTCCGTACAAGGGCAGCGTCCCGCCAGCTTGCCTCCCAACAGCGTAGAATGGCGCCGCGTATGCGCACCGCACTAGGGGCCAACAGGTACCGGGCCACTCCTCTTCGCCAACATCCTCGTATACGGTATGCTAACGCGCACCTGGTCCACGAGGTGGCCGTAATCTGCAGGTCCCCACAACACCCCCCTGACCAGCGCTTGCGGTGAGGCGCACCGCGTACAATCAGCGCCCACACACCTGGTTCACGAGGCGCTCGCCGCCACTGCCTTCGTACGCACCTGGTCCACGAGGCGGTCGGTGATCTGGAGGTCCCCACAGCACCCCCCTATCCAGCGCTCGACATGAGTTGAGCCACAGTGTACACCAACAGCGCCCATGCCATTACGCCGGCGCTTGCTCGACGCGGCGATGACTGATCTGCAGGTCCCCACAACACCCCCCCTCCAACCCCAGCCCACCCGCACACCGCCTGCGCTCACACCACAAGCACACACGCCTTCGCAAAGCCCTACCTGGTTCACGAGGCGGTTGGTGATTTGCAGGTCCAGCCACCTGGCGGGGGGCGTGTGCGGCCCTCCGCCGCCGTCCTGCCCCAGCGGCAGCACCAGCACGCCGAAGTCGCTGTGCGCCCCCGCGGGGTGCAGCTGGTACACCACGTAGTCCACGCCGTACAGCAGCCCAGAGCGAGGGATCCAACCCTGAGGGAGTGCGAGTAGAGGGAGCAAGTCACGTGGTAATTACGTGGTATGCATTTGCCATACGCCGAAGATAAGATGCACCACGTGCTCCACGCCGTACGCCTGGGGAGCATGTGCAGAGACAACACGTGGCACAACTTGTACGTGTATGCGAAAGGTTGTCATCATACCACAGTCCGCGCATAATGTCGTTCACGCAGTACAGCGGCCCCGAGCGGGAGACCCAGCCCGGGGGGGGGGGGAGAGGGAGGCACGGAGTTGCATGCGCACATGCGTGCCCCCACACCCGGGATGGCTTGCACCGCTCGACACCTGCACCGTCCGCTATTAACAGCATCGTACAACAGCCACGAGCTCCCTTGTTGTAGGCAAGCGTCCGAGCTACCCACCTTGATGACAGCACGCAAGCGGTTTGGTGCAAAAGCAGCAGGACCGCCGTCGCTTCGCCCGCGCCGGGTGGCTAGGACAGCACGGGCGCAGGAGGCTGGACATGTGGACAAGCAAGGAGGTGCATGACTCCTACCTTGCACTTGAGGTGGTGGTATGCTGCGTAGGAGGTGACGAAGTTGGTGCGTAGCGAGCGGAAGGCGTCCCACAGGGCCTGGGGGGCAGTATGGGGGAGAGGGGGCCAAAGCGGGAGCGAATTCGGTGACGTGCAGGAGGAATAACGGAGAAGATGTTGCTATCGATGGTGCGCTGCGAGCGAAATGCGTCCTCTCAGGGGTCTCGTGGTTTTTGGGGCAGTGTAGTGAGTGACCGTGCACAGCAGCTTCGGAGTCTCAAGCGATGGCCGCAGGCTGGTCAAGGGTCAAGGACAGGCACCGGGCCCTTGTGCGCGCTGGTGCGTCGATGGTTACCCTGCCTGAAACCCCAAGGGTCCGTTTTTCATCCCGCTGCACGCCTTTTGTCAGGCGCCGTGCGCGCCTCTGCGTGTTGAGACGTGGCGGTGCCCCTACGTGGGGCAGTACTGCGCACCTGCGTGTCCAATAGCCGCACGTTTTGGTGCGTGGGCGGCAGGGGGGCGTCGGGAAGCACCTCGTACACCTGCAGGGGGTCGCGTAAACGCGATGAAACAGTGTAAGGCGTCAGGGAAGCACGGAAACGCTGGGCCCTGCACGCGGGTGGCATGGTGCACGGGGGCAGGCGCGTAGGCCCCTCTTCCCCCACCTGCAGGCAGCACTTTGCCTAGCCACGCATCCATGCGATGCACTCAACCTGACGAAAGAGTGCTCACACCCGCCAGCTCCGCGCCCACCCCCCGCACACACACAACCTCGCTCAATGCAGGCCGACTGTTTCCAATGGCCCTTTGCCGCTCTGCGGTTACCCGCCCCCGCCCCCCGCACCTGCAGGCAGTCCAGCACGTGGTGCATGAAGAAGGCCTCCTCAGGCGTCAGCCGCACGCCCACAAGCGAGCACCCCGTGATGGCAGGGGAGGGCGCGGGGGGCCCGACCGCGCTGCCGCGACGCTGCCGCGGCGGCCGCCCCGGAGGCCCCTGCCCCTTCCCCTGCCCCTGCCCTGACACCGTGCCACCTGGCGCCTGCCCCGGGCCAGTCGGAACGGTGTCTGCCGCTGCAGCCTCCGCCGGTGCTGCTGCCGCTGGCCCTGATCCGCCCGGGTCCTGACCATCGTTCGGCGGCTGCTGCCCCGCTTGCTGCCCTTGTCCCTGCCCTTGCCCATCCCCTCCCTCCTGCTGCCCCTGCTGCTGCCCCTGCTGCTCCACCGCCGCGTGCGCGCTCCCACCTTGTGGCCCAGATGGCGCAGATGCACAAGCAGTTCCCGTCCCATGGCCCGCCCCCGACGCAGCCCCCGCCCCTACTCCTGCCCCTGCCCCCGCCCCCGCCCCCGCCGCCGCCCCTGATCCCGCTCCTGCTCCAGCCCCTGCACCAGGCCACACCGGCTCCCCCGCCAGCGGCAGCAACACCGCCGCCACCTCCTCCCCAGTGCCCGGCCCACCGTCCAACTGCGGGCAGCGCACAGGGGGTTGAGGTTTACAAGTCCAAGGCGTTCGAAGGTATTGCAGGGCAGCGGTGCTGTCCCCTTGATAACGCACACGGGGCTACATAAATTGCGCCCCGAGGCCTCTTACCTGCATCCGTGCATCGATGCATTCGTGCAGCCCCGCATGCCCCGTCATTCATGTGTCGTGGTGCTCAATGACACCACCTGCCAGCACCAGCTGAGTAATGTGTCGAGTTACCGCACCGCCAACCACCTGCCCCGTGGAGCACTGGCTTGCACTGCCCCACCCGGCGTGCCCCTGGCAATGGCATGGTGCTCGACCCACCTGGCCCATGCACCACAAAGTGTACTACCCAGCCCAACCCGTGCTGACTTGCCCGTGTAGTGCTGGTTGATCAGCTCCGCCCGGCATGCCCCTTGCAGTGCTCCCCTTGCGGTGCAGTGGAACTTTACCCACGTGCCCCGTGCGTCGCAACAATACTGCTCCGCCATACCCGTGCCCCCCTGCCCCGTGCAGCACTGGTTGAGCAGCGTGCGATGGTGCTTTATCCATCTGCTCCGTGCAGCACTGGGCCAATGGCGTGCAATATTATCGCACCACCGCCACCCACCTGCCCCGCAGCACAGCTTCACTGGGAATATGGGTAAGTACTGATGATTTGTGCTGTCGCTCGTCAACCTACTTTCTGTTATCGTGTGGGCACCAGCGCTCCCATGTTTCCCTGGCGCCTTGCATGGGTTCCTTGCGCTTTACACGTACCCACCTGCCCTGTGCAGCACTGGTTGAGCAGCTCCGACAGCTCCACGGGCACACCCAGCCACACGCCGCCCTGCTGTAGCAGCGCACTGAGACGCAGGGAGGCCAGCGTGTGCAGCATCTGGGCCATCAGGTAGAGGCAAGGAGGAAGAAGATCGTGAATGCGGAGGGTGGGTATTGTAAGTACTGGTGAGCGGGAAGGGGAGCCCGAAGGATTTACAGACAGGCTGGTTCCGGAGGCGGACAGCAGTTAGGAGCAGCCGGTCAGAATGGCGTTGAGTCGAATTGTCGAGTCGACTATGCTGTCATTGTGCGACGCGCGCATTATGTTCGCTTGCTGCGGACCTGGTCTGGTCGAAGCAGGTGCGCCGGGCGCCGCCGCTTTAATAGTCCACCCATCCTTGTGACAAACAACGTATATACAACAAAAATGAGTAGTAATGTAGACTCAGTCAAGCTCGGAAAGAACAGTCGGCTTTGTAAAAGCTTCTTTGGTGTCGCCCTAAAAGCCCAGCGAGGAGTACAGAAGAAGGATCGTCTCTGTATGAAAGACGTTGCCTTACACTCTGTGGGGCACTAAACCAATTTCAGGCAGTTGTATCGACAATGGCCCATGGGCCGGCTGACCCCCTGGCATACGTGAATCTTGACCCACCATAGTCATAGACACAACCTCACTTACGCAAACCACTGTTACTACTAGTCAACCCACAAAGAGACGACCCGGGGTGCCACCGTGTCCCCTTATCAACGTGCTCCGCACGGCAGTGAGCTGCAGCAACAACGACGAACGGTAACCCAATAAGACAGCAATTGGCAAGCACAGGTACTCGAATTACGTGCAACTACTACGCCACTTAAGGGAGCGTCAGCGCGATCGGCCCCGGCTGAGCGTGACAGTATGGCCAACCAGGGCGCGAAGAAGCGTCTCGATGAGAATCGCAAAAGACTATCAACGCTTCGGCTCGCGATCGCAGCGGGCCTGCTCATATACACAGCTGTCCGCTTGGTGCTGCGTAAAGGGTATACAAACAAGTGGCACTACGTCGGCCTGGGCGCAACGGGCATGCTGGAGGCCTTTGCATACAGTGCTATAGCTAAGTTTGCGGAGCCGGAGTTCAACGAGAAGGGCGAGGTCGTCTACGGGGGCGCAGACCTGAGCATGGGAGGCATGTGCGCCTACTGGCACGACCTCCTGTACATCTCGGTATTCCTGCAGGTGGGCTCAACAGCTTTATCCTTACACACATATCACGCCATAATAGAAGCGACTGATTTAGGACACAGCGCAGTGGCTCGAGGGCAGTGAGCTGCGCTTCAACAGCCCATACCGTATTCGTGGGTTTGGGCGGCTGTAGCAGGAAGTTGATGCGGCCAGCCAGCTGACTGGCCGGCGCGCAACAAACTGCACGTCGAATGCAGCACATCGCAGCGATGCTGTAAACCGTGACTCACACACAGCTATATTGTGCCACTTACGAAGGGTACGTGTCACCTTGCGCACACGCCCACAGTGCCCCATGATGTCATCCACCTCACTCTGCCATGGCACATCCCTGACCCTGATGCTGGCACCTGGCTGCCATTCCCCTCCTGCCATCAGATCGCCACCCCTCTGTGGCTGTACTTCTGGTACGTCTCGCTCGTCGTGCCCGCCTTCGCGCTGTACATGCTGTACAAGCACGTGCTGCTGCCGTACATGTCTGCGCCGCGGGAACCCGCGGCAATGGACGAGGCGACGCGCAAGCGGCTGGAGCGGCAGCAGCAGCGCGCGGAGAGGCGCAAGATGAAGTGGCGGTGACGAACAAGGGGACTGTGTGGAGAGGTTGTCAGGAGGCGTGGCGTGGGAGGACCAAACGCTGCCGCATCCTGGGCTGCTTGGGTGTCCGGCAGGAAGGGGGAGAGGAGTGTTGCAAATCTTGTTGAGCATCGGGCTTGCCTGGCCGGGTAGTGCTTTGCCGTGCAGGGCTGATCCGGCTGCACTGTGCGGTAGCGTATGATGCTCAGGCCCTTTGGGCGTGTTGCAGTCTGCGACACCTTGGAAGGACGCGCACGCGGTTGGTTCGGCGGCAATAATAGCAGCAGCAGCAGCAGCAGCAGCAGCAGTGGGGCCAGCGGCACAAGGTGGCATAACGAACCCGATGGCGGTTGCATGCTAAGGACCGTGGGCTCACGGCACCAGGTAGCATCCTGGCGTGGCTGGAGCAGCAGCAGCAGCAGCGCACTGCACGGAAGGTGGCGGTGGTAACAAGCTGACTGTGAGGGAAGGGTGCCAGCTGGTGTCGTCGTGTGAGGGCCACACGGTGCAGTGATGCTTGGGTGCCTCGCGGGCAGCGGGTACTGTACTGAGGTGAAGGGGCGATGGTTCACCCATGCGGCAATGTGCAGCAAGGATCCGTACTTTGTTATGGTCTTTTAGTGGTGCCTGTCTGGGAGGACGGGAGGGGTGGAGACAGGGAGTGGTGTCAGTGGTATCGGGCATTGGAGCAGGCAAGGAGGTCGGGTGCTGCAGAGCAGCACTGGGCGGGTTGCTGCAGGGGTGTACGGTTGCAAAATCTGGATGATGAGGTGCTTATGCGACATACAACGGGTGAGGCTCACGCCCTTGGGGTGCAGTGTTCCGGTCTTCTTCAGTACAAAATCCTAAGCGCTTACAATTTTGGGCCCTCCGTCCCAAAAATTGTCTCAGTACTGCTTACAATTTTGGCGGTAAAAATTGTAAGCCAGAATTTTTTTCCTGGGGGGCAAGCCCCCCAGACCCCCCAATGTTACACGCATCGAAGCAGCAAATTGACCCCAAACTCGTTTCCGTGCTTCCCTGACGCCCACACGGTTTCCTCGCGCTTTACGCGTACCTCAAATCCTCGTACGCAAAGCCCTGCCCCAAGACGCCAGGCCAGTAGTAGGCCTCCAGCAGCATCAATATCTCAGGAAGCGTAGGTGCCTGCCTGCACCGCCCCCTCTCATGCATCACAGCGTCTGTCCACTGACCAAGCAACAGGGTCTAAAGCTGTGGTTTGGCAGCAAGCGCCGTAACTCACAACACCGCCATCCACTGCTAGCTGTAAATCGCGTAACTTCCATGTACGATGCATACCCATCGCCCACGCCAAGCCGGTGACAGCAAAGGTCGTCGCGTCCCCCGGAGCTGCTTACAATTATGGCCCCAGGCTTTCCGAAATTGTCGAAGTACTGCTGACAATTTTGGCTGGAAATTGTAAGGAAATTCTAAATTCCCTTACAATTTTGGCCTAAAAAATTCTAAAATCCGGCCTCGCCGGCCGGAAAATTCGTAATATTGTCGAAGACCGGAACACTGTTGGGGTGACTTGCCGTCGCCTTAAAAGATGGTTGCTATGCGCTGCACGGTTGCTGTCGGTCACAGAGTGCGGTGTTGTGGCAGGGGAGCACCCCTTCCCTGGGCCTTGGTGTCGGTTGGCAAACGATAAGTGGCCTTCCGTATCGATGCGCCAATGATCTCTGAGTAGTCTGCTATCATCATTCGCTTGTGCAACAGTCCGCCTCCCGCGTCGCCATGCTGCTGCTCATGTTCCCAGTCGCCTCGCAAAGGTTCATGAAGAAGTGCGAGTGGTGTAACCGTCCGTTCTGACGACCCCCCAGAAGCCCGCAAGGTACTCGGAAAGCCATGTCAAAACTGAATGCAGTAGGACTAGAAGGTTGGTGCCTTTGGTACACTCTCGGTACCCGGCGGTTGAGAGCGCATGAACCAGAGCATGAACCTACACCTTGCTCCAAGCGCCATCATCCGCATCTAGGCCTGACATGATGAATGAATGAATCGTATCAAGGCTTCATCCACGAGCTACTGTTGTATGGGACGTGGGGTTTCCTTCGTGCGGCAAAGGAGCGAGCACGGCTGCTGCGCCCAAAGCGCTGTAGAAACTTCTATGGCTCTGTGCAAGGTGATGTCTCAGTGAAAGAATGCTCGACACTTGGCACATTAAGGTGGAAGTAAATGTGCTTGTTCGTCGACTGCACCTTCAGGTCGTCTTCAAACGCCTCCGTACGTGATGACTCACGTGAGCTGGGCGGGCAAAACGTCGATGGGCCCAGCCGTACCACTCCTGGTCGTTGGAGGCTGTGTATATAAGCAGAGCCGTAAACTTACATGGGTACTTGTGCCAGCGCAAGTGGCTGCTATTGATTAAACCGACCTTATCGATCAGTCAACAGCCTGTGGTCGCGGCAGTGCCCTAGACTCCAGCCAGAGCCCCACCTTTGCGCCAACGAGCTCGTTCTGACCACCTTAGCACTCTAACTTATTATTTGCTTCAAGCGATGGCGGCCATGGTCTGCAGGTAAGCACGGGCCTGTCCAGATTGCGCCTTACTTCATGCGCTTTCACAAACACATCGAGGCAGCGCCCTGGAACGAGGGAAGGCATCTGAGACACCGGTAGCACTGTCAGTACCTAGAGCGCAACCACTTGCTTGCATACATCCCTCCAGGACGCTTGTAGCGTGGGCGGTGTTGTTGGCCGGATGCGCCACCACTCATGCCGGTAAGCTCCCGCGTGCTGTGCACCTGCTGCTGTGTGCTCGCAACCATGAATTGATATTACAACAGATGCACAACAGGAAGTTGCACAGTTTGCTGTGCCGCTCACAGTTTCAGTTCCCACGCGCTGTCGCCTGACTGGCGTTGAGCACAATCAACCGCCTTCCACCCGGCGGGCCTGTCTGCCCCTACGTGTACGCCGACCTCCGTCCAACGCACTTTCACGCACGCATGCCCCTGCCTCCTGCCTATTCTCCCGCACAGCGATCATATGCCGGGATGGAGGTGGCCGTACCGGCTTCTCGGTCGTGAAAGACCAGGACGCAGACGGAAACGACATCACCAACGTCGGCGCTACACGAATCAGGATTATCAATGATGGGTACAAGATGGAGCCCGACGCGAGCAGTGTGGAGCAGGCGTGCAACAAGAATCCCTGGTAGGCGCGCGCGTATGCTTACATTCATTTAGGCCCCCGCCCTCATCGCCTCGGGTACCATGGGAGCTCCCCTGGGCGGGACCAGGGGAGCTCCCTGGGCGGGACCCAAAAGGCGCAAGGGCAGGGTGCCCGCAGTCGCTCGCTCGCTCTCCCCATCTCTCCCGCGTCCCTGGGCCCTGGGGCCTGTGCCCCTTGCTATACCCTAGTTGCACCTCCAAGCAAGCTTCCCTATGTGTGCTGCCGTATTCGAGCGATGAGGTTTGTGGGTTGATTTAGTGGTTTCCATGCATGTCATGCCTGCGGCACGCATGTGTGCTATCGTACCCGACAAGTTGTGTGGGCTTTTATATTTGTCATTCTGCCCTATGCTATGCTTACAGGTGTATGGCCTTCAACAACCAAGGGTGGCTGAAGCACACGTACGGCCCCCTTCGCAGCACGCCTTCCGCCGACATTTGCACACACAAGCGCATTGACCAAAGTGGTGAGGCAGGATCGCAAGTTGCATTTGACTAGACTTGCATTACATTGGCCACCACAACACGACAAACAACACTAGATAAAACTGGCCGATACGTACTGCTGGTACGCAGCTGCGCGCGCCAGTCTGCTGCACGTGCGTACATCCATGGTGGTGCAAGTTACTCTCGGCGTCGCCCTGCTTGCCTGCCTTCGAGCCTTCATTATTGCTGCTTATTCCTGACACTGGTTCACCGTTTGCTATGTGCACCGTACGTACGCAGTTCTGGCTCCTTCCTACAGAAACTTGGTGCACATCGGCACTGCGACTGCCCGGCGCCACTGCCTCGAGCTCAACAACAACAACAAGGTCTCTGGCGAGCCCGTACAGCAATGGGAGTGTGTAGGGGTGCCCGCTCAGGAGTGGAAGATGGCTTACGTGGCCAACGACACCAACGGTGAGTCGTGGTCATGGCATGCCTGCAGCAGGCACGCACGGTACATAGCAGGATGCGGTGTACTTGGCGGAGGAGAGTGGAGGATGGGATGCGTGTAGGTTCATGACATAAAATGCACCGGCCGCAAAACGTAAAATGATTCTGAAGACCGGGACACTGAGTCCGGAAGGGAGGCAGGGGGCCAGGTAGCTCCGTTGATCCATGCATGGCGATCCACGCATGCCACACCAATACGTACCCACCTGCCTCCACGGACGGGACCATACAACACTGGTATCACGCATGCAGCTGAAGCGAGGGTCGTAGCCCTCCATCCCCAATCTGTGCGCCGGCCGCTGGCGGCGGCTGTTGCCACCAATCACGGGAGACTCCCCTGCCGCCAACGCACAAGCAAGCAATGCACTATCGGTGCACAATAAAGACGCACCTGCCGCAACCTCACCTCGTTCATTGCGTGACCTCTTGTCCGCTCACTTCATTCCTGTTAACAGGCAACATGTACTACCAAATCAAGGCCACCGACAGGTTGTGTGTGCAAGCCGGCGGCGAGTCCAACGGAGCCACCCTGAAGCTCGCCACCTGCAGCTCAGCCTCGAGGCGGCAGCACTTCACCTTCGTCTCCTCGAGTGCCTCCTTCACTCAGGACGGCGCAACCAAGCGCGTTTACGGCCACGTGATCCGCCTCCGCCGCAACTCAGACGGCCTGCGCAGCAGCTACTGCATGGACGTCACTGCTGCATCCACCAGCAACGGTGCCAAGCTACAGGTGTACCAGTGCAACGGCTCCGTTGCCCAGCTGTTTCGCCTGGCAAAGGCGTTCAGCACTCTGGGGTATTATTAACTCAGGGCATTAAGCTTGCTCCACAGCCTGCTCTTTTGCCCTGTGCGTGATTCATATAGGAGCCTCCCTAAATTTCCGTCCTAGAACCTTATCGAGTGCTGGGTACAGTACAGTACGCAATAAGACGGTGCTGGCTTCGTTTCTTGTGCACTCATACACCGCAAGCAGCAGGGCACAGTAAGCGGCATATTGACTGTCAAGGATGTCTGCTGCCCTGTGCGTTTGACGCTTGTATTTATCATATACTGAGTGCAGAGCGCGTGCTTTTCCGTAGTGACACCATTTGGGAGATGGCCTGCGCAAGCCCACGATACATGTGTGGTGAACGGGTGGAGACCGCGGGGCTAAGCCCAGCGCAGCCCAGCGCCTAAGGCATGGGCACGTGGTGGCTGAGATGCTACCGCCGTAGGGCTCGTTATGTAATGGCCTCTGGCTCGGAGCAGGCTATCCAGTGTGTAATTCTTTCGCGCAAAAGAATGAATTGTTCTACAGTGAGCCACTTGGTCAGCGTTAACAATAGCATGTTGTGATGCGGCCTGAGAGCGTGGGCGGGCGCAGGGGAGCTCCTCTGCGTACGTGGGCGGGCGAGGAAGTGCCGTACGGTTGAGTGGCGTGCGCTGGAACGAAGCGTTCGAGGCAGCGCGGTTGGCAATGTCCTGAACGTACGTTGGGTTGGGCGCGTTCGGCAACCGCAAGCACGCAAGGCTTGGATATAGACTGACCAAAATGAATAGCATGCAGGACATACACCACACGCACAGCGGCGCATGGTCGCACATGGGTCAGGGCTTGCTCCGCCCTCTCCTCCATCTCTTAGGGCCTGGAGTCCTGCGTGCAACATTTACCACGCAAGCAAGTGCATCGCTACACAGGGCTCGCTCGCTCCGCAAGTAAAGCACAGCAAATACAGCACGAGGCGCGCGGATGCACCGACATTGGACGTGCGTGGAACTTCAAGCAAGGCCGGTATACCAGCCAAGAGTCAGCAACAGGCAGGAGCTGCGACAATGCGCCGCACCGAAGGTCACATACCGGACCATGCATATTAACCCTTACGCCAGCAGGCTATATATAGCCAAAAACTTATGGGAGGCGCTGCTGCTCGCATGCAGGAACGGTAATAAGCGCCCTTGCATCCCCTCGCGGTCTGGTTGACTTTGCTATAAATGCGCTAATACTTGCGGTGTACTCCCCATACTTCACCACATCCTGCCACACTGTACGGCACTGCGCTGCGGAACCAGTACGTACGCTCGCACCCTCCAGCTGTCCACGACTGGGAGGCGTTGAAGGCCCCGCCTTCAAAAGTTCTGGCCGATGTTGTCGAATATGATGTCGTCAAAGAAGGCCGTATATCCGTTCGACGAGATGGTCACTCTGGTGCATCCCTTCAGTTTGGTAGGCCTTGCTGTAGTGCCCAAGTACCCTTGCACCGAGAACGTCTCATACGCCTTGATAGCAGACCCGGACCAGCAGGTGAACGTGAGATCTGTCCTGTCGTACCTGTGCGTGGCACGGAGAGCCGAGGGGCAACGGACATTGCACGGCGATAGCAGCTGCCAGCTGCAGCGAGTCGTACGGCAATGGACGGCCGGGAGTAGTGTTGATGCTACCTATAGCTGCATGTTTTGTGTGAGGCAGGACAAGTACGGTAGCCCGCACACAAGCACTGGCCTGCTGCTACACAACGACCTGCAGTCCCCGCCTCCTGCCCGCCGCAGAGTGTACGGTACGCAGTGCAAAACACCCCCGCCCCTGCCTGTTGCGTCAAGATATATACTACCCAGACGAGCGAGGTTTTCCAGCTACATACGTTGTGCAACTACGGAATAATTTGCGGCTACGAAGAACCAGGACTCACCCGGTCGACAGCCTGAAGGAGAGAATGCTGAAGGCGAACCCTTGTGAGTGTGTGATGCCAGGACTGTTCAGATCTTCATACCAGAACCCGGCAAAGGGATCGCTGGTGCAGGTAAAGCGCCTCCCTTCGCAGGTCGCAAAGGAGAAGTTATCAAGGTTGAGCCCCTTGTAATTAGACGGAGCTGGTAGTCCGGAGCTTGTCTCGCCATACTCGTCGAACGTGATGACCACAGCTGACGTGGACAGCTCTGCAAGTAATATTTAAAGCGACGTAAGGCAAACGAGGAAGTTTCAGAAAACCAAGCCAGCATCTAGGATGGCGTCTGCGTTTACATAAGACCGACATTCCATTGCATCCTGGATCCATTGACTCCTGGACACGCTGTGTGGCAGCAGCAGCTGGCAAGATGCGGCGGTGAGGGGATGCACAACGTGCAGCAGTGTACGACATTACGTCAGTGGCCTTACAGATAGGGCACTGCACACCATACATGCACAGAACCCAGAACCCAAGCTGTACCGTATGCTGTTGAAGTAGGCTGCTGGTGCTTGCACTGATTTAGGGGCCGGCAATGATCAACTATCTAACCCACCTAGCGCGGGGGGAGGAAGGGGGAGCGGGCGGGCGTTCTCAACCACCAAGTCATCCAAGTAGACGGATCCATCATACGATTGTATCCGCACTTCCGTGCAGCCAAGCATTCCAACCAGCGGCACCGTTCTATGCTCTTGGTAGTAAACGGTGACCTGTTCGGTAGCCACAGGCGGTGCCACTCCGCCAGCTGCCCAACACTCGAAGACAACAGACTGCTGATACACGTCGCCACTGTATGCGGGTCATCAGCAGCAAAGGCGTAGAAGGCAAGAGCAAGGGTAGGCGAGTCAGTCGCGTGTTTGACATGGCAAGGTGTGTAGGACCCCACGGCACCTATCTAGCTAACAAGGGTGTGTTGATTCCCCAAAGTCCTGCATGGCATGCCGCTACCAAAGCCCGAAACTTCGTTTTAACATGCCATGCCATGCATCCATCCATCAAGCAGACTAGCCTGCCATGTATACGGGTAGATGCTATAATAATGCAGCCTTTTATACCTCATTTGTGTAGCATATGCATAGCTGGCGGCCCCGCTCGCACCCTAAGCCAACCACGCCCCTTTGCTGCCGTGCCAGGGCTTTGCTTGCAGCACTGCTTGCGCTGCCCAACCCTTCTCAACACAGAGCGTGCGGCTAGCAAACCAGCACGGTACTTACTCTGCAAGAATCCACAAGGATGTCATGTCGAAGGCCAGGCCATCAATCGCGAGATCCTGCCTCCATTAGTCAGCACCCGCCACGGCGCGCTGGCGGAGTCGTTTGGGGTACGGCTGCACTCGTCGTATGCAAAAGCACCGGTGAATTGGTAATCCTGGTACACTGCGGGCACATTTCCGCCCGCCACGCCGCCAGCAAATGTGAGAAGGTTGGGGTTAAAGGGGGAAGGGGGAGCAGGGAAGGGTGGATTGGGGGAAGGTGGATCGGGAGAGGGTGGATTGGGGGAGGGTGGATCGAGAGAGGGTGGATTGGGGGAGGGTGGAGAGGGGGAGGGTGGAGAGGGCGAGGGTGGATTGGGGGAGGGTGAATCGGGGGAGGGTGGATTGGGGAAGGTGGATCGGGAGAGGGTGGATTGGGGGAAGGTGGATCGGGAGAGGGTGGATTGGGGGAGGGTGGATTGGGGGAGGGTGGATCGGGGAAGGTGGATCGGGAGAGGGTGGATTGGGGAAGGTGGATCGGGAGAGGGTGGATCGGGAGAGGGTGGATTGGGGGAAGGTGGATCGGGAGAGGGTGAATTGGGCGAGGGTGGTGAGGGGGAGGGCGGTGAGGGGGAGGGTGGATCGGGCGAGGGTGGACTGGGGGAGGGTGGTGAGGGGAAGGGGGAGAGGGCGAGGGTGGATTGGGGGAGGGCGGGGACGGCAAGGGTGGTGTGGGGGAGGGCGGTGAGGGAGAAGGTGGATGGAGCGCGGGTGGATCGGGCGAGGGCGGTGATGGGGAGGGCGGTGAGGGGGAAGGTGGATCGGGCGAGGGCGATGAGGGCGAGGGTGGTGTGGGGGAGGTTGAGGACGGTGAGGGTGGATTGGGCGAGGGAGGGGACGGCAAGGGTGGTGAGGGCGAGGGTGGCTCAGGGAAGGGTGGAGACGGCAAGGGCGGCTCACGTAAGCTTGGAGACGGTGAGGATGGATCGGGCGAGGGAGGGGACGGCGAGGGTGGTGAGGGCGAGGGTGGCTCCGCGGAAGGTGGTGAGGTTGATGGTGGAAGTGGCGAGCTTGGATCCAATGAGGGCGGTGAAGGGGAGGGCAGAGAGGGGGAGGGTGGATAAGGGGAGGGCGGTGAGGGAGAGGATGGGGACCGGAGGGAAGGCGAAGGCGTAGTGTGGGATCGTGGAGAGAACGGGGAGGGTGAGGGTGGAGAGGAAGCGGCGGCGGGGTTAGCAGGGGACGGACGGGAGGGGGCTGGAAAGGGAGAGGGGCTGGGAGGCAGGTGGGGCGATGGCATGGTGGAAACTGGGGAGGGCGAGGGTGGGGAAAGAGACGGGGGTGAGGGAGAAGAGGGGGGCGGAGGATACAAAGGGGACGGAGGAGAGGGTCGAAGAGATATGGGCGGGGGAGATGTGGGAGGGGCTGGGGAGGAGAGTGGAGGAGGCAGGGAAGGGGGTGGAGTTGAAGGAGGAGAAGACGCGGCGCTGGGGGACGAGGGCGGTGGAGACGAGGGGTGAGGGGACGAGGGAGGGACAGGCGAGGGGGGAAGAGGCGATGGCGGCAGGGGTGGCGGCTGCTGCTGGGTCCCAGCTCCAAGCAGCTCAGCAGTGAACACGGAGCAGCTGTGGTGGGAACGAACGGGCAGCAGGGCACAGGAGGAGCGGGTTTAGGGTTATTCAGTAGTTTGTGCGGCATGGAGGTCTTACACCGCAGCAGGTGGGGCATGCTGCTTGGCAGCATTGCCAGGTACACCCCAATTGAACAATCGAGGCTTCCTTCCAGCAGGTGGGGCATGCTTGAGAGCCTCTCTCCCCTGCACATCGGGTGGACGGCCTTTCGTCAGCCTGGCGGTAGACTACTGTAACTCACGCCGTTACCAGTAATAAATAGGATGATACACTACGTAGGCTGTTGGAACCAAGACGGCGCCCAGTTACCGCCACATCCGCGAAATGGTCCAGTGCCAAGTGGGGCCGATGTGGACTTGGAGACCGGAAAACTGTTGCGAAGGGTACTAAGCATATGGCACCTGGGAAGGCACCTGGGGTTGTGGTCGCAGATTTGATTCTGGCGCAATGTTTCCCCCATGTGCCCCGAAACCTACACACCGGGAGCTCCATCCCCTACCTGCTTCTACATCCCTGTCCCCTGCTTCCACCTGAGGAAGCCTGCAACTACATGCATGCTGCTGACTGCCAAGTAAAGCACATTCTACCACGCTCTCACCATTGTGTGTCCTTGTTCAGCAGGGCTGCCCCCCAGGCCTCCTCCGGCAGCAGCTGCCTCAGCTTGGTGCACGTGCCCTGAAGCTTAATACACAGCCTGGCGCCGCGGGGAGTGGACGCTGCCTGCCATACGCTGGGGGGCAGGGGTACGGCCAGGATGGTCTCCCCAGGGAACACGTCGGGGAGGGCGGCGTGCGTGCACCTTGACAACGCCCAGCTTCTCGTTACGTCCAAGCTTGACGGTTGCGGTGGTTGCGGCACTACTGGTGTCAGGGAAGCCTTTGTCATTGGTGGCGTAGTGGGGCCCACTGCTGCCCAACGCACATGTGGGATCTGCAAGGGAGCAATCGGCGGAGCCTGCTTGGCAGGTGGCGATGCTTGTGCAGGGGCAATGTCGCCAATGGCTAGGCAATAGCTAGCAAAGCAGCTGACAGCTGACATGCTTGGGCCCTTGCGTGAATCGACCCAGATATGATCAGGAAGGAAGCACCAAATCCTCCTGGCAACCGACGCTCATGAGTACCTGTGAGGGCTGTTGCACACCAGCACACATGCCCACATAGATCCAGGCCCACATGGCGCCTGCAAGGAGCTACTGCCAGCAAACGAACAGACCCCGCGGACGCCGCCTTGTGGGGGGACCTCCCCTGGGGTGCACTCGTGTCCAGGCCCATCATTGCTTTGCCACACAGCGCTTATCACGACCCTGCACCCTTACCTAGATTCCTGAGGGCAAAGGTATCGGGTGTGTCCCAGCAGCACTTGTCTCTGCGGGAGCCCCGCGGGCATCCTTCGCCTTTTGCCTTTATGCTCCAACAGTACTTACTCCGTCGGTTGTTGACCCTGGTCAGGTTTAACGCGTACTGGCTGTTACCAGAATGGCACCTTACAGGCCTAGCATTGCGTTTGCCACCAGCAGAACGCGTGGCCCCAGCCGACGTCGCCGATGTCGGGTTCACAGCGGACCTGCGGAAGAGAGCAGGAAGATGCGGACAGGAATAACATGTCATTGCTTAATTGCAGGATGTAGGTCACCATAGGCATCCGTCTTACGTGCTTCTGGGACAGCGCTCAGCATGCTTCCCGCCCGTGCTCGTACTCATAAGTGTGTGGGGCGGACATGTCACGCTACCGCGTTGCCCCGTGCAACTTTAGAAGCGGGAACGAAAGTGACACAAGTGTCTTACGGCCCTACGCGAGAGCTCATGCTCGCAGGTCGGTCGCCCTTTCGCGTGCCGATTACGACAAGGGCCCCTTGTGACCATGCATTACCAGTTCCCAACAGCTCTGTAACCACATTCGACTCCATGACTTTGCATGTACTCACAAGATAAGGAGCAGAAGCATGCACGCCATCGTGGCAGCTCTCATCGGCGGGGTAATGAGCAACACAATCATTGCCACATTTACTTAGGGCTGTACCACTACGGATATGGGTTACAACTGTTTGATACTTGTCAGTACCGTAAGGGGCACACAGTCGACGCTACGGGTTTCACAACACACCTTTCTGCAGTTCAGCCTGCTGTCGTACATCAGCACCAAGACATGGCGTCTTCTAGCAAAAAAGGCGACACATGACGATAAATCAGAACAATAATACAGTATTGTGGTGGTAAATTGCCTGGGCTGTGCCAAAAGCACGACCCACTTTTCCCGCTTCAGTTCATCCTGCGAACGACTCGCTCGTGCCACCCCTGAACAACAACGAGCTGCTGACACGATCCGCTTCTAACAAAATACCACGCCTTTCTGTGGCTGCGAAGGTGTCCAGGCCGACCTTGTTCCCGTCTTCCTTGTCGTAATCGGCTGTCGTAATCGGACCAGCAGGGGAGCATGCCCTGTCACCCGCCCTGCTGCACCAGGCCACGAGCGTCTGTTGTCATAAATTTGGCAGTTAACCTTGCTATTCTGAAGAAATGGTCCTGTTCGACCGTACGTACTGAGCATCCCAGCTGCGGCTCCCTGCCTGCGTGCACGTCCACCCACACGCCACAGCCCCCCTGCCCCAAGCTTGCGCCGCTCCTCCCCTTCGCCCGCCAAGAACACCCCGCCAAGCAAACATCTTCACACGTCCTGCGGCATCTGCACTGTGGGAATCACACCGGCCCCGCCACCTCCTTTGACCTACGCCTCTTCCCCCTGCGAAAATCCCCATGCCTGCCACACGATAGAGCACCGGCATGCATGTCCAGGAGCCGCTGCAAGGCCAACCCTTCTAAGACCAACCCAAAAATTATTCACGGTCTTGGCATCTCCTCGCAAAAGGAGTCTTGCGTCACGCGTCACACCTACCGTGCTCATTCTTGCACATCGGCATGCACTGCGGCGGCGGGGGACCGTCGGTCCCACCGACGCCGCGTAGCCTGAAAGTAAGAGCTGCTGAGCGGTATGCTGCTGAAAAGTACGAAGACGTCGAGGGTACCCCAAACCCTCAGCAGCACATCGGCATGCTTCAAAGCACCAGCGTGTTCCGCAATGGCTACCGTACACAGACGTTGCCATCCACAACACCATGCATCTCACGCTTCGGCTGCTGCATCTCGCTCACACGTGCCCACGCACACACCAGCGTGCCGTGCACAGCGACAGCCATCCCAGCCCCGCCACTCCGAACCCCTGCATTCAAACCAGCCTTCCAAACCTTACACGTGCTTGAACACCAGCGTGCACTGCGGCGGCAGGTTGATCCAGATCTTGCCGTCAAAGATGGGCCTCGGCTCGTTCGCCCGCTCGCCCTCCAGGCTCCCCCCGAAGTCCAACGCCTGGCTGCACAGCACCTCCTCCATCACGCCGCCGCCGCCAACCCACACGCCGTACTCGGTGCCGCCCCACCACTTGCGTCCTGCGTTGATCACGGCCACGACACGTGTGTCGCCCTCGAACACGCGCTCGAAGGCTACCACCCCGTTCGCGCGGTCCTGTGGGGGACGGGCCAGGGGCAAGGCTTAAAGTTAGCTACATGCTTATTAAAGGTGGTGGTGGTCAGTCCTGCACGAAGTTTGTGTCGCCCTCGAACGCGCGCTGAAAGGCCACTACCCCGTTCGAGCGGTCCTGCGGGCCAGGGGCAAGGCTTAAAGTGCGCTGCATATTCATTCCCATTAGATGCCTGTAGACGCTGCGATGGAACTGGACGACTGATAGTATACACGGTGTGTCTCCTTCGTGTCTAAAGGAACGCAGGTCACTCTCTGCGTTGCCATGCTGAAGTATTCAGTCAGTAAGGCCACGGTACAAGGCATTGCTGCCATGCGCGGCATGCTGGTAGCTAGGGTTGTTATGGATGCGGTGCGGGAAGTAGGCAAAATGTGCCTTGAAAAGTCACAAGCAAGCAGGAAGCAAAGCAGGGCGACAGGGTGCGGGGTGCAGATCGACTGTGGAGATCGGCTGTGGAGATCGCGGGCACCCGCGCTGCAACGCTGATATATGCTGGTAGCTAGCGTTGTATATGCCTCAACGTGTGGCGCCCTCGAGCACTTGCATGTGAAGGCCACCGCCGTTGGCCCCGTGGTTTTGAGATACCAGTTGTCAGGGGCCCGGGAAGCGGAAACCGCGGCATGCCATCACCGCACGTGTCAGTGTGTTAGTGTTGTAACGGTATGTCCGCCCTCAACAAGGCGTTTGCAGGCAAAAACGCCGTTGGTCCTGCCCCGTGGGGGTAACCGCAGAGCGGCAAAGTAAGTGTATCTGCCTCGTGGGGGAGGGCCCAGGGGCATGGGGCATGAGTGGCCAGGTACGGTAACGACGCCCGTGGCACGGTCCTGTCAGGGGGTGTAAAGGGGCCAGGAGCAAGGTGTGCTGGCACGTGTGCTGGGTGGGCGCACAATGCACACCGCACACCCACCTCGTGCAGGATGTTGGCCCAGCCCCTCCGCAGCGCAGGGTACTCCTTGCGCAGGTTGTTGGCGGCCGCAAACAGCGCCATCATGTCACGGCCGATCTGCACGAGCGGCATGAGGCGGAGACGGCGAGTTGCTGATGTGTGTGTTAACAGTGTGTGGCGGCCGCGAACAGCGCCATCATGTCACGGCCAATCTGTGCGAGCGGCATGAGGCGGGAGAGTCAGCACCCGGTGGAAGTAAGAAAACATACTTGCATCTAACATCCTCCACTAGGTTTGGATGCAGAGGACATCCACGTGCTGTAAGGCCTTCACCCACCCACCCAACCACCCTCACCTGGTCCTCCGCCAGGTCCCACTGCAGGCGGCGCTCCGGGGTGGTATCCCACCAGCCGGACTGAGGGGCAACGGAAGGACGGGGCCAGTGCGGGATGGGGTGTTGGGTACAGATTCATGTTGCACGGCCACGTACCGAAGCGACTGCATCCAGTTATGCGCTTTGAACCCGGCAATGACAGCAACGTGCTCCGCTCGTCGCTCTGCTCGTGGCAACCCCTATCTTATGGGCGCTCCTGTGCCCACCACACCACCTGGAATGTAACACAAAATGCCAGCACAAATGCGATGTGCCCCACGCCGCCATCCCCAAATCCACCCACCTGGGCAAATTCGGTCCCTGGGTGGGCGGCAGAGGTGGAGGGCGACACGTGTAGGGCGGCAGCATGAGGGTGTGAGGAGTGTGGGTTAGGGGTGTGTGGATTGAAGACTTGACGGTGCAGCAATGGCAAAGTCAGGAGGCGCCGACATGCGTGCTGCTGCAGACCGTACGCATCAGCTGTAACGTCGTTCGCGACGCACTCCGTCACCCCGAACCAATGCGCGCATCTGCGCGCCACATGTCCATCGCGAACGACGGCTACCACCCAGATTCTAAGGTACCACCCGACCACCCACCCATAAACACCATGGGCAGCCCCGCCGCCACCACGTTGGCGGTGTGCCACAGGCGGGCGGAGGAGCGAGCGTGGGAGTCGCCGCGCCCGCCGCCGTACTGGTCGGTGGCGTACCTGACCAGGTGTACGACAAAGGAACAGAAAAGTAGTTATAGTCCCCTCTACTCGCAGCACCACACAACGGTGAGGACGCACTTGCGCGGCCAGGCGCCTGCGGTGCTCGTCGCTTGTCGTGCCCGAAATACGGAACGTTGTCTCTTGCGACCCCGGAAAGTGCGGGAAGGAGGCTGCTCGGCATAAGGGTCACCACACACGGCACGTGTCGCCCACCTGTGCTGCCCCCCGATCATCTCGTAGTCCTTGTACCAAGCGCCTCCGTTGCGGCAGCCCACCTGGTTGTGTGGGTAAGGGCGGGCGCCGGTCATGTAACGTAATGTGGTGGTCAGCAACGAGTCCGGTTGCCCCCGGCTCTTCTGTGCGGCACGCATGGCTACCGCCCCTCACACCTGGTCGTGGCTGCCCAGCAGGTACTTGATACACTGCGTGGGCGAGGTGAAGCCGTAATGCAGCACCATGACGGTGCGCAGGCGGGGAAGGTCCCACCCAGCAGCCCAGTCGCCGCCGCCGTGGTGGCCGCGGCCCAGCGCGCGGTGCTGCTGGATAATGTCGAAGTAGCCGCTGCATTGGGAGCAAGCAGGCAATATAGCGAAATGAACTTGCAGGTGTGTGCGCACAAAATCCGCCCGAGAACGTCACTGCTTTGGTCGTTGACCGGCGCCCTTTTCACAGCGTGAACGGTATCAAAAAGCAACAGCGTGCGGGCGCGGAGGGCGACTGGATGATGTCGAAGTAGCCGTCGCATGGCCAATGGGGTGATTACAGCAGACACCAATAAGCACGACCAAGTAACACGCGACCGTGAGCCAGGACGGCTTACCCAAGTTACTCCACACTACGCATTTTTATGGCACAAGATTGACCGTCAGCGGAGCCCTGTTGAACCTCAAACATTTGCAGCATCGTACGAGGTTGCCGCGTAGTTGGCTGCTGCACTCACGCAGCACCCACCTGTGCACCCACACGCTGTCGAATCCCAGGTCATGCACCGACTGGGGGTTCTCGGGGGTCACCTCGGCGGTGAGGATGCGGCCGGGGAAGCGCTCGTGCAGCGACCAGGTCATGGCCTGGGGGCATCGGGATGCCGAGCAAAAGTGCTTGCTTGTTGTGTTCACCAGCAAGATGCAATACTGTAGACGTAAGATGTGTTCGTGCAGTGATCATGTCAGCACCTGGGCCAGGAGCGTGAGCTGTGGTGACGAGTAAAAGGAGTGGGCTAAGCGGAGAATGAGAGTGGTAATAAGCGGGGAGGCGCTCGTGCAGCGACCAAGTCATGGCCTGGGGGCATCGGAGCAGCGTAAGGTTAAATGTTCACAGTACTTGGACAGTTGGACTGCAAAAAAGCCTCAGCTTCGGTGATATACGACGGCGATGCAGGGCACTGGCAGCAAAACAATCCGTGGGAATGCTGGGGGGAGGATGGGTAGCGTGTGCAAGTCACAGGTGGTCGAGAAACGTAAAGAGACCTCGAGGACCAGAGGTTCTAGTGACAGCGGAGGTGCCCTGCCCAGGTGCCCCGCTGCCACGTGCCAGCCGCCCAGGTGCACGTGGCACGTGGCACGACCGTTGACCGTTGGCCCACCTGCACCGCATCCCGCGGCAGGTCGTTGGCGCTGTCGAAGCGCAGTCCGTCGCAGCCATAGTCCTCAAGCCACGTGGCGCAAGCGGCCTCGGCCATGGCGCGAACCTGCAGAGAAAGTGTGGCATACCGGTATCAGCTGGGCAAGAACTCGAGACTGTTTTCATTGTAAGTGCACGAACCAAAACCATTAAGACACGGTTTGGCTCATGTTCCCTTGTGTCCCACGGGTCTAATGGGGCCACGTCATCCAGGGGAGCTCCCCTGACGTCCTCCGCACCCACCTCCTGCTTCCAGAAGGCGAAGCCGCGCCCCCACTGCGTGTCGTGTGCACCCTGCGGATCGAGTAGGCAACAAACAGTCAAAGGAACAGTCAATGAGCTCCAATGAAGGACATTACGCCCTTCTACACCGGCCTGCTGCTGCCCGCTGCCAGGGTGGGGGCACCATGTCGCCACGCCACCCACGCCACCCACAACATGCCGCACGGGAGCCCCCTGCCCT
This sequence comes from Chlamydomonas sp. KOR1, assembly GCA_036984285.1. Taxonomy (NCBI): domain Eukaryota; kingdom Viridiplantae; phylum Chlorophyta; class Chlorophyceae; order Chlamydomonadales; family Chlamydomonadaceae; genus Chlamydomonas; species Chlamydomonas sp. KOR1. Next base: position 322,538 of record BQMZ01000206.1, read on the forward strand.
ACGATACGCATGCCGGCGGCCTCGCCGCGCCTTGCGTGTCCTCAACCCACACGCACAAGCCCCCTGTCTGGCACCAATCTTCTGAAGTAGAGCCCCCACCCCGCACTCCCCACCTCATGGTAGATGCTCCCGGTCCAATCAGTCAATCCCTTTGCGCGTGCCGGGCCCTGTCCCGCCTTGTTAGACCTCAATTCCATACCTAACGCCCAAACCCCTGCCGTTCTCACCTCGTGGTAGATGCCGCCGTTCCAGTCGGGGCCCCAGCCGTCGTACTCCCACAGCGAGTTGCCGTCAACCGCACTGCAAGCGTGCGGGTTAAGCGGTCGTGGGGGTTAAGTTCAAGTGGGCACTACCACAGCGAGTTGCGGTCAACCGCACTACGTGGGGCACGGGGCATGGTGGGCGCTGGGACGCGGCATGGCACACATGCAACTTAGGTAAAAGTAGCTGTTGCTCCTCCCGCACCGAGTTGCCGTCCACAGGACTGCGTGGCACATACCTCGACTGCTAGACGGTGCGTTCTGCATCAGACCCACCCGTGGTGCAGCACGGTGTCCACGATTATACACAGGCCCAAGAATGCATGCAAGTAAAAAGTAAAAACATATCCGTCTTGCCATATTATTAGATTACTACTCATAGATTATCATGATTATTCAATACAATACTAACAGGGCTTCAGACCCACCCGTGGTGCAGCACCACGTCCACGATTACGCACAGGCCCAGGGAGTGCGCCCTGTCCACGAACCGCCGCAGGTCGTCGGGGCTGCCGTACGCGCCTGCATGGGGCAGGGCAAGACAGCACTGTTGACACGTGTGCGCGGCGCGTATGAAGGCATGCGCGTGCGGAACGGAACGCGGCGTGCAGCGAGTGCGTGCTGCCAATGCTGTGGGTGCGTGGTGCAGCAGGTGCCCCGCCACCACATTCCCCCGCCCATACCACAGCAGAACAGCCCCTGTACCCCTGACCAACACCCACACCCAATGAGCAGCGCAATGTGCAGGCGCGGGTCGTAGCCCCAGCGCTCACCTGACTCCACAGGCCGTGCCGACAGAACTCTTCAGTGCATCACAAGTGGGGCTGCGGTTGCATGGTGCGCTAACCCACATGTGTCCGTGTGTGCTGCAAGTGCTAAGGCGCACAGTGCAATGCCATGAGGAGCCGCGGGTTATAACCGCATGCTAACACCCCCAGCCGTATCATGCACCGCCATTGGGTCTACCCTCCAGGGTCGGTGGGGCTCCCCTGCTACCCACGGGTTCTTGGCGTTTACACGTACCCACCGTGCAGCGCCATGAGCAGGCGCGGGTTGTAGCCCCATGCGTCGCTGTGCTCTGACAGCGGCATCAACTGCACCGCCGTGAATCCTAGGGAGGCCACGTGTTCCAGGCGGGCCGTGGCGGCGGCGAGCGTGCCCTGGGGTGCGGTGGTGGCAGGGATTAGAGGCACGCAACAGATTGCAACCAGCAGCGATTGGATTGGGCGGCCTGCTCTATGCACAGCTCAGGACGTACCTGCCAACCACATGAGGATTATGAGGAAGGAAATCTCTGGTATTATCATCCCACACGCCAAGCGGTCCAGATCCTGACCACCGCACACCGCCGTACAGCACCATACCTCGGGCGTGAACGACCCCACGTGCATCTCGTAGATGAGGTACTCGTCGTACGGCCGGGGCGCGTGCTCCCTGGCGGGCGCGCTCCATTCGAATCCCGCGGGGTCGTCCAGGAAGCACCAGTCGCTGTCGTACTCGGCGCTGCGGGCGTACGGATCACGGCGGCTGAGCGTACGGCCGTCGTGCGTGTAGATCCGTACGCAGTACGCATCGCCATGGGCCAGCGCGCCCGGTACGAGGCGGGCAGAGAAGTCGTCGCCGTACCGTGACAGGGGCACCTCCTTGCCAGAGTCCTGCATTACGGGATGGAGTGCGGCATAAGTACAAAGGAGGATAGGGGGCGTGCATACGATGACGTTGGCTGAATGTGGATAGCGGCTGTGACCGCGACTGGGGTACCTCCTTGCCACAGCCTTGAACGGGATAGGCACGTGCGGTAGATTGCAGTCGTCAGCGCGGGCCCATGCAGAACAATGCTGTCTACTCTTTGCCTGAGTCCTGCATAAAGGGGTCGGTGGGAGTGGAAGCCCACGCTACCTGACAATCAGCGGCACTCCCGGTGTCTGTGAAGCAACTTAGGCCGCTTTGTTCCTTCAACCTGCCTGACACACATGCACTCCGTCCAGGCACCGACGTACCATCGCCACGCACCCTAAGCAGCAGCGTCGCTCCCAATGGCGCCCACACCCTGACCGCCACCTCGCCCGCCACCTGCCCTCCTGCACTTGCTTAACACACATGCACACTACCCACCACCACTCACCCTGAGCAGCAGCGTCACCCCGGCTGCGTGCGGCGCCCACACCCTGAACGCCACCTCGCCCCCGGGAAGCACCGTCATACCGGGGCGGCAGTCGGTGGGAGCATCGGACACCAGCTCGGGCGCAGGCGTGAACACGACAGGGCTGTGGGAAAGGGAAGGCGGGACGTGTGGGGGTCACAGCAGAAGGGCGGGTGGCTCTGACAGTGGGGCAATGGTGCAAAGCGGAGACTGCGGAGACTAAATTTGGATTCGCGATGGCAAGGTATCAAGGTGGGCTCTTCTCCCTCCGGCCAAGGAGTTTTGCGACAGGACACGGCCTCTGCAAATCTCTTACCTGGACACGTACTCAGCCTCCAGTTGGGCGGCTTTCAGAGGATTGGTCAGCGGGCGAAGTGGAGGTTGGGGGAGGCGAAGGGGGCATGGGGAGGCGGTGTGGTGGCATCGCGGGGAGGCCGCGAGGCCGGGGCGAGTGGATGCTGCGAGAAGGCACGACCCAGGGGATGTGGCATTGGGAGGGGTGGGGGGAAGGGGTGAGAGGCAAGGTATATTGAGGCTGGGGGATGGAAGTGATTGAAACGGTTGCAGCGTGCGGCGATGCGAGGAGTCTTAGGGTCCAACCCCAGGTCGCAGACCCGAGGCTAGGGTCTGACACGTGGCGGATGTCACGGAAACGACAGCCGGACATATGGGCAAGTGCTAAGCTGTTCTATGTGTTCGTAGCTTGTAGTTATCTGCCCTAGCGCTTTGCCTGGCACGGAGTACCCATTTCCGTCAGCCTATAACGTCCACAGCTTGCTCGACATGAATATCGAAATGGACCGACCCCATGCATGTTTCCAATGTTGTCAATTCAGTACCTGTTATTATTGACGGAACTACATTGTTTCCTGCGGAGTGCAGGGCCTGGACAAGGGTCCGATGCGCCGGGCGAAAAGCTCTAGCGCTACGCTGCGCCAGCGATGATCCGCGGCATGCTTGCATGCCAGGCGATGACGGTGTTTACAAGATACTATTAGACGGTCCTTCTAGGGCTCGAGAGGTTCCAACGGTATAGCTTTTACAAAGCGATGGGTTTGTCACGAAGCTTGCAAAGCCGTGCTGGCCTACAAGACAGTATAGTATGGGTAAAACAGCGCAGTTGTTTCGCCCTTGGCAAGTATGCTGAGAGGATAAGTTATTCCTGAGGTATCGCCGTACATTTTGGGCAAGGGCCCGCGGGTCGCAGCGAGGCCTGAGGTCCTTACAGCCGCACGTGAAACCCAAATGTGGACAGCAGTCGACGTCTAAACTGTTGTAATATGTTACAGTCCCACTGCGTAGCCAAGCACATGCCTGAAATTCTGGGGCTCCCCTCGCTGCTTCGGACGACCAATGCAGGGTCCCACTCCTCCCACAACGCAGCGACGCACACGTGCATTGTATCCTCCGTCGTTGCGCGTGAAGCCGGGGTGCCAACGGCACGACATCAGTTTGGGGTACGGAAGAGCGGGAGATTGGTTGGGGCCTTCTGGGTTGGGGACTGAGCGACGGACCATACGAGTACAAGGCGTGCTGTCACGCCCCAATGCTGTAGCTGCGCAAAGTGGTGGAGGCGCCGCTACTCACATAGAACGCAAGCCTGACGGTCATAGACCGGTTCAAGCTTCAAGGCCTGCTGTCACGCCCCAATGCTGCAGCTGCGCAGACAATGCCCGCTCACCAGATAGGGTCCACGTGGGCACTGGCCACAGTCCGTCCAGCGTCAGCAACGCACCCCACACCAACATCTGCAATCGTCATGTGATCCGAGCCTTGCCGATGAGCAGGATTTCAAGTCGTGGTGGGACACTTCCTGCCCAGTTGAGGTTGGACGTTTCCTTGCTTGTTGCTGTAAAGCAGCGACGCAACGCTACTTGATCATATTCCTGACAGGTGTGGTCGGGACCAGAAAGGATCGTGTGGCCACACCGCCTGGAATGTAACATAAAATGTCAATTGCCGTCGTGACAACCATGCTCCAGCACGAGCACACATGACGGTGATGGATCCCGCATTCCGCATCAGGCATCCTGCATTGCTACACAGACCGCTGCCGCTCCAAACCTAACAGCTCAACACCCGCAAGCTCCTGCCACCCCACGGAACAACTGTAACCCGCTTCCCCTTCCTCATTCACCAGTTGCTCCAACTCGACACCCACAACACCCCAATCGACCCCACGAACTCCCAACCACTTCACCTACTCGCCCCTCACCCTCCTACCACGCCATTCTACACACGTCACTTGCCTCCCGGCAACGTATTTCAACACAGACTCCCTCACCCCAGACCCGCCAGCTTCCCCTCCAGATCCTTGTGGTGTATCGCCATGGCTTGGTACGTCCTGCCCATGCCGCCCTCACCCTCGCCCACCAGCCGCTCGTACCCCGCACGCAGCGCCGCCGCCTGCTGCGGACTGCCACGTGCCGACAGCGCCGCCAGACGCGTCTCGATACCCAGAGCGCGCAGGAAGGCGGCCTGGGGCACGGGGCCTGATGTGGACACGGGGCCGCCAGGGGAGGCGGCACCCACGCGAAGGGCTCCGAAGTCCACCCAGGCGGACAGGTCGGCGGATCCAGGGCGGTCGAGGACCTGGGGAGGTGCACGGCGGGAAGGGATGTGTGGTTCATGTGGAAAAGGTCATGTGCGTGATGTGGGTAAGAGCGCGCCGGATCCACTGAGGCGCATTGGTGAACGGACCCGGGGCGGTCCAGCATTGACGTACGGTCTTGCGCGTTGTGCACATGCGTGCCTGAGTTCAGCTCCCTGTTCAGGTGGGGTGTGCACAGCCACCTCCTGCAACTCACCCCCACGCCGCGGTGCGCGCGGATGGCCATCAGCGAGTCGCTGTACGGCTCGTCGCGGCCGTAGTCGATTACTAATGCCGCACCGCCGTACCGCCCGATGCGCTGCGCCAACCGCTCCGCCATGGCCATGCCCACGGCGCTGATCTGTGGGCATGTGAGGGCTCCAGCTTACCAGCATGTTGATCCAAAGGAAGCATGCAACACAGGTGCACAAAGCGATGGTTCGTGGTGTTAGACAACAACTTCGCCGTCTGTTGCCCCTTGGACAAGGAGTGCGCAACACGCAGTACCGGATGCTGCGTGCGCCATGGGAGTGGGAGCGGGCTTTATATGCTCAAGCCCAAAACGCTCCACCAGGACTCCTGCACATACAGATTTTGGGTGCTTCTGGCCCCACTCTGTTGCTCTTATCCCGTGTCCCCTCCATGCCTAGGAGGAACGAAGGCTCGCTCAGGTTGCGCACCACAAACGTCGTCAGGAGCTGCCTCTATACGTGCTCTACTACACCTAGGACAGCTGTAGCGACCCGCCAGCTACCGACCCAGCAGCAAATGAACGGCCTGCCACTGATGTATGACAAGCGTTCATCTGCTGCTGTGGGTCGGTAGCTAGCGGATCGCTACAGGTGATCTCGGTGTGGTAGCTGACGTAGAGGGGCAGCTGATGTCGAGATTTGTAGTGGGCGATCTGAGCGAGGCTTCGTTCCTCCCAGGCATTGAGGCGACTCGGGATCAGAGCAAGATAGTGTTCAGGCTTGCCGAGAAGCAGTGTGTGCTGTACTTTGTGTGGCAGTATAGGCTTACGCAGGCAAAGCCCCCTGAGCCTGACCCGCAACAATCCTGTCCCGCGACACGATAAATACCTAGATGTTCGGTATCGCTGTGTAGCGGATGCGCTGCGGGATGCAGGCAGAATGATCCTCAGACTGTACAGGCAAGCAAAGTTAGGTGACGGGGTATGGGAAGGCGAAGCAGGCAAGTGACGAGTCTTTCGCCTGTGGGGGCGCAGGGGGGCGCGTTGCGAACTGTGACGGATATATGTAAATCATTAACCAAGGAACGAGAGCAAATTTGAGCACCGTTTAGTTCCTGCATCCCCACGGGCCCCGCAAACCTCCTTCCCCCTCACCTCGATAGCCTTTGTCTTCTCCGCCGTCTCCTTATCCATCCCCGCCAGCCTCCGGGGTACTAGCAGCGCAGCGGCCGGCGTGGGGGCAGGGGACAGCACCAGTCTCAGACCGCTGCCCGACACACTGCCCTGCCCCACGCCTCCTCCTCCCCCTTCTCTGCCCGCCTCGCCACCTAGCTCCTGCCCAGCTGGCCGCCCCTGCCCGGATGAGTCGTCATCGGTGTCGTGTACGACATCCACCATCTTTTCCAACCACCCGCGCTGCCCGTCCCGTACGAACTGGTGTACGGGAAGCGCATCAAAGAACTCGTGCGCGATGTACAGCGTGGGGTGGGGGCCCTCGGGTACGGCGTCCAGCGTGGCGTGCCACCGTACCTGCAGCCGTACAGTCGTACGGAAAGGTCGCTTAGTATTAGGATGTGCGTCAACAACGCGTGCTGCGCTCCCCAGACGTCAAGCAACCCACTACCCCACCTCGCCCTCCGCAGGACGGTTGTTTCCGATTCCCCTTTGCCGCTTTCCGGTTACCCTGCTACCCCTCCTGCCATGCCCGCGGCCTGTCCTCCCCTGCGAGTAGGTACCCCTAGCACGGCCCTGCCTCTTCACAACTGTGCTCCTGCTCCTGCCCGCTGATCCTTGAGCGTGACAGCACCCCTATGCCCTGGCTGCAACCGCCAGACTACCGAGCAGCTGCAACTCACCGGCCGCTGGTTGAGGCCCGAGACACCCTGCTCCGGGCTGTAGAAGTCCCGACCGCTGCCCTGTCCTGGAGCCTGGCCCTGCCCTTGCCCGTGGCCCTGGCCCACCAGTGGTGGCAGGCCGGCACGTAGCCATTCCTCCTCGGACCCTTTGCGCCTGTGGGCGGTGTGGGGTCACCAATCAAACAAAGCTCTGTCGATTGGGAAGGGTGGGGTACACTGACCCGATACCCTGCGGGCTGGTATTGGCCAGCTGCAGTTCTGCCAAGGGACACTAATGGCGTCTGCATTTGCAGTGGCATGTTTAGCTTGACAGAACGCAGGCCTTCGCGTGGTGGCCATACGCAATTGACCACGTGCCATCCCCACGTCTGTGTATGCAGGATCAGCATGTGCAGTGACAGCCGCAGTGCCAAGTGGCAGTGCCACGTGCAAGTGTCATGTGGCGACGACAAGCACTGACGCCGAGCATGGCCACGGCAATGCCAGGGCCCCGAGCAAGTACAGGAGGTTGCGATCAAGTACGGTACCACACACTCATCCGCAACACACTCATCCAGTCCCCGTGCGGAGACCACCCAGGGCAGGGAGCAAAACCCATGCGGGTGGTACTACCCGCTCACCCGTGCGGCCCCTTGTCCTGCTGCTGCTGCTGCTGCTGTTGCTGCTGTCACATGTGGCAATGACAAAGATCGGCAATATGTACTGACTCGCCCAACACACTCACCCCTGCGGGCCCCTGTCCTGCTGCTGTTGCTGCTCGCAGTGTAGCGCCGCCCACTGCATGGGCCTCAGTGCAGGGCTCATCTCCACCAAGTGCACGCACGACAGCGCAGAGCTGAACTCCTTGAAGCCTGGGTGGCAGTTATAGGCGGTGTGTGGACAACAGCAATCCTATTTGTCCTGATCAGTGCTTACATGGGGCAATGCGAGCGACTATGCGCAGCCGTGCGCACAGGGGCGGCAACGGCGTTGCCACGCTGGCGCAACCCTCTCGAGTGCAACAGTCCCGCCCAACAGCTTGACAACGCACAAAGGCATTTACGCAAAGCCCGAAAACACCACGACCGTGCAACGATGCTACCAGGGGACGACTCTGTCCCCCAGGTCCCCGCACAACACTGGAGTTACTATGTGATACTCACCTGCTGTGCCGCGCAGCAGGTCAGCCATCAGCGTGCCCCTGCCGGGGCCCAGCTCCACCAACTGCAGCCCTGCCGGTTTCCCCATCTGCATCCACGTGTGCACACACCAGATGCCCACCAGCTGCGCAGGTGCGGGACGGCAGCAGAGGGGCGAACAAAATGGGGGGGGGCGGCATGGGGCTCATGGAGGCGTGACGGCGGCAGGGGGCGAACAACTGGAGCGGCAGGAAGGAAAAAAGGAAGGTCACGTGCAAACACACCGCAGGACCAGTGCTATGACATATCCAACAACCACCCTACATGTCCACAACAGCTGCTGATGGCCGCAACAGTCTGTGTAGTACGGCAGCCCGCTCCGTCCTGTGCCGCCACAGCTCCCCCTACCCACGCCCACCTCCCCAAACATCTGCGATATCTCTGGCGATGTTACGAAGTCCCCAGCACTACCGAATACGTCACGGCCCATGTAAAAGCCGCCCTGGGGGCTGGTCAGGCAGTCCTGCAACGGCGGGCGGTTGTGGGAGGTGCGTGTGCCTGGTGGTGTAGCGGTGGCAGCGGTTTGTGTGCGTGTACTGCTGCTGTCATGACATGCGTGCGGCGCCATCGTGCATGAGCGTTAGCATACGGGCCGCGGTGTTGGCTCTGTGCGAGGATGATCAATTGCAACAGCCATGCGCAGCCCCCGATGCATAAGCCCCCACATGCCATAAGCCACATGCCACGTGCCACGTGCCTTCTCACCTGCATGTACTCGGCCAAGGAGATGGGGCCTCCCCTGACCTGATCATGGGGACCCACACGTATTACGGTGGATAAACAGGTGGTTGTGGCGACTATGCAACTGGGGCTTCAGGGGCTGTTCGCGTGCGCCGCTGCATTTCAAGTCGGCCAGGGGCGTTGGTGCGTTGGCGACGGGCATCGTGTCCAGCTCCATGCTCTCATGGCCCACAGTGCAGTGATAAGCAGACTGCTGTCAGCTATAAAGCCCTATGTTTGGAGTGTGCACACAACGGTGTTTGAGGATAACCGTATGGATGATGGCGCCACAGCAAAGGACTGGGGCCGGGGTTAGCGGCACGCGTGCGGAGGTCCGGGGACCCACCATGATCTTCGCCTTTATGTGCGCCAGCAGCGCGGAGTTTCCTGCTGCTGAAGCTGCTGATTGAATGCTCGTCGATGGTGCTGTAGCTCCGGGCGAATCGGCACCTGCCGCAGGCGCGTCGGTGCTGACGGAGGCATGGTACCGTTTCGTCGCAGCCCAAACTGCGCAAGCCCGCTGCTCAACGCGTCCTAAAGATGTACAAATGGAGCTTAGGAAGGTCATCCGTGGAGACATGGCCTCGCACGACTCATGCTGGTTCAAAACAAGGTGGGTATCGGAAAGGGAACCTGTCGCATTATCATACAGGGGTTAGCCCATAGACGGCTGTGCCATATGATGCAAAAGTGCAGGCACACTCTTTACGATGGAGGCACCGTAGGCCAACGTGACCAGTTCTCGTTGCCCACCTGACTGCACTCGGCAGGCCCAAAACCTGCAAAGGCCGAGGTGTACGAGGCAAACTCATATTACAACAGATCTATTCAATATGCTGAAAAGCATAGCGAGCGCGCAATCGTATTGCCGTCAGCACAGAGTGTTACACATTGCAGGTTGACAGAACTAGAGCCAGCGCGAGCGACGGGACGGGCCAATGTACATGGTATCCTACACGATGGAGGATATCATCACGCTGTAATGCTTGGGCAGCTGTCGGTCCTGCCGGCAAACGTGCGGGCATGTGCTCAGGATGGCCAAGCACAAAGCCCCAGCTATGGCTGCGCCTCGCGCCACTTTCGCCCCCGGGTGCATCCCGCGGCCCTGTTACCGCTGCTACTGGTCCTACTCTCCCACCGCCTGGCTTCAGCGCAACAGCCTTCGTCACCACCAGCGACTCTGCTACCTGGGGTGGCTGCGGACCCCTCAGCCAACGGAAATGAGGAGCAGGGGGCCCCAACAGGGCCCCTCAGCACAAACACTCCAGTCCCACCACCTCCCAACTTGACATGGAACGTGACAGACAGCGCGGAGCTGGAAGCTGCCCTTCGCGAGCTTGCAGCCATGGGTCTAGACCCGCTGGAGCCGGTACGGATTAACCTGGCTGCCGAGACCTTCCTCCTGACCGACCCAGATCCCTTCGAAGTTACCTTCAACCTAAGCCTGGTCGGATCTGGGTCGGCCGAGCTGACCAGAAGCAGCAGCAGCGGCAGCAGCAGCAGCGGAGGCGGTGGCACAGTCGTTGACTGTCGAGGGGTGGACCGGGAGGCTTTCATCTTCACCGGCGCACCCTTTACCGTACAGGTACGTTACCACCGAACATACCAGGACCGAGGGGTGGGAAGGGTGTGCAGAAGTCCCCTCTGTGACCCTTACTAGATAGCCGGGGTTCAACGCACCCGCCGCCTTGCTGCTTGTAGGATATGACGATAACGCGCTGCGGAGGGCGCGCCCCGTTGTACGTCAACATCACTGGCAGCGAGTACGAGCTGATGGAGCTTCGAGGACAAGTACGGCGTACGGCCTTTGTGCGCAACACGGGCATGATGGCGGGTGCGTGCTGGCGTTGCGGGCAGATGGCACGGCTAGCAGCAGCTGCAATGTAGCGCTTTGGGGCTTTTGCAGGCGCCGCGCCCGGCTGCGCGGTGACAATGTGCTCGCACGCCAACGAAGCGCGCAGCGCGGGTTGCTTGACGTATAGTTGCCGCCCGTGTGCTCCCCCGGTGCCGTGGCGGTGCGGGAGGATGCATACCTGGGCGCTGTGGCACTTTTGAGCACTTGCTACTGCTGATCATCACCCCTAAAACGTCCGACAAAGGCTTCCTGCTTTCTGCCTACGGCAGGGCACGTGCCGGCTCCTGACAGAACACCCTCATACAGATGCACACGATGTATGCGGGTGACAACGCAACACCCGGCATGCCGACCGCACGCTCCCCAGGTGCCGTGGCTGTGCGGGAGGATGCATACCTGGGCCTCACAATCAGCGGCTGCCTGTTCCGCAACAACACCGGCAGGAGCAGCCCCGGGCAGGGGGACTACGTGTACGGTGGGTGTGGGTGGCTGCCCACCCTGGAAGCGATTCACACCGACACTGGATGCCTTCGCTGTGCCTGCCTTCAGCTTGTCCCTGTCCACGCGGACACGTGTAAATTCACGAAACGTGCAGTTCCGAAAGCAACCAAGTCCTCAACCTTCACCTCCTATGCCCACCTTGTGAGCCCCATGTTGCAATTGCTGGTTTCGCTACCCCCAATCTATGACTCCATGTAGGCCAGGTGCTGCGCCCCCGTACAGCAAAGCACCACGCACTGAAAACTATGAACTTGTTGCTTCTTCACCTCGCTGCCCCCAGACTACGACTACCAGGACGGCCAGACACTGCGCCCCGTGCTGCCCGCCTCGGCGCTGCGGTTGGGGCGGGGAAGCAACATTGTGCAGGACAGCGTGTTCCTGGACAACAGCCTGGGGCCGGTCATCCCGGAGACGCTTTGGGAGCCCAAGATGGTGGGTCCGGGGGGGGGGTTAGGCGGTAGGACGCCAGACGAAGATCTCCAATCGACATGGTCGATGATGACGCTTAAAATTGATATGCCCAGCCCATCCCGTTACCGGACCGCCACGGAAGAGCAGTCGATGAGGCTCCGCTGTTGTAGGTTGCGCTGCGCCGGCGTGCAGAGCTGTGAAGCTGGAAAACGCTGATAGTATGGTCGAATAATAGTGAGTAAATGAGAGTACATAAGATGTGAAGGGGAGGTGCAGGCTAGTCACCGGCGTGCGTGCACCCGACCCGTAAAGAAGCTCAGAACCCCAGAGACCCACCTGGAGGAAGCGTCCCGGGGGAGGTGGGGGGAGGAGACCGGAGGTAAAGGCAGGATGTGTGAACTGCACGTATGAGTGGGTTTGCTGGCCTGCGGGAAGCGATCTGCAGATGGCGGTCGTGAGCGACCAGCGTGCGGTCGGAGATTCCATGTTATGAACGCGGCTGGGCTGTGCTCACTTGGCAGCGTTGCTTGGCTCGCCGTGCGTGAGGGTCAAGAGCCCGAACGGTCGGAGACGCTGTGGGAGCCTAAGCTGGTGGGTCCGGGTGTGTGTGTGTGTGCTGGGGCGGGGCGGGAATAAAATTGCAAGAGCTGCACGTACAATAGAGTGCATGTGCTGGCCTGCGGGGAGCGATGTTCCGGTTGGCGGTTGTGAGCGACCACCATGCGGTCGGAGCGCAGCGAGAGTCTATGGACGCGGCTGGGCTTTGCTCATTTGGCAGCAAATGCTTGGCTCGCGGTGTGTCAGAGTCAGAGTCGAAAGAGCCCGAACGGCCTTGTACGGTGCCAGGGTGAGCAGGAACACCCCGAGCCGAAGGCAGCACCATTTGCCCACCAACCCTTGCCTCCGCCCTGCCACTCACAAGTCTCTGTGCCATTGACATGGATGAGCATGCGCCGCTACTACTTAAGTGCGCCAGTATGCTTACCAGCGCCTTCTTGTTGCACCTGTTCTTGTTGCACCTGTTCTTGTTGCACCTGTTCTTGTTGCACCTGTGTGCTTGCTCACTTGGCAGTGTTGCTCAAGTTGCTTCCCTGCCTTCCTCCCCAGGTCAGCGCCCCCTTGGAGGTGGCTTGCGGACCAGGGCCGTCCTCCACACAGATCAGCAACTGCACCTTCAGGGTGCGTCGATGCGTGGGGCTGCCGGGCGGGGGTCGGCTGTGCAAGCAGGATCTTGCGGGATCCTGGCCGCATGACAACCGAGCGACCACTGCACCCGAGTGTACCCAATGGCCCCATGCGTCTTGCATGTAGGGGCAACGGGAAACTGGAGATCAACCGTCTCGCCATGACTTTTGCATGACGTGTGTGTTGTCTGGTGTGCCCTGCCATCGACCACCATTCGTTACCGTACTCGGCCGTAATCTACGTGCACTCTAACTTGCGTACTCCTGCGCCAGCGCTCCTTTTCCTCTAAAGCTCCGCCACGTGTTGCAGAACAATGCCGGGCAGCAGTCTGGCGCCGTCTACGCACACGGGCTCCAAGACGGCGACCTGTCCAACGACGATCAGTCCACCGTGGGCTGCTCCGTGCGGGTGTACAACAGCACCCTAGAGGGCAACATGGGCACGCAGGCGGGCGCCGTACACATGTCGTAAGTACAGTAATGCCCGTCCGCTCGTTTTTGGCGTGCCGTGCCGTACACTATTCGCGCGAGAAATGCCATGCACACAGATGAGCACTGTGCACGTGCTGGATGTAATGACCCAGTGCTTTTGTCGGGGTGCTGTGCGTTGGCGCAAGCACGCTACGAGGCCATTGACACGTGTCTCGGGCACCGTACCATGGCGCAGTTGACGCCCGTATACTTATTTCACTCAACGTACACTTATTTCACTCAACTACAACGTCACGGCTTTGGTATTAGACTGGTACTTATTTCACTCACCGCGCGTCTGCCTCATTGTATGCTTGTGTGTCCCCGCCACAATTGCATCGCTATTCATCGGGGTTCCGCAGCTGCCCTGTGCGCACCAGCTCCTGCACCTTGGCCCTGGAGGACAGCTCCGTGTCGTACAACGCAGCACCGCACGGCGGTACGATACTGCTGTACGGCAGCGGCGTGCAGCTCAACATGACTAATGTGACGGTGGCGCACAACTTTGGCGGCGGCGTGGGGAGCACCGAATCGGCCATCATCATGGAAAACTGCAGGTAGGAGCCTTGCCGTACGTGTCGTTTGCGCCAACCCTCTATCCACCCCAAGGCTGCACAACCAACAACGGTCTGACCCCCGGCCATCCCATACCCGTGACGCAGCTTCACTTGATGCTGCTTTTCTCCGATATTGTTGTCCCCGCAGGCTGCACAACAACAGCGGTCTGTCGTACGGCGGCATCAGCTCCTGGGGTGCGGGCGTCAAGGCCAGGGGGTGCAGCTTCACCTCCAACGCGCCCATGCGCAGGGCCAGCCCAACGGCGGCAGCCAACGCAGTCGTCAACGCCTACGGGTGAGGCCTCCAGTCACAGGTCGTGTTGGGCACCTTGTGTTGTGTGGTAGAGAGGTAGAGACCATGCCCCACGGCGGCGGCCAACGCTACCTATCTTCAAGGCGCACGCGGATAAGGCCCTAATGTGACCTGTCAGGCGTCTGCACGTATGGCCCAGGCACATCAAGTGGAAGCCAAATGCCTGCTTCAAGCAACGTCTATGAGGAGTCAGGCCAGGCCCCTCTCTACCTTGTCAGTCTTTTGCTTTCCTTGCCTTGGCCCTGCAATCACCCCTGCCAACCCAAGCAGGGCGTTGCACACGACGCCCCGACCCGAAGAGGCCTCCTGTAACAGTTTTAACATATTAACCCTGCTAAACACAAAGCCGTGACGTTTTAACATAGCACGCACCGCCGCCTGGGCTTTGGTGCTTACGTTTGGTTTGGTCTGGTTGGTGTACAGGGGACCCCTTCCGGTCGGGGTGCTGTACCACAACCCATCACCTCGGAGGGGGCAACGAGACAACCCTCCCACAGCAACAAAGCCCAATACGGCCAAGGCCTAGTCGTGGCCCTAGCAACACACGAAGGAGCGTTCTGGCGCCCTCAACAACTTGTCTATGCTTCCACACCCTCGCTGCAGCGGCTAAATGTCACCCACATTTCGCAATTTCCGCCGCAGGAACGAATTTATAGACTGCGTGTTTGAGTCCAACTGGCTGCACGCGCTCTTCATCTACGCGGCGGACCTGCAGGCCCACGGCTGCACCTTCCGCCGCAACGCCGTGCTGCAGGGGTCGGTGGACGCCAGGGGAGGGGCCCTGATGCTGCTGGACAGCGTTGAGGGGTCGGCAGTGAGCGTAAGTGGGGTGTGCAACAGGGGTCGGTGGACGCCAGGGGAGGGGCCCTGATGCTGCTGGACAGCGTGGAGGGGTCGGCAGTGAGCGTAAGTGGGGTGTGCAACAGGGGTCGGTGGACGCCAGGGAGGGGCCCTGATGCTGCTGGACAGCGTGGGGGGGTCGGCAGTGAGCGTAAGTGGGGTGTGCAACAGGGGTCGGTGGACGCCAGGGCAGGGGCCCTGATGCTGCTGGACAGCGTGGAGGGGTCGGCAGTGAGCGTAAGTGGGGTGTGCAACAGGGGTCGGTGGACGCCAGGGGAGGGGCCCTGATGCTGCTGGACAGCGTGGAGGGGTCGGCAGTGAGCGTAAGTGGGGTGTGCAACAGGGGTCGGTGGACGCCAGGGGAGGGGCCCTGATGCTGCTGGACAGCGTGGGGGGGTCGGCAGTGAGCGTAAGTGGGGTGTGCAACAGGGGTCGGTGGACGCCAAGGCAGGGGCCCTGATGCTGCTGGACAGCGTGGAGGGGTCGGCAGTGAGCGTAAGTGGGGTGTGCAACAGGGGTCGGTGGACGCCAGGGGAGGGGCCCTGATGCTGCTGGACAGCGTGGAGGGGTCGGCAGTGAGCGTAAGTGGGGTGTGCAACAGGGGTCGGTGGACGCCAGGAGGGGCCCTGATGCTGCTGGACAGCGTGGGGGGGTCGGCAGTGAGCGTAAGTGGGGTGTGCAACAGGGGTCGGTGGACGCCAGGGCAGGGGCCCTGATGCTGCTGGACAGCGTGGAGGGGTCGGCAGTGAGCGTAAGTGGGGTGTGCAACAGGGGTCGGTGGACGCCAGGGGAGGGGCCCTGATGCTGCTGGACAGCGTGGAGGGGTCGGCAGTGAGCGTAAGTGGGGTGTGCAACAGGGGTCGGTGGACGCCAGGGGAGGGGCCCTGATGCTGCTGGACAGCGTGGAGGGGTCGGCAGTGAGCGTAAGTGGGGTGTGCAACAGGGGTCTGTGGACGCCAGGGGAGGGGCCCTGATGCTGCTGGACAGCGTGGAGGGGTCGGCAGTGAGCGTAAGTGGGGTGTGCAACAGGGGTCGGTGGACGCCAGGAGGGCCCTGATGCTGCTGGACAGCGTTGAGGGGTCGGCAGTGAGCGTAAGTGGGGTGTGCAACAGGGGTCGGTGGACGCCAGGGGAGGGGCCCTGATGCTGCTGGACAGCGTGGAGGGGTCGGCAGTGAGCGTAAGTGGGGTGTGCAACAGGGGTCGGTGGACGCCAGGGGAGGGGCCCTGATGCTGCTGGACAGCGTGGAGGGGTCGGCAGTGAGCGTAAGTGGGGTGTGCAACAGGGGTCGGTGGACGCCAGGGGAGGGGCCCTGATGCTGCTGGACAGCGTGGAGGGGTCGGCAGTGAGTGTAAGTGGGGTGTGCGACGGCGCGTGTAGGACAGCATTGAGGTGTCAACCATCTCTGTGTGTGGGCACATGCACACTGTATCGGGAGTTTAGGGGTCCACCGCTTGCGTGCGGGCTAAGGTAATCTTTGCCGGAAATGCAGGGGTCCACCATTGGCGTGTGGGCAAAGGCACGCCGGCGGAGGGGTGGGGGGGCGGCTAGTAGGGCGTACATATCCGGCTGGGCGGCGCAGTAAGGGTCCGATGTTCGCGTACAGGGTTTGGCTCCATGTGTGGAACTCCTATGCGTGCTGCCCTGCAGAATTGCACCTTTGAAGACAACGTGGCGGTGGCGGGCGGCGCCGTGCAGCTCTTCGGCAGCAACGAGATCCAATTCACCAACTGCACCTTTGTGGGGTACGTGACGGTTAGGGCTGGTGTTGTTGGGGCCGGTGGGAGGGGCTCAGCAGGTGCTTGGTGGGTCTTGACGTACTGCATCATATGCATCTCCCCTTTACCGACGCATGTATGAGGCTCTCTGGCGAGCTCAGCTACGTACGGCACCCACGTAGGAGTCATCACACCGCGGCGATGCAGCTGCCACCCCCCTGCAACTGTCACTTCAGGAGCACTCCAGACTCCCGACTTCCGACTCCCGGCGCCCTCACGACTCATCATTGCCTCCTTGAAACGCTCTCCTTCTTCCCTTGCCTCCAGCAGCCGCCTGCAACTGCAGCTTCTGTGACCTCCTGGAGCAGTCAGCAAGATGTCTCATTGGCTGCTTTCAACATGTTCTGTCCCTCCCCTTGCCTGCACAGCAACCGCGCGCTGTCTGGCGGCGCCATGGACGCGGAGGTGCCCGCTCAGCCCCTCACGCTGGCCAACTGCGCCTTCCTGCGCAACACAGCGGAGCCGCTGGGCAGCAGCCTCAACGCCACGCTGCCGCCACTCACACCCAGGTGGGGGGGTAACCGCAAAGCGGCAAAGGGGAACTCAGGTGGGGGGGGGGTGTGTGGCGAGGCAAGCATCCTCGACAGACACCTGTATCCGGAGCCCCCTCGGGTAGGGGGGAAAGTAGGTGTGGCTGTGATAGTGTGGACAAGTAGGTGTGGGCCGCTAGGGGAGTAGCAGCGGTGACGGTAGGGGTCGCTGGGCAGCAGCCTGAGCGCCACGATGCCGCCACTCAGACCCAGGTGTGGCTGTGATGTTGAGGTCGCGAGGATGCGGTGTGAGAACATTGAGGAGTAGGAAGCTTGATGGCGTGCGACCATCAACTGGAAAACGCACATTGTAAAGCATTCACGCCAAAGAACAGGTTTGGGTCTGCACCAATGCTCGTCTTGGGCCTTCATTCGCTACCCGCTGGCTCTCGTCCTTGCCACTGCCCCTCGTCCTTGCCACGTGCCAGGGACGTGCGCGTGTGGCCGTGGGCGTACGCCCGCCTGCAAAACGACACAGCTGCCCTCAACGAGCCAGGTCTGTACGACTATTACGACAATCCTGGCGGCGGCGGCGGTGGCGGCGGCGGCGGTGACGGCGGCGGCGGCGCGATCAACGGCTCGTCAACGGTGGTGTCGCTGGAGGCGGTGGCGGCGCCGCCGGAGAGCTGCGGCAACGGCGGCGGCGGGGCGCTGTGTGTCCGGGGCGCGCAGAATGTGCAGGTGCGACAACCACGTAGTATAAGCATTTTGATCTGCAAGGACTTCATGGAGTAAGCAGTGCATCAGTCGTATAATGGCCAGTCGGTGCCATCGGTCGTATTAATACTCGTGCGCGTGAATGGGCTACAAGGAAGCCCTGAATCAGGACTTGATGGCGTGTGCTACCATATTTTGCCGCATGTGTCGGTACCGGGCTGCGTGTTGACAGGCAACACTGCGCGTGCGGGCTGGGAGGGCACCAGTCCACTATCCTTTCTGCTGTCGTGCCGCGCTGGTGTCCGTTTTCAGCTGCACTTTCGGCGGCAACACAGCGCAAGGGGGCTGGGAGGATACTCAGTCTACGAACGCCACCTTAGCGCGCCAACCTCGGCGCCCCTTTCCCGCCCGTTCCCGCACACCGCTGTCGTTCCACAGGTGTCCGTTTCCAGCTGCACGTTCGGCGGCAACACGGCGCTGATGGGCGGCGGCCTGTTTGTGTCCAGCGGGTCAAGGTGCAGGGACAGCGCGGGGTGCTACAGGCTGGTGGTGGATGCGGGCACCGTCTTCAGGGGTGAGGGCGGGCTAGCTAAGGGGCGGGGGTTGCCGCGCCTCCCTGTCTCATGCATCAGCCTCTAGCTGTGTTGAAGGAGATCGGTCAGAGCGGGGGTCGTACCGCTTGTCACTGTTTGAGGGCATGGCGCGGCTAGGAAGCTTGGCTTGTAGAAAAAAGCGAGGCGCATGGGAGTACTTGCAGTACCGAGATGCGCCGGACGGGCGCCATTCGCGCTTGCCTGGTTCTTTCGCTCAGGTACCAGCCCGCTGCGCGTTTCCACTAGTACGGTTCTAAGCACTGACGCGACTGCCCCGCCGCAACGCTCTACCCTCCACCCGCAGACAACCACGCCACAGTTGCAGGGGGCGCCATCTACTGGGTAGGTGAAACGTGGACTAGCGCAGTGCCCTGAAACAGGAGTATGCTCCAAATGCTATGTAAAGTACTGTCGCCCTACCTTGTATCCCTCCGTGAACGCCCATTTATACAGCAAACGTGTACCCAAGACTGACGCCCGTGCCCTTTCGCTCCCAGCTGTACGAGCAGCTGCTGGTGGTCCGCTACCCCAGTCCTGCACTCCTGACCTTATTAATACACGTGCTAATCCACAGATCGCCCCCAACCCCAACCCTTTCGCTCCCCCAGCTGTACGAGCAGCTGCTGGTGGTCCGCTGCCCCGCGGCCTCCGGCCCCGCGCCCCAGCTGGTGCCCCCCGCCTGGACCGGCCTCATGTGCGACCTGCAGACCCACACCTTCGTGTCGCGCGACACATCCTTGCGCCGCGCGGTGGAGGCAACGCTAGAATTGACCAGTCTCAGTAATAATGAGCTTAATGGTGAACCCACAAGTCCGCCGTGGCGTGCTGCCAGTCCCCCACCGTCCACTTCCCCTCCGCCTCCGGTGTCCCCCAGACCGGGCAATGCCGGTAGCAACGGAACTGTGCCTGCCGTCAACGGCAGCGGCGGAGTTGCCATGTTGCCGCAGCTGCAGCTGGGCCAGTCCCCCGTCGCTGCCGTACGGTCGTATGCGGCGAGGGCCATCCCCTGCGCAGACTGGAGCAACAACACCGTACACTCCGGCGGCTACGGCCCCACGATAGCATCCTCCGTGTTCTACCACCAGCCCGTGCTGGGCGTACGGCAGGACGACCTGATCACAAACATGCCCAGCCCGCCGCCGCCGGCGCCGCCGCTGCCGGCGGCCTGGCCTCCGCCGCCGCCGCCGCCGCCGGTGTCAGCGGCGTTGGCGGCGTTGGCTGCGGCGGCGGTAAAGCCTCCCACCGCGCAGCAGAAAGGCAATAAGATTTCGACCGGTGTGAACGTTCCTGCCCCGGCTGTAGCCCCGCCGCCGTCACCACGGCTGCAACGGCACTTCCTCAGGGGCAGCTCCGGACGTACCGACAGGGTCAGCAGCGGCATGAGCGCTGACGGGATGGGTAACGTCAGTGGCGGAGGCAGGAGGGCAGTGCTGCAACAGGAGGAGGCACAGACGGCTGCGCCGCCACCTCCGCTGCCGCCGCCGTACGACTGCCATGCCGCTGGCGGCGCCGCCGCCGTGCCCCCCGCGCCGCCGTCCCCTCCCCAGTGGTTCGAGAGCGGCGAGCCGATGCCCATCATGGTGCACGTGTTCGACTGGTACGGACAAAAGGTACGGCAGTGTACGGCACGTGCGGCAGGGCGGTTGTGTCGGGTGGTCCCAGCGGTCAAACCGTGTACTTGGCGTCTGGGTTAGCGTCTGGGTTGAGCTGCCTCGCTGTGCTAACGCATGGCTGTGCCTCATACGCCTTGCTCGCGTAGCTTAAGTCGCACTTTAGCCACAGGGCGTCATGATCCAGTATTGGAATGCCAAATATCACATCGATGGATGCCGTACTCTTGAAGGGGTAGTAACTAGTAAGCATGTCATCCGAACGTTGTTGCTTCTCTGTACCATGATCCTTACACACCGGGTGAGTTTGCTGGTACAGCGTTCCCAACAACTAGTAGCTGTGCTAGTTTGCACTCCTGAACACGCCAGTACACATGTTAACCCACAGGTGACCCGCAGCGTGGTGGACGCCAACGTGCTGGTGCTGTGTGTGTCCAACAACAGCCTGGGCCAGACGGCGGCGGAGACGGCCAACGGCACAGCCGACTTCCAGCAGCTTCGGCTGAGGGACAAGGTGCGGGCGTAGGTGGTGATAGACGTAGTGACTGCTGCTGCCTGGACAGGGTACGGGCGTAGGGGCCAGGGAGAGCCATTGGGCCAGCATGAAAGGTTGACGTGAACCTCCCTTGGCCACTGCTGCAGGACAAGGTGCGGGCGTGGGTGGTGGTCGTGAAGCGGTGCCGGTGGCAGTAGTAGTCTGCCCAACAAAGCCGCGGGGGGTTACATGGGAGTGAGGGAGGCACAACCTATAAGTTGGTTGCGAGTTGGTCTGAAGCGGGGTGCGCCGTACCTCCCGTAAGATCCCTTCGCCGCTCGCCGCCCGCGCCAGGCTGTCGCTCACCTCAACAGTTCCACCCTAACACGCACTCAGCGCCCCCGTTGTCCCCACCACACAGGTCAACGCCACCTGCCCCGTGCGCGCGCGCTTCACGGCCCGCACAACTCTGCCGCTAACCTCAGCAGGTCAACCCTCGCACGCACATTTTCTCCCCCGTCCTCCCTTATTCCACAGTTCAACGCCACCTACCCCGTGCGCGCGCGCTTCACGGCCCGCACAACGCTGCCGCTAACCTCAGCAGGTCAACCCTCGCACGCACACTTTCTCCCCCGCTCTCCCTTACTCCACAGGTCAACGCCACCTACCCCGTGCGCTTCACGGCCCGCACCACGCTGCGGCTGCTGGACGCCGTGGGTCTGGCCATCAGCCTGCGGCCCTGCAGGATCAACGAGGAGCTCGCCAGCACGGGTGGGTGTGGGTGCAGGTGCAGGTACAGCGCAACCCTGAGCAGCACCAGACGCACACCTTACTAACCCATCCCTGCGTGTCTCCGGTCCTAGTAGCATCGTCTCCGCTCGTCTCAGCGCTCCTCCTTACCTACAACCCTTGTTTGTATTCAAGCACGCACGCAAAGGAACGCCTGCACGTGCCGAGGCTGTTGCCCGCTTGGGTGTCTCGCTCGCTCGCACCTCGCCCTCTCGTCGCCATCATCATGAGCCCTTCCACCTTGCAAGGTCACTGCTTAACCACTATACGTTCTGTCTCCATGTATGCAGGGGACGCCTGCACGCGCTGCATGGGAGCCGCACCTCCATCCCCCGCCTCGTGCCCCCTCCCTCTGCACACTCCTCCCCTGACTGCAGGTGACGCCTGCACGCGTTGCATGGGAGCCGTATCTTTCATTCGCCCTGACTCGTGTGTGGTGCCCTCCTCTCTGCACACCCCTCCTGTGATCCCAG
Organism: Chlamydomonas sp. KOR1; assembly: GCA_036984285.1. Lineage (NCBI taxonomy): Eukaryota > Viridiplantae > Chlorophyta > Chlorophyceae > Chlamydomonadales > Chlamydomonadaceae > Chlamydomonas > Chlamydomonas sp. KOR1. The sequence goes on from BQMZ01000206.1 coordinate 344,511, forward strand.
GCGACGCCTGCACGCGCTGCACGGAGGCGTTCCTGTCGCTACACCAGGCCGCCTGCGCGCCCTGCCCCGATGGCGCGCTGTGCAGCACGGCCGAGGGCGGGGTGGTGCTGCCCGACGACGGCTACTGGCACTCGGCGCCACTCAGCACCAACGTCATTGTGGGTGCGGGCCGTGCGTGGGGCTGTGGCTGTGACTGTGGACAAAAGCTTGCGAGCGGCGGGTCGGAGGCGTTGTGCTCCCCGATGATGGCTACCTGCAATTGGCGAGGCTTGGCATCAATGCAGTTGCGGGTGCGGGCTCGTATTGTGCGCCTTGCCCGGCAACTGTACACGCCCATGCCCAGCTGACCATTAGTTGCTTCTGTACTCTCCTTGACTTGACGGTTTGTACTGCGAGCGCCGGCCCCTTCGCGTGCCACGGTGTGCGTTCAGTCCAACCTTCCTTCATGCCCAACCGCAGGAGTGCCCCAACTCGGACGCCTGCACCTACCCGGGCCGCTCCGCGCTGCTGGGCCGCGCCCAGGCCCTGATGTTCCCCGAGGGCGGGCCCGAACCCGGGGCGCCCTCCGCGGAGGAATACCGGGCCATGCAGTGCGCACCGGGCTACGGAGGCAACCTGTGCAACGCCTGCGCCAGGGTGGGTGCTCGCAGGTCGGTGCAGCACGGCAGAGACACTTTCGCAGAACACACTCTGCGGCGTTTGCCACGTGCCGTAGCCGCTTGCGCCGTCCCCGTGAGGGAGACGGCCGATTCCTGGGGAGTGCGTTTCCTCATGCATCGCATTGCCACGTGTCTGGCCGGCCACACCGCCCTGCCCCAAACTCCCACTCCCACCGCTTCCCCTCCAGGGCTACGGGCGCTCCCTGGGCAGCGCCTGCCAGCCCTGCCGCGGCACCGCCGCCACCATCGGCTGGTACGTGCTCACCTTCGGCATCACCCTGGTGACCATCGCCATCACCATCCGGGCAGCCCTCACCGCCCCGCGCATGCGGTACGAGCAGGAGGCCGCCAACGCCGAGGCGGGCCGCGCCGAGTACGGCATGCGGCGCGTACGGGCGCTCAACCGCCGTAACGCCGACGCGTTGGTGTGGGGATGGCAGGCGACGGGGAACGACATCCGCGTGCGGGAGGACAGCATTGGGACGGGGCTGGCGCCGGGGTCTGGTTCCGCAGCGGACGGGAGCGGGTTCGTGTCTGGCGGGAGTGAAGGGATGGCGGCGGGGGGTACGGCGCTGGGGAGGGGTAGGGGGCTGTCGAGGCTGCCGGTGCTGCTGGATGTGCAGCATGGGGAGGAGGAGGGGGAGGACAGCGGAGAGGAGGGGGAGGGAGGGGTGGGGGGAGCGGGGGCGGGGAGCAGCGTTGACCCGTGGGTCGGTCCCTGGGGCGGCTAGCGTCAAGCGGGCCGGCACTGGGTGTGTGGGTAGCACGGAGCGGCTGGAGGGGCAGGATGAAGGAGAGGTGGAGGGTGAAGGGGTCTACACGCCATGTGTGGGGCAGGAGCAGGGGGCAGGAGCGGCTGGGCAGCAGCAGGTGCCGGTTCGGAAGGCCTCCGGGGCTTACGGATCGATGCCGTCGTTGGTGACACAGAGCATCAGGAGTGTGGGCAGCGATGCCGGTGACTGGTCCGTCAGGGGCGGCGACCGCGCGCGGCAGAGTCTGACGGGCTCGGCGTCGGTTGCGGCGTCGGCGGCGGCGGCGGCAACGCGGAGCATCGATGGCCGTGGGGGCGGACGGGCAAGGCCTGCGCCGCCGCCGCCGCCGCCCAGCAAGATCAGCTTCGCGACGCTGCTCATGTCGGTCCGGGAGACGACAAAGCAGACTGCGGAGGCGATGGCGCAAAGCAGCAGCCGCGTCAGCGGCAACGGCAGCGGGCCCGTCGTTGCCGCCGCCGCCGCCGTCCCGGCCGCCGCCGCCGCCGCATCCGGCAGGTACGACCTGGCGTCGGCGCGACACAGCACTGGGGGCATCGCGTGCCGTACAGGCGGCGGCGGCGGCGGTGGAGACGACGTCAGCATCGGCAAGCCGTCCCACCCTCCTAGCCCCTTCCTCAACGCGTCCCCTAGCGGCTGGCTGGGGATGTTGTTGGGTGGGGGCAGCGCTGCGGGTAGGGCGGAGGCGGCCGGGGCAGCGGCGGAGGACAGGGACGTGGCCTCCATAGTGGAGTCCCTGCAGCGCAGCCCTGCTGCCATGCAGGCACCCAGCGTGCCGCGCAGCAGCCTGCAGCAGCAAGGTAAGGAGCAGGCGGTGCCGCCCCCGCCCTCGTCGCCATCACCCAGCGTGCCGCGCAGCAGCCAACTGCTACAGCAAACTACGACACAGGCGCGGCAGGCGCCATCGCCGTCACCGCCACCGCCGCAGAAGCCACTGCAGGTACCGGGGCGGGCGCAACAGGCGCTGTCACCGCCGCCGCCGCCGCCGCAACAGCAGGAGCAGGAGCAGCAGAAGCGAAACAAGCATCGTAAGCCGCAGGCACAGCAGCCTGAGAGGCCGCGGCAGCATGAGGAGCACGGGGTGCTGGTCCTGCACGGCTGCACATCAGCAACACCCGACGCCTTCGACGCGCTGCCGCCCTTACCTGTTGCAATCTCGAATGAACAAGAGCAGCAGCAGCAGCTGCAGCAGGGCCCACAGATGTACACAGCTCCCGACCCACAGTCCAGCCTCGACACCGCCCCCTCGTTCCTCACCATGCCCCTCCCTCCGACCGCCAGCGCGCACCAACACCCTGCACTCGTGCTCCATCCAGCGGCACAGGTCACCCCTTCCCACAACGCACCTGCGGGTACTACCTCTGCGAATGGCGATAGCGCGACAACTGCCGGCCCTCAGCTTGAGCAGGTTGACCAGCGGCCCAGCGCCGGCCACGCCTCCGCAGCAGCAGCTGCCCGCCGCCACGCCTCCGTCGCAACCGCCAACCGCCACGACCCCAATGGTCACAACCCCAACGGCTGCACAGCCGCCTCAACCGCCGCAACCGTGTCCCACACCCGCAGCGCCCATGCCACGTCCTCCCCAGTCGTTACTGCATCGTACGGCAGCGGCTGGCCCGCCGTGCCCTACAGCGCACGGGGAGGCGGCAGGAAGCGCGGCCTGGGGTGGAGCTGGGGTAGGGTACCGGGCGGTGGCGGCATGCCTCCTGACGCAGATGGCCACGACTTGCAGCATGTGGAGGAGGGGACGTCCCTGGAGCAGCCTGCTGGGGCCTCAAGGCCACAAGGAGGGGAGGAGGAGCAGGAGGAGGAGGAGCGGCAGCACGGGGTGTACGAGTTGCACGGGGGGCAGCTGCCTCCCAGCGGCACCATGCCCACCAATAGCACGCTCCGACGGCGGATAGTGAACGCAGCAGCGGCTGTGTTCGCGAGGCGTTCGACCACCAGCTTCGGCAATGCGATGGGGGCGTACCCCGGGGGCAAGGAAGACAGAGGCGGAGGCGGTGGAGGGGCGGACAGCGGCGACGGGCGGGGCAGCGGAGGGGAGGAGAAGGGGCAAGGGGGAAAGGGTAGGGGCCGGAGTGGGACGGACTCGGAGAGGGATACGGATGGGGGCCGCGGCAGGGGTGGCGGCGGGGGGCTGTTTGGGAGGGAGAACTGGAGGAAGCGTACGGATGTGGTCAGCGAGCATGCGACGGTGGGTTTGGGAGGGTGGGGCCGGGGCGGGGCAGGCCACTGTTGGTGGGTTCTGGGTTGGGTAGGAGGTGTCACGGCGGGCTTGGGATGGATGGGTCGACGCAGCCTGTGATGTGATGCGAAGTGCCACACAGTGGGTACACTGCGGGTGGTGTCCATGTATGTGTTTGCACGGGTGTTGGGCAGAGCAGTTCCTGTCAGCGGGCACTGGGTCGTAAGCTCGCCCCAGCTGATTGCTAAACCTTTCGCTGCCTCGGCCTTCCACCCGTGCGGCTTCCTGCGCAGGTCATCAAGATCTTGGTAGGTGGCGTGGTGGCGCTGTGGCCAGCACGCACCGGGTATCAAACCTGCGGCTGCTGTGATGCCCCGGAGGCACGCAGCAAGATAGCAGGCGCACCTGTGCGAGTCGTGTGACGAGTCGTCTCCCTGCGGCCGAAGCCCTTGGTGGACTATAACAGGCAGCAGGCGTCATTAACTTTCACTGCCCATGTGTTGTTCAATGGTGCATGATGAGATGATGCTGTTAATAGTAACATGCACCGTAGCCCTCGTTTCATACCGCTCATGGTACTACTGTGCAAATTGTACCGGTTATATAGCGATACCCTCGCCAGTATCGCCCAGCACCCTGCCGTATGCAGCCCTCTCTGGTCTGCTTTGAGCGCAAGGACCCCCTGACTACCATGCACAACTCCAACCGCCCAACCGTACTGTCGTACTGCCTCCTGCGCAGGTGTCGTACCTGCAGGTGGTTAGCCTGGTCAAGAACACGCCCGTGGAGTGGCCGCAGGCGCTGGTCAACTACTTCAACGTGGTGTCGCAGGTGGGCGGGGGAGCGGTTCTGAGATGTCTTTAGCGCACTTTGTAAGGGGCGGAAAAGGCGCCTACGTCTCAGGTGTTGTACTGGCCGAAAGCGGAGGACCGTAGTGCTGCATCGAATCACGGGAGGGGTGCCCCCGCAGTCGCTGACTTTAGCTTTGCCACGCTCCCATGGACACCGGCAACGGCACTGACTGGGCAAGAGGGGCCTTTCCGTGTGCCGTACGGCTCTAGCAGCAGAGCGGGAGTTGGACGAGCTGTGGAAAGCCAAGAGGTGCCAGCAGGCAACCAGCACTGTGCCAACCCCCGCCTCTGTAAGCCCCTCCCCTCCCCTTGCCCCCCAGGCCTCCTCCGCCGCCAGCGGTCTGGCCATGACAGGTGACCGGCAATGCGGCCGGCGGGGTTTAAAGTTCCCACGTCCTGTCGCCCCTCCCCTCCCACCCCACCCCAGGCCTCCTCCGCCGCCAGCGGGCTGGCCATGATGGACTGCTCCATGGGCGAGGAGGGATGGCCGCGGGCAGCACGGGTGAGTGTACGGCAGCATGTACGGGTTTTGTGGGTTGGTAGGTACCCACCGTGCACCTGACCATGGCTCCATGGGGGAGGAGGGATGGCCGCGGGCAGCACGGGTGAGCGTACGGCAGCATGTACGGATTGCCGTACGGCAGCCTGTGCACAGGGGTGTGTGTCCAGGTGCCACCGTGTCCCTGACCGGGGCTCCACGAGTTCCCGGACTCCTCACGCTCTTCTTCCCTTTCCGGTGTTCTAGGGATGCCCTCTCGGCTGCATGGCCTACTGTGCGTTCCCGCCCACCCCCGTTTGACATAGAAACTACTTACTCCCAACCCCCGGCAGATCTTCCTGGTCACGGTGCTGTCCCCGCTGTACTGGGGCGCCGCCTTCTGCGCCTTCTGGCTGCTGCGCGGCCTGGCGCTGCGCCGCCGGGGGCAGCTGCTGGGAGGCAGGGCGCTGGCGGGATACTTGCGCCGCCGATCCATCCTAACCATGAACTGCGTCATATTCATACAGTAAGATAATGATTCGGCCCCAACGGACTTTTCTTGGCCCCACGCAATCGGCCGTGCTGTGGCTCCTGTGCCACGCACGTTTCTGCGGTGGCGCACACGCTAAGACACCGGGAGTCTTTGCGTCGGATTCCTGCCACTGCAGAAGCACGGACGGTTGTCCGTGGAGGTCGTGTCTGTCCTTGAGCACGGGGCGGCAGGACTGGCGGTCAAGCACCTGCACCAGCACCTGCACGCAGCACCTGCACCCGCACCCTGCCCCCAGGTGCCCCACTGTGGTGGACCAGCTGTGCACTCTCCTCACCACACACAGGTACCCCACCATCGTGAAGCAGCTGTTCGCTCTTCTTCCCCACCCACGCACAGGTACCCCACTGTCGTGAACCAGCTGTTCTCGCTCTTCTCCTGCCGCCTGCTGGACGGCGGGCCGCCCGGCACGGTGTGCCCCGACCCGTGGGACGGCGGCACCTGCGTGGAGGACAGGGCTGCGGTGGGGCTGTACTGGTCGCAGGACCTGGACCAGAGGTGCTACAGGTGGGTTGAGGCCATGACCGTGAGGGCGGGGCTGGTGATGAGGGGTTAGGGATGAGGGGCTGGTGATGGGATGGGGCTCGGCGCCTTCCCTTGTGCGCCGTGGAACTGCAAAGGGACGCTATTCGTATTCGTAGTACGGAAGGATGAGGAGTTTGGGAGGAGCAGGATACGCATGTCGAAGCCACACGCCAAGCTGACAGATACATGATAGCTGTCACTGGCACATGCTGGCACACATATAGATGATGAGGAAGGGAGCACATGCTGGGCGCACATGCCATGTGCAGAGAGGGCGCTCCGTCATCCACCCCTTTCCTTTGTTCTCCCTTCCCCCAACAGGGGCCTGCACCTGACCCTGGCCCTGGCCGTGGGCATCCCTGGCGTGCTGCTGTTCGCGGTGGGCATGCCGCTGCTGAGCGCATGGTGGCTGGGACGCAACAGGCACCGCCTGGACCAGCCGGACTTCGAGGCGCTGTACGGCACGCTGTACGAGGAGTACGAGGTGGGCGCGGGCACTCTGCCGTACGTATTAAGCAGTCAGTCATGCATACAGCCGCCCGGATCCCCGCTCTCCGGGCTCTGGGCGCCCCTGACCTGTTGCAATGCTGTGTGATTTTGTACAGCTGCCCATGGTTCCTTCCTCCAGCAGAAGCCGTACTTTTTCGGCGAGAGCACTCTGTTGCGGCCTCGCGCACGCAGTCTGTCACGCATTATGATACACTGGTGTCAGGCCTGTGGCGCTTGCTCCACCCGTTCCGCAGAAGCCGTACTTCTTCTGGGAGAGCATGGTGATGCTGCGCAAGCTGGCCATCACCGCCGTCATCGTGTTCGCGGGCACCTACCGCTGGCAGCTGGTGCTGCTGCTGGCCATAGGGGTGGTGGCGCTGGCGCTGGTGCTGCAGGTCACGTTCAGGTGCGCATGCCGTTGCAAGGGTGTGTGCATACGGCAAAGGGTTAGCGGCGGTCTAGTACTGTTACTGCTGGCCATAGTACTGTTACTGGTGGCCCTGGCGCTGGTGCTGCAGGTGACCTTCAGGTGGGTGTGCAAGGGTGTGTGCAAAAAGGGAGATGGGGCATAAGGTGGTGTCAGGGTGCTGCTTCTGTAACCGTGGACCCTAGAAACCCTACTATCATCATCCGTCAAAGTTACCGTACGCACGTGTGTCTTGCTTTGCGTACTAAGGGCCCCTGCAGGCCCTACGAGAGCGATGGCATGGACGGACTCTGTGCTTGCCTGCTTGGCCACCACGCGCTTTACTGGGTTACTTTGCTTGGCCACCACACGCCTTACTGGGTTACTGCAGTAAACATTATATATGTCGCCAAGTGCCTTGAGGACGTGCTTCTAGTTCGTGCAATTACCGTATGCGTACTGCTTTCTGCATCCTACTGACTTGCACTTGGTCCTGGCCCCTCCTCATGACCTGCACTTGGCCCCGGCCCCTGCCCTCAGAAGGCCCTAAGAGAGCGACGGCATGGACCTCCTGCCTCCCTGCGCCCAACACTGAACCAGCATTGATTGCTTCAAATTATTGACAGGTTGTTATGTATTCGCTCCCGGCCCCTGCCCTCTGAAGGCCCTACGAGAGCGACGGCATGGACGAGCTGGAGCGGCTGGGGCTGGTGGCCACACTCACCACATACTACCTGGTGAGCGGACTAAAGCAACACAATCAGACTAAGTGTCGCCTTCTTCACTGGCTCTCCCTTACTAGCGCTGTACTACCTGCATCTCTAGATACTTTAAAGTGCTGTGGATATGCACGCGGCCCCGCAGGCTCTGTACTATCTTGGCGACACTGTAGGCCCCAACGTGCAGCTGGGGCTGTCCATCGCCATCCTGGTCATCAACAGCTGCGTGGTGGTGGTCATGCTGGTGGCGCTGGCGAGGTGGGTGCGTGTGGGTTAATGCACGTGGGTTAACACACACTGCTATCCTGGTCATCAACAGCTGTGTGGTGATTTACGGAGGCCAGATCCTCTCATTCTGGCTGAACCACGACCTCCGCAACACATTAGTGCCCCATGCCCTCCTTGTCCTTCAGAGAGCTCCACCGCGCCGCCCTCTTCCAGCTGCTCCACATCTCGTCCGCCGCCGGCGACCTCCCACTGTCCTTCGTACTGCGCGTGGGGATGTCGTACACTACGTGGCGGTGCCGTACATGGCTACTGACGTGGCGTGTACGGCTGTGGGCCGCCGCGCCCGCCTTCTGCTGCTGCGCGCAGCCGGCCTGGCCGCCCGGCGTGCGGCCGGAGGACTACGGCATGCCGTCAACCACTTCAACGGTCCCAACCGCTAACCGTCAACCGTCAGCGGACAGCGGGAACGCAAGCGATGCGGAGAAGGGTTGGGAGGACGGCGCGGGACTGGTGCAGGGGCAGGAGCAGGGTAGGGGGCCAAGAGTGGGGCTGCTGCGGCGGTGTGGGCTGGGCGGGAGGGATCCGGAGGAGGTGGCGAGGCGGGCGGAGGCGCTGCGTACGGCATGGGAGGTTCACTACCACACGCGGTGGCTGGCGCGGGTACGGCAGCTGTCGCTGGGGGTGGTACGGCGCATGCAGGCGGCGAGGGCGGAGAGCGGCAGCGGGCGCGGGGGGCGGGAGAGGGCAAAGGGAATGGGGTCGGGCACGTCAACTCGGAGCGCGTGGGCGCGGGCGCTGTCCAGCAGCGTGCGGACGGCAGCCAAGGGGTGCGTGGGAGGGAGTGGTTCAGCGTGCTTTGTTGTGAGAGTACTTTGATTAAAGTTGCAACTGCACTTCGCGCTGTGGGGTTCGGGGAACGGGAACGCAGCCGAGTGGTGGGCGGGACCGATGGTTCCGGAGTGGTTCGGGAAGTGGAGAAACAGCAATCTTGGTCACTGCCCCGGGAGAGGGGCTTGGCACAGCATAGCTACTTGTGCGCAGCCTGCGGCCTGCGGCAAAGGGCGGAACCCAGTGCACCTCCGTAGATTCAGGGGTCCTCATGGGCGAATCGCGTATCGCTGAGCGGTTGGGGCTGGGCACCAGTCGGCTTAAGCACCCCTGGGCAAGCAGACCAGGCGCAGCATCCTCCTTCACGTCCGGTTTCCATGTCCCCGTTCTCGCACCCCCACCAGCATCTGCCTGTTTCCCTTTCCTTACCACTCCTCCCTAAATCGTGTCGCACTGCTCCTGCACCTCCCCCAGCGCCATGTCAATGTCCCGCATGGTCAGCAAGCGCGCCTCGAGGCACGGTGCCCCGCCCCCGCCCCAACACGCCACGCACCCCGCCGACGCCAAGGGCGCTACCACTGCCTTGGGCAGCAACCCCGCCAGCGGTGCCATCGCCGGCGGCATCGGCAGTGGACCCGCTAGCGCTGCCTCCGTACTCTCCGGTCCGTCGGCCCCTCCGTACAGTCCTCGGTACAGCCAGAAGTACGGCCAGCAGCTGCTGCACGGCGCGGTGTCGCCTGCGGCCTCAGCTTCCCTCCCAAGCCTCGCCACTGCTGCCATGGATTCCACCGCCGTTGCGGTAAGCAACGGAAGGAGCACCCCGTTCGCCAGTCAGACATCGCCGGGCAGCGGTCCTGATCCCGTGGCAACAGGCGCCACTGCCGGCGGCAACCATAGCAGCTCTGTCCCGGGGGACGCGGTGCCGGGCATAGCCGCTGCCGCCGCCACAGGCTGCGGCGGCTGCGGCAGCTCCGGCGGCGCTGATCGTGTACGGCAGTAACGGCGGCGGCGGATGGTGGCGGAGGAGTGGATGATGCGGTTGGCAGGGGCAGCGTGCCGGAGGGGTACTTTGAGACTGCGGCCAGGGCGGAGGTGGAGGCGGAGGCGGCCTCGACGGCGGCGAGGGCGGCAGAGGCGGCTGCGTGTGGCGTGGCAGGGGGTGAGAGTGTTGGCGCTAATGGTGGCACAGCGGGCGTGGTGTATGCGGAGCAGGTGGATGTTTCCCCGGCTTTGGCTGTGTCGGGGAGGGCGGACGGGGCAGACTAGGCGAGGCAAGGTGGCGCGTAGGCTCCATGGTGTCTTGGTGTTGGTACTGCAAGGGGGCTTGATTTGAGTACGCACTGGTAGGCCACTGTGAGAACATCGCTCGCATCACCATGTGTTCGTGAACTGGTAGGCAGGCGGTGGCAGATGTAGATGGCTGGCTGGGTGGGTGTGCGTGCGTGGGTTGATTCTTATGCCGTACATGTGACTGAGCACACAGCATCAGTCTTAGACCATTGGATTACCACCACCTTGAACTGGTAGGTTTCGGTGGTAGGTTTAGGTGGTAGGTTTAGGTGGTATGCAGGCGGCGGCAGTTGGTTTGCGGTTTCACTGCAATACCACAAACTTGGTTTCAGGGCAGGTGGTGGCAGTGGGTTTGCAGTAGGCCGTGGGCTGGCGGTGAACGGCTATGAGAAGCAACGCACTGGCGGTTGCGCACGAAACGTAACGGATGCGCCGGAAGGCGGGACTCCTCTCACACCAGATCTAAGAGCGCCAGAGGGCATATCTGTCGCACTGGGGACTGGGACAGGGCTACCACCAGCGAGTGGACAAGGAGCAGCAGAAGCAATGCGGGCAGCGGGTGCGGGCACGCTGCACGAGGGCTAGGGCCCCGCATGGTCATCGCAGATCACGTGCGGGGGATGGTGGGCATTTGCCGCCAGCGACTGGCTGCCTGCGTAGTGGGGGTTAGTGGCGAGGCTGAGGGTTGGGTGCCGGTGGCGCCACGTGGCAAGTGATGCGTGACAGGGGACGCGTGCACAACGCGGAACACTGTTGTTCTTTGAGACTGTACCGCTTTCCGTGTGTCACCTAGATATTTGGGCAAGTAAACACAGGTGCACTTAGTCCCTTGGCTCTCTGCTGGGCCTGCTGCTGTAACAGTGGCGACTCGTGTGAAGGCCTGTGGGGCGGCGTAACGGTCTGGTCCCAGCCAGGCAACAGCTGCATGGTCGCTTTGTCAAAGCTGGCTGCTGTGGCTGGCGCAGGAGGTTTTACCAGCGCAGTTGCTGTGGACGGGCCTGGTGCTGCAATGAGGTCCTGCGAAACGTGTTACAGGAGCTCCAACAGACTGATCAAATTCTTGGAAATGAGTTTATCGGCCCCTGAGCCTCCGGCTCGAGGGCTCGTACATGGGTCGTTGCAATTGCGGAGGGGAAGAACCCTCGCTGTGTAACACTGACTGACTGACTGAGACTGATCCGTACAAGTGAGCAACTGGACAGCAACGTGACGGCAACCAAGGCCAGAACGCCAAGGAGACGATGCGCTCTCTGGCATCCGAAAACGGTACATGGTACCGGACCGTCTCTCGAGTGCCCATAGCCGCTGTCCCAAAACACGGCAGACCCGGGCATGGTTGCGTACCCGGCACACACACCGGGGCGCTCCCGTACACGGTACCGGTACCATGTGCAACAAGGCCTGACGCTGGGAGCTCCGTCATAACATGTCGAGAGACGCATACCGAATAGCACATGCACCGCCCCTGAACCGACCTAAAACCCTTTCCAACCTACCGCCTTTGTTCATGGAGAACCCCGCCTGTCCAAGCAACGCCAGCCTAACCACACACCGCAACAACTGCAACCCACACAAACAATACCTGTGAGCCTCCGGCTCGTACGTGGGTCGATGCACTTGCAAAGGACCCTCGCCGTGTAACACTCACGGAACGATCTAGGTTAGTAGTGGCGCTGCTTCTCGACCAGTATTATATAGCGTGGAGGTTGAGGACCAAGGGGGGTTGGGGCAGGTTGGCGGGCACCAAGCAAGGGATGCCCCGAGCGTCGAGGGTTCCTTAAAAGGCATAACGTGCCACGGACCATGGGTGGAAACTCGGTAGGTATATGTCGAAGATATAACGTACAGGTCATTGGCGCTTTCATTTACATGCAGTAATACCAGGCCCCCCTTGTTTTGTTTTGTTTATCGTGCATGCCCTTTCGGCGCGGCTTTTAGTGCACTTTCGGCGCTTCGCTCATGAAGGAGTATAGACAGTGCAGTTGTATATGCGTCGCATGTTTATGATATACTCAGGCTGCCCTCATCGCCAACGCGGCAACGGGTGGACCTGCGGGTGGACCAGTGTCCGATATGCGACCTTGGGACGTCCTATGTTATAAATGTCCTTTAATTTAGGGGCTACTCACTGATCTGGTCAGCGCGCGTATCAAGGGAGTATGGGATGCAAAATCGCAGATGTCACTTTGTCACGATGAAACTGACCCGGGGTCGTTTCATGTGGGCAAATTGCCCATACACATGGCAGCGTAATGACTGACATGTGGAGGGGGAAACCCTCGCCGTGTAATACCAAACTGTCCGGCACCAACCAGCAACCGCACCAGCTGCACTACTGCAGCGCACACAAACTACAACAGTCTGACATCCAAGCTAGACTATACGACCGAGCAAACACCACAAATTAAATGCCAGCCAGTCACTGTCAGAGCCTGCTGCTACACGCAACGCAAAGAATCACAGCATGCTGTGACCAGCAGCAGTAACGGCAGCACTGACTGACTGACTTGTCCTAAACGCCATTACAGCAATCACACTACACCACACAGCAATTTGAGCGAACCAACGGTAACCTCACGCACCGGCACGGAGCCCCTTGAGCCCCCGGCACGGAGACCCTTGAGCCCCCAGCTCGTACAGGGGTCGTTGCACTTGCGGAGGGGAGAACCCTCGCCGTGTAACACTGACTGACTGACTGGCACGGAGCCAGGTCCGCACGTGGCAAGCCGCATCCCGCAAGCGTCCCACCAACACCAGACGTACAACACAGGACGGAACCCAGCTCTCAAGACGCATGAAACAGGAAGAGACATAAAAAATATTGCGCAGGACCCGAGCTGGACAGGCATGTCCGCCAGCCCGCCAGCTCGGACCCACACGGAAGCCCCACACACGGAGCACCTGTCGGTTCCGTCGCTTGCCCAATCCACCGCCCTGCCACAGCCACACCGCCCCTTTCCACAGCCACACTCAGTAAGTGTGTGGTGTGACAGGGGTCAGTGTGCTCCGCCCTCACTGCCCCAGCCTTCAGCTCGCCTTCCTGCACCCACATCGCCTACGCCACTGCCCCTGCATCCTTCCTGCTTCCCACATTTGCGACCGCCTACCGGTATCCAGCGGCCCCACCTGACATCCCCACCTGACATCTCCGCACTGCCCACCAACTACCGTACCTAGGCCCCTTCATACGTCCCTGCACCCACCTCGCCCCATGCCCGCCGCTCCGCTCTGCCCACCAATGCCCGCATCCACCAGCCTAACCGTGCGACCCACTCCTGCGTCCCACCCTTTATCACCATTTCCCAATGTCGCATCCATCATATGTACGACGGCGCGGTATGTATGACGGCGCACACAAAGTATCACGGCTCGCGGAATGCATCCGCGGCCCTTTCCGTAAGCCACCTCTCCCACCATGCCCGCCAGCCACCATTCCCATCATGCCACCGCTGTATCCCTCCTGCACCCGCCCCACCATTGCTCGCCATAACCCACCGTCCCTACCAGCATCCGTACGGCAACACATGCATTCTTCGCAGTGTGCACCACTGTTCCCTTCCCGCCGATTCCAGGTAGCCATCACGCACCAAACCCCAAATACCGCTCCTGCGCCCCACCAACGCCCGCATCCATTCGCCCCTGGAATTGCACCCTAGCATAGCGTGGATAAGTGCAGACAGTGGGCGTATGTACTCAACGACGCAAGCGCTGCGGAGGCTCATAAAGTAGTCATCCGCACGCCCGTCCGTGCGACCTGCCTTACTGCTGACACATGAAAGCAATGTACAGTACACGCAAGCAGCCCGCTCTAGCCGTGGTAAGTCCCCACAGGACCACCCGGAGGAGGAGCCTACGGGACACACCACCCACCAACGAAGTGCCCATCCAGTGCGCCCAGCCCACCAAATTCAACGGCCAGCGCCCCCGCGCCGCATACGCCCGCCCCAACCCGGGGCCATTTACGAATCCTCAGCGTTGCCACCCATGGCGTATTAAAACCTGTACAACATCAAAAGTAGCACCGAATCGTAACACCCCTGCCTGCAGACTTATACAGTGCAAAGTGGCCCTGCACTGCCTTGCGACAGTAGATCAAGTGTGCAGTGGTTCCACCTCCTGGCCGATGTCAGCCAGCACGCACGCCGCCATAATCACGCAGCTACAGTCCCGTGCATCGTCATGCACACGGGCCACTTGGCGTTGGACGCAGGTGCCAGTGCTGCCTTCGGATATGCGGCACAGGCCCCTTCGAGTCTCCCGGACTGGCAGCGCACGTTCAGAGCCAGGTGCAGCAAACGACAAACTGCTTTGCTTGAAGGGCACAACTGTCTACTGGCAGGTGTTGCCTGCGCGAATGCCACGCTGCCCACGCACGGGCTGTGCACCGCAATTCCCCGCCACCGCGTCTCAACACCTGCCGCTCCACGCACCAGCTGGCGCACGCACCGCAGGTATTGGTGTGTTGCTGATGTGGTGCGGGAGTGGGATATACAGAATCCCAGGCAAGCAAACAAGTAGGAAAGTGTCACTCACGGCCATACCACGCACGTATGGGTGGGGTACACCACCGCTTCTCTCAACCCTCCGTTGCCACTGAGCGCGGCCTGAAATATAGCAAATGTCACGAGTTATGTTGCACACGGATAACGTACTTTGGATGCTTGCACCTCCTGGTCACACCGACTTGCTCAGGCACCCCATGGCCCCTTTGGCGCGCTAGTGCCTGCTTCCGCCCGCTGGGCTAATACACCCCCGTCATATCAAATTACCCAATCCACAAGTCCCTCACACAGCTGGCGACTAAACGACTTCAACAGTTGCTCCCAACAGCTCCAGCGTCCGTTGTCGCCCTGGTTTGGCCCCCTGCCAGCCGTGCAGTGCACCCAACATGGCAGCAACTTGGTCCCACACCTGCATCACCCCAGTGCGACATGCCCTCAGCAGCGCCCCACAGCTGCGCTGACCCATGAACTACCCAACAGCAGTCGAAGCACAACCACCAGAGATTTACGGACACCTTACACTCTTGTACCCTTGTACCTCGACCTTCAAACAACCTACAGACCACCCATGCACATTCTGCGGTCGCTCCTTCGCTGGCTGACAGCAGCATCATGCGTATCCCGGCCCCACAACCCCCCCACATGTGCACAACGCCTAGCGCACAGACCCGCCCCCCTTCACTCCGAGCACCCTAGCAACCTTCTTCAGCAAGCCCTTAGCCTTCGCCAGGCCACCCTTCCCCTTGCCGCCTTCCTCTGTCACTCCGCCCCCATCTGGCACCGGCACCCCGTCACCTCCCGACTGCTGTCGCCCGGCAGCGGTGCTCACGCCAGCGCCCACCGGGGCACCGCCTGTTGGCGTTTCCACACTGCTCGGCGCGCCCGTCACACTGCTGCTGCCTCTGTACGACAGATGTACGCCGTGCGGCACACCTGTGACGGACATGCCGCTGGACAGACCCAAGGGGCCGCTGGGACCCATCGTCATCGCTGACGTGAGCGTGCATGAGTCGCGGTACAGCGATGGGGTGGCTACAGCCTCCGCCGCCAACCCAAGCACCTTAAAAGAGCTCGCGCCACGTGTCAGCTCCGCAACCATGCTGCTTCCTTCCTTCCCGCCGTACAGTCCACGTGAGGACGTGACGCTGTCCTCGAGTACTGCGGGTCCCAGCAGCCTGCTTGCCCCGGCCACTGCCCCGGCTCCGGGACCCGCCGTACTCGAAATAACGGATGCGGAGGAACCTACCGGAAGCTGGAAGCTGCGGGGCCACCTGGCGTGGGGTTGCGGCGGCTGATTTTCTGGTAGCTCGGCCAGCGTGTCTCCACCGGACGCGATGACCTCAATGCTGGCAGGTCCTGCGCTGCCGCTGGCGGTGCCCACCGCCCTGGCCATCTGCTGCTGCATCTGCTCCTGCAGCTGCACGTGTATTAGCTGCAGCTGCTGGTCGTCCAGCCTGCCGCTGCTCTTGGCCAGCAGCCGCCTGCTGCCCGGCGCAGAGCCGCTGCGTGCGCCCTCTTGCTCCGCCCCAACACCACCGAACGGGCCCCCATACGACATACGCACAGCAGGAAAGCCCCCATGGGGTGCGACCGCGGCCAGGGCACGCGGACGAGCCTCCCGCACACTGTCTCCTGTCGCTGCCATGGAGGCGGAAGTGCCAGGAGCGCTGCGGCGGCCCGGCTCAGGTCCATGCACTTCCTCTCCCGCTCCCTGCATCACCGGGGACGCCTCGGGCAGCTTGATGAGCTTGTTGCTGTAACTTTGCGCGACGTTCATGATGGCGGCGGCGGCGGCGATGGCTGCTGGTGACGCGGCCGTGCGGGACGTCCTGAGCGGCGTGGCCTGGCCCGAGTTGCAGGGGCTGGCAGCTGCTCCACCACCGCATGACGACACGCCGGGCAGCGGCGAGCTGTGTGCAGTCATCATGCTGCGACTGCCTCCGGCGAGCAGCGCCCGCGTGGTCAGCATCGAATTCGGCGCGTGCTCCAGCCCCACTCGCACGTCCCCCATGGCCAAGAAGTCCGCCACCTCCCGCTGCTCTAGCCTCTGCTGCTCCTCCACCTGCTGTCCCAGAGCCCTGCCTGCTGCCGCTGCTGTCGCGATACCCGCCTGGCCAGGCTCGGACATGCGCAGGACCTGTAAGCCCTGACCCTGCTGCCCGCGCCTCTCCACAAAGCTAGACGCAGCCCTGGGCGCCGTGAGCCCCGAAGCCCCCTTCCTCCCCGCAAACAGCCACGCCTGCAGCCTGCGCAGCCCCAGCGGCCCCTCCGGGCCGCATCCCACCCGCGCCCCCTGGCCGCTTGGCCCTCCTGGTCCCTCCGTTGCCGCCCCAGCGCCCTGCACAGCTGAAGCCTTCGTGCCCACGCGGTCGCGCTGTGTATTAGCAGCCGCATCCTGCACGGCTTCCGCTGGGCCCGAGGACAGCACCTCGGGGATGCTCACAGGCAGAGGGCCCGGAACACGCTGCAGGGCGGCGGGCCTGGAGGTGTGGTGGTCCAGGGACAAGCGGCTAGGGCGCCGTGTCACTCCGCGTCGTGTGGAGCCGCTCAGTGGCGTCGCAACAACCATGGCGGGCCCGGCACGCTGTGGCGCGGGCGCTTGGCCCCCCAAGCCGATGGGCTGGATGCGGTGCAAGCCGGCGGAGTGCGCTCCCGCGGATGTGGGGCCGTGGTAGGCGGAGTGTGCGGCAGCAGCAGGGCCCGCGAGCGGCAGCTCCGGGCACGGACCGCTGACGGTCCGCGTGTGGTGCTGCCCGTCAGACTCCGCCCCCGACCAGCTCTGGTTGCCACCGCTGCTTCCGCGGCCGCCGCCGCCGCCAGCGTGCGCCGAGTCGTACAGCCGCTGGTTTACGGAGCGGCGGGCGAATTTGCGCTCGCCCAGTACGGCAGCCGCCAGCATGGGGGCCATTGGACCGCCCTCCAGGCGAGCGATTGTGCCAGAGGGGGTCGGTGGTGCTGGAGGGCGCCTGGTGCCAACCCGACATTGGCTGCAGCGGTCCCGTGGGCAGTAACGGAGAGAGGGATTCCGGGTTGCCCAACGGCCCACGAGCGCCGTACGGTGCGGATGTGCGCTCCACGTATGGCTTGCCCAAGTTAGGCATGGCCGCGGGGGCGGCGGCGCCCCTAGGGACGTCCACAGACCGTGCGCGTGCACGAGGCACCAGCTGCTGCTGCTCTTGCTGCTGCTGCTTACCCACCTGTGCGTCCAGCATCGCTCCACGGAGCAGCCGGATCTTGTTGAGTGGGCTGGTTTGGGGCGTGGATTCAGGCGGCTCGAGCAGCTCGCCAAACGGCAGGCCGGCAAAGCAGGGCTCGTCGGCCTCAGGGACCACGACCGCAGGATGGAAGGTGAAGGGTGTTGGCTCCGGCTCCTCTGCGCGCGGAACAACCTTTTGCTGCTGCTGCTGCACTTGCTGCACTTGCTCCATCTGCTGCACTTGCTGCAATTGCCGCCCGTCCTCGTACTCCCCGGCTGCGCCGTGGAAAGCCACCTGGCTGAGAAGAGGCAGCGGCAGCGCAGCGCCGCTAGCGATGCTCTCAGCGTGAGCTGGAAGTGCGTCGTCTTCGGGGGCTGCTGTGCTTGCTGGCAGCTCCAATTCCGGTGTTGTGGCGGCAGCAGCAGCGGTAGGACTGGGGCGCTCATCAGTGCTGCCGGTGCTGCCATTGCGCAGCAGGCCCTGTGGGCTCGGCGCGGCGTCGCTGCTGCTGCCCAGCCGCGGCGTGTGGCTGTAGGACGATGCCATGGCAGGGAACGGCAAGCTGCTGAGGTGCATCTGGAGTTGCTGCTGCTGTTTCGCAGGTGGAGGTCGGGGGCCCGACCTGCCGCCGTCAGTGCTCTCTGCAGAGCCGTGCGTGGGGGCATCCGGTGTCGCCGCCACCGCCGCCGCCGCTGCTGCCCCCGTCGTGCTTGCAGCTGCTGCTGTTGGGCCCTCCGCTGCACCAGCATCAGCATCAGCGCCAACGCCACCTGCGCCGTCACCCTGCACGGCCTCTGCCTCCGGCCTGTCCTCATCGCGAAGCGCAGCCGCAGCAACTGCCACGTGGCTCCCAGCGCGCGGCGCTTCGGTGACAGCGGCAACTGCAAACGCCGCTGCTGCCGCCGCCGTCGACCCTGCCCCCATGCAGCTGTCAGCCGTAGCCTGCCCTCTCGTCTCACTCTCAACACCGAGCACGGGCCTGTCCGGACCCTGCTGTTGGCAAGGCCCTGCACCGTTGCTGCTGCTGCTGCCGCCGTGCCCCCCAACAGCAGCGTTGTGGTTGTTGTCCTTGTCGCTTCCGAACCCGCTTTTGACGTGCTGGTGGTTGCCAGCAGCCTTTGCAGTGGACACTGGAGCCGCCACAGCCTCAGCTGCAGCCGCCGTCACGTGTGGCTGGCTGAGCACCTTGCCGCCGTGGACATCAGCCTTATCCTCCGCCGGAGCCGCCACGGCCGCGGCAGCAGCCGCCGGCACGTGTGGCTGGCTAGGCACCGGGGGGCCACCCCTGCTGTGTGGCTGGCCAGGCACCTGGCTACCTTGCGGCGAGCTTGCCGATGCAGCAGCCGCTGCTGCTACTGCCGCCGCGGTGGTAAACATGGAGAACTGCGCGATCGAGTTGCAGAGAGGGGCCGGCTGGTGTCCCTGCCCCTGTGCACCGGCCGGTGATAGTTCTGCTGCGGGGGCATACTGTCTTGCAGCCTCCACTCCCAACGGCTGCTGCGCCGGCTGCAGGTCGCCCCTGCGGTGCTGCTCGTATGCTGAGGCAATAGCCGTGCCTGCGCAAATAGGGGCATGCTTTCAATGCGTGGGGTGGAGCTGACGAGACCTTGATGAGTTGGCATGCGCTTTGCACTTCGCAACGAGGGGCTGGTCCCAGCAGACCGAGCCGCGCGCACTGGGCAGTCCTTACCCCGTGCAACACCATGACTTCTTACGCAACTGAAAGCCTGTAACCCACCCGCCATGAGCTTGTCGACGTCGTGGAAGCACAGGTACTGCAGCAGCCTCGCCGCGGTGGGCCGGACATGTGGGTCCGTCTGCAAGCAGGCCTCTATGAGGCGGAAGAGCCCCCTGTCGACTCCGGGCAGCCGCTCGCGCAGCGTGCGCCCCGGGCTTGGCTTTGGCAGGGAGCACAGCAGGGGGTGCGCTGCCATGCGGCCCAGTTGCGCCTCGGGCAGGGGGCCGAAGCAGCGCATTATCCGCCACAGCTGGTCGGCCGTGGAGTCGCCTGGGGGCAGGCATGTTGGGCACGCGGGTGGGCGGTCCAGCTGTAGGCAAGCGGAGAGCCAGGTACATACGGCAACGCTTACGCTAGGTACCGTGAACGAGCACAACCCCGTGTCTATACCCATTTGCAACCCTGCATGCGACATGACTTGTGCTGTTGTCTAATCATGCCCCTGTCCGCTGTCCCTGCCCCAGGGCCCCATGTGCCGCCGGCACGTGGTCCCACCCCACAGCAGCCCATAACCTCCGCCGGTGTTCCACTTCACTTGCTCTCCTCCCCTCCGCCGCCCTCATCCGTCCATCGCGCTGGAGCAGCGGCTCCCCCGCCACCCCTATCCTTCCGCTCCCCACCACGGTTTCTCCATTGTCCCGCCTGCCCCTCCCTCACCCGGGAACAGCGGCTCCCCCGACGCCAGCTCCGCCAGCGTGCACCCCAGCGACCACACGTCGGAGGAGGGGCCGTACAGGTCGCCCACAAGCACCTCTGGATGGGGGCCAGCCGAGGGGTGCGTAGGGGGGTTGGGGACACAGGTTTAGCAGGGGAACAAGGGGCAGGGCTGTACAGGTCCCCCATAACCATTGATGTGGTGCACCGGAGTGTGCGCCAGGGTGAGGCATCAACAGGGAGAGGTACATGACGCTGTCCGTGTCCGCGTGCAGCTCATGAGCTTTGACTGCTGCTGAGGTGCCGTACAGGTCACCCACACACACCAGCACGAAGGTGCCACAGGAGAGGGGCTGGTGCGCGGGTCGAGGAAGAGCAAGGCACCGGGGTAGGCTGGTATGGCCTACAGGTGCGTGCAGCTAAAGAGCTCGGTTCACTTTCATCTCTATGGGTATTTCACACTGCAGCGACGCCCCGCGCCCTCGTGACTGACGCTCTGTCCAGAGCTCTGCGGTCCGCCAGCTGGCTGCGTGTCGCACTTCGATCACCGGGCTCCCGGCCATCCCTCCCTGCCCACACCTACCCGGTGCGCGGTACCACCTCGTGACCACGTAGCTGGACATGCGCTGCACGTCCAGCGGGCCACAGTGCGTGGGCCGTGCGAAGCCGAAATCGCACAGCCGGGCCACGCCGTCGGCAGTCATCAGGATGTTGGCGGGCTTGACGTCGCGGTGCACGATCTGGGGGTTGTACATGTGGGGTAAGGGCGGCCGGCTAGACTGTATGTGGCCAATCAGGCTTGATGTCACGGTGCACGATCTACCGGTATGGCCCGGACGAAAGGCCGGGGGGCTAGCCTGCTGCAGCAACACCAAAGGGAAAGGGGAGCCACGGTGGGATTACCTGGGTGCCATGCTGGGCTGATCGCGGCGGGCTGGCCACGCAACTGTCGGAACCAGACCATTGCATGCGTCAAGTATGGAGACGCCCTGTCTGGTGCGCAGCTGCTTACTTATCGCGCATGCAGGTGGGACAGGGCCTGCAGCATCTGCCGCGCCATGGAGTCCCTCGACCAGGGCTAGCGGCGGAAGTGAGTAAACAGTACCCGGTAATCCGTGCCCGGTGTACGTGTTGGTGGTATCGCGTCGTACCTGATTCTTGTGCAGGTACGACAGGGCCTGCAGCATCTGCCACGCCATTAGCTTGAGCTCCAGGGCAGGCAGCCCGCCGCAGCCGCCATAGCCGCCGCCGAGCCCAATCAGCTGCCGCTCTATCCTTTGCTGCTGTAGCTGCTCCTTCTGGAACGCGCGAAGCAGCTGGTAGGCTGACACGCCGTAGTAGGGGAACACCAGGTAGATGCGGCCACGCGGGGAGCGGAAGGCCGCCTGCAGTTCCACCAGGCCGGGGTGCCGTACGGAGCGCAGCACGGACACCTCGCGCTCCGCCAGGCGGCGAACCTTGGAAATACGTACAGACGTCACGTTGTCAGGGGTACGGGACCTTACGTACTCCGCATGCGGCACATGCTCGGCATTGTCATGCACAAACCATGCGGTCTCCCCTGTCCCCTCCCTGGAACCACACCAGGGCTCCCCTGCCATCCGCTCAAATGCTTGCCACGAATGGCGGGGTTGACGGGCAGTAGGCGGCGGGCATGAAACGGCGCGCCGCCAACTACAGCAACTAAAAGTGCTGCCATGTGCCGCCCCAGCGGGTGGAAGCCTGCCTCTTCCGCACCGCATATGATGTAGCGGGGCAACGGACGCAAGGCGACCCCAATAATGTGCCCTGTTACGCCACAATGGACATCTCCCTACCTCTTTTAGCTCATGAGCCTGTTTAAAGGACTTGACGGCCACCACCTGGCCATTCCTTTTGTCTCTGCACTTGTACACCACCGAGTAGGCGCCTTCGCCTACCGTTGTCAGGTACTCGTAGTCCTGTGTGCGCGGCAAGTGCAGCATCACAGCCGAATGACTGGCGTACCATGTCGAGCATTCTAGTTCTGGTTGGAGTCAGGAGAGTCGCGAGAGGCGCAACGTTCGCCAGTGGCAGCGATGGTCCGCAGCCCGTGGTTGTCCGTTGACCGCTGAGCCCTGACAAGGCCTCGCGGACGTGCATGAGTTGTGCACATAATAAAGTTACAGGCTCAATCGGGGCCGTCGATTTTCCTATGACAAACTCTTGCAACAGACTCAGTCACATCGTGAACGGAAACTGGGCCCGCGCCGCAAACGCACCTCCATTCAGGCGATCTTTATCGGTTCTGAATGCGTATGTCGAGGGTGGGCTTATTGGCGCAGCATGAGTCAAGACCGCCGACGTGCCAGGGCACACACCTCGTCTTTTACGTTTGTGCAAGTACGCCTCTAGTGTCCTGGAACCCTGATGCAGTCATGTCACACATGCATCAGCAAGCGAAAGTCGGTGGCAAGCGCGAGGGGCTGCGGCCATAGTTGTCAACGCCTGTGGCGTGTGGTGGCTGCGTACCCTAATAAGTTGATGCCACGAATAAGAAGTGCGGCATTTCACCAGTGTAATCTGTCATCATGGGTAGCTTGCATCGTGCGCACACAACTCAAAGGTACGACGAAAGGTACTGAAGCCGCAGTGTACACTACATGTCGCACTGTCGGTACGGGACAACTGCAAGGTACAAAGGAAAAATGTCACAATAACATCCATGTTAGTCTGCCTGCGCCTCTGGTATGTATGATCGCCTGTCGTCCACACAGAACGCAGTCTGAAAGCGCTCTTCGGCTGCCTTACCGCTGGCCCCGTCAACAAATAATCAGCGTGTAAGCTTTGATAACATGAATTATGATGGTGTTTAGAGACTTACTAGCTATCTGCACCGGGAAAAGGTTGCATTCTCCCCTCTCATCTCGTCCAAGCGAGTTTGCGTTCGCGCTGCCCAGTAGCTGGCACAGCTAACAGAAGTCCTGGTGATTACCAGATTGGAAAGGGGCTCACATCGCAAGTCTGCGGGGAGCAAGTATGCGTTTGTTCTTCCTACCGTGTACGGCGGTGAGAACGCAACGGACAGCGCATATGCCAGGCGAGCCCAACGTTTCTGGGCTTGTGCGGACAGGGCCCGTATTACACCCTAACGAGTGGTACAAAGAACCTTTGGTATCTCCTAAGGGGGACAATAGTGCCCGACAGATAACGGCCGCTCATCCTGTGGGGCTGCTACCTGGTAAACTACAGCACGCGCACCCCGCAGCCATCCTGAAAATCAGAGCCTGAACGACAAGATGCTGGAGCCAACACAATGTCAAGTTGCAAGACGCCAGTCCATATCACTTGCGTCAGTATTGTACACTATTCGACCCCGAGCCAAGCGAGTATGCATGCAGCCACATCAAAAGAAAACGCCTGGGACGCGTTGCAACCACGATCTGCTTCATACCGTAAGCACCCACGTGTATTGTCAAACAAATGCACGCTGCAAGTCCACGCGCTAGTAAAGGGCGTTTGGTTAGGTGAGACAGCTGCTCACCTGGTCCCCAGTTGCACACAGCTCATCGGTCAGCGCGGAACATCCCCCTGCCCCCATCTCCCCCCACCCCCCGCTCAGACGTACACTTCCAGAGTGGCACAGGGAAAGCACGTGTACACAGAAGCTCCTGCCCATGTGCAACCCCAACGCTGAGTAAATTGCACACTCATGGTCACGTGTCACAGCCGACTGCCGGTAGCCTAGTTGCCCGACCGACGGACCCTCCTCAAGGGCGGACTCTCCCTTGCGCAACCTTCCATGGACTGCGCTGCTCGCCACGTGGCCGCATCCCACGCGTCATCCCACGCCACCGCTGCTCGTCCGCCGCTCCGCATGGCAGCATCCTCATCCGCCACGTGCCGTCGGTGCCCGCGGCCACGTGCCATGCTCCCCACGCGTCACGCCACACCACGCCGCCGCTGCTCCCGCCCAGCTCACCGGGCGGTACGCCGACCGCCGCGTGCCGCCAGTGCCCACTGCCACGTGCCACGTCCCACGCGTCACGCCACGCTGCCGCTACTGGCCAACGGCTCCACGGGCCGGTACGCCGACCGCCACGTGCCATTCGTGCGCACTGCCACGTGCCACGTCCCACGCGTCACGCGACGCCGGCGCCGCTGGTGAGGGGCTCCACGGGCCGGTACGCCGACCGCCACGTGCCATTCGTGCGCACTGCCACGTGCCGCGTCCCACGCATCACGCGACGCCAGCGCCGCTGGTGAGGGGCTCCACGGGGCGGTACGTCACGCGGCCGTCGGCGGAGGTGACGTAGTAGTCGGCGGAGGGGGCGGGCAGGCGCAGCAAGCTGGCGGAGGGGTGCTGCTCCGCCCACATCTCGTGGCAGGCCTGGCGATAGCGCGACACGAAGGTGGTGTAGTCCCGGATCTGGGGGAAGCAGTGAAGGTCCGGAAGGGTGGGGGCCAAGAACAATTAAACAGTGTGTACGGCAGTATGCATGGAGCCGGCATTGAAGGCTGTGGAGTCCCGCATCTAGGGAAGCCGCACCGGGAAGCAGCGAGCAGGGGGGTACAGATTGCGCCGGTAAGCCGAGTGCACATCAACGCGAGGGCAGGGGGATGGGGGAGCAACAAGAGTTGGTGTACCCTTGAGCTGTGAGTCACGAAGATGTGGGGTTTAGTGTAGGTAGGGGTGCGTGGGGTTCCGCGGCAAAGGTGCGAAGCGTGCGCGTGGGGTGCAAGCTGCGGTTGTGGGGAGGATGCAGGTGCCGGAAGCAGGACACGGCACCGCAGAGTCTGGGCAGTGCATGCATGCACGCACTGCAAGGCAGCAGGAGGGGCAGGCGTAGCGGCAGAGAACATGGGCACCCCCGGTTTTGTTTCCACAGCCTCGCCGTACCCGCGTACTACCCCCAGCATGCCCCCCTGGATGCCCACCCAGCACCCGACCCCCTGGCCACGCACCACTCGGCCGTGTGTACTAACTCTTAACCCACGCACCATGTTGGCCACCGCCTCCCCATGCACCATGTCGCCCTCCACGTCCACATCCTTCTCGCAGTCCACCAGCAGCGCGGGCATCTGGTGCAGGAACGGAGAGCTGGGTACGCCCTCGATCTGCAGAGGGATCAGCATCAGCAAAGGGAGTATAACCAATGATCAGCATCAGAATCTGGAAAGGCACGCACTTCCACTTGCGGTTGCACATGCAGTGCGCTGCTGGTGCAGGAAAGGAGAGCTGGGCACGCCCTGGATCTGCAGGGAGGAGGTAAACGACTTGATGGCACTATTCTCAAGTACGGCACGTGAATTGCCGGCAGCTGGCTGTAAGTACGCCCTCCGTCTGCGTCTGTGCACTGGGATGTGATGTGGGCATGTCAAAGCTCTAGGCGGCGCCACCTGAAACCTGATCTACGCAACTGTGGTTGTCTCGTGCCATGCACTAATGCAAGCAGAACTTCATACGACGCCCTGAACATGGGCCATCATCCACACTGCTGCTGCTCAAGGGCCAACATACAACGATGTGCCACACCAAGTCTATAAGATTTCTTAAAATCTTATATCCCTCCATCCTGGTCATACGGTGTCCCCCCCGCTGCCCCCCCTGCCGCCTTGACTTGCTGCATGATGCGTCTAAGCAGCTCCGCCGCTTTGTCCGGGCAACCCATCTCCGTTATGTTGGGAAGAGTTGGACGGGCGCACTGCCTTGGTCTTTTAGAGCCCCCTCGTAGCACACGGCTCGTAGGCCCTACACCCTGCCCACCTTCGTCGCGTCGATGATGAACAGCACGTCCGCCAGGGAGGGCGGCACCTCGACACGCGCCAACGCGGCGGGCGGCGCCACGTGCAGCGGCAACAGCGGCTCCCCGTGCCGCCGCCGCCGGGCCTGTGGGACCATGACAAGAGTCCTTGTCTAACCACCACCACCACCACAAGGGTGACACCAGCAGGGCCAACACGTTGAAGCAGAGGGACTGCCTGTTTCAACTTGTGTTGCGCGGTATCAGCGTGGCGTTGCACCCGTGCGGAACGGTCCTGGCCTTGACCAGGTTGGGATTTTACGCCCTCAACGCACTTTACCATGTCATAGACCAGTGCACCCAGCGACCCGCACTTGACATTGATACGACTTTGCGAGCTTGCGTGATGAGCTGGTCTGGCTATGAAGTTGTGCTAAGAGAACGTCAGATGGGCGCACGGCAGGCTGGCGAGCGTACGGTGCAGCCCGGGGGCCCGTGCCAGGACCTGGGGCAGGTGGTCCCAGGTCAGATGCACGAAAGGGCGTCGTAGGATACGTTCCAGGGATGATGAAGCATGTATCCGCCGGGGGGGGCATCATGCATCAATTTGTGAAGTGCGCATGCAGCCGGCGTGCGGGTGTGCAGGTGTCAACACGTGCTGGGTAATGCGGTGAAGCGCTGGCCGCCAAGGCGGCACCCCTTAGCAACTTACATGCCGATCGGTGAAGTGGGGGTGGGGCTGCTGCGCGCCACAGACTGACGAGGACGAGGAGGGTGAGGAAGAGGAGGGGTCCGAGGAAGAGAGGCTATCTGATGTGGAGGCGGAGGAGGAAGGGTCGTCGATGCTCTGCGAGCCGATCGCAACGGCAGAGGCGGCGGGCGGTGGCGAGGAGTATGCGGAGAAGGATTGCGAGGTGGCGTGCGTGGTGGTGGCAGAGGAGGAGGGCGGGGAGGAGGAGGAGGAAGAGGCAGGGGAATCTTGCTGTTGCTGCTGCTGCAGCTCCAGCGCGCGTTGCCGCAGCTCCACCGCCGGGATGCCCGCGCCGCGCAGCCAGTCCTCGTGGTTGCAATGCAGCGACTGCGGGGAAGGATGTGTGGTAGATCCACATGATCATGTGTGTTAGATGTTGGTTAGGCTAAACAAGACGGCAATCGTACAGGAGGAGACGCAACGTTTGTTTACAAACACCTAGATAATGCAGGTAGTACCAGGAAAGTAGGAAAGTACGCTGCCCCCACCTGCAGGTACTCGAGCGGCACGCCGGTCTCCTCGCTGCGAGCCCTCCGCTTGAGTCGGCTCATGCACTTCTCTGGCGAGGCGCGCAGGTACACCAGGCCGTTGGGCACCAGCGTGGGCAGGGACTCCAGGATGGGGCTGTGCGGGGGAAGTTGCAGGGGTTGCAAGAGTTTAAGGGGTGTCAGGGCATTGCAGGCGAGGAGCGCACATGAGTGCCGAGGCCGGGGGCGAGGCGCAGAAGCAGGTCCACGCACCTGCCCCTTGCACCTGCACCCACACACTTTACCCACACAACGCTAACCCACCCGAACCAGGCATCGTAGATGGCCAGCTCGTGGTCCTGCAGGTCCCCGCTGGCCTTGACGGCGCGCACGAACACCATGCGGTCCGAGAACACAGAGCGCTCCAGGATGCGCGCCTTGGACGAGCTGCCGTACGTGTCGCGCTCCTGGCGGGCAGCACGTGTACGGCGGGCGGGATGAGTACGGCGGGCCGGTGGGCCAGCGCGTAAGCGAGGACGGGAAGGGGCAGGGCGTGCAGGCGGCATGAGGAGCCCTCCTGGCACCGCCCGTAACCCACAGCACCAGCGCACCACCAATGCAGCCGAGGCACCAAGGGGCATTGCTTGCCACACGCGACATGCGTGCATCAGCTGGCGTGAATCACCAGTGCACAGGGGCATCTTCAACGAACAGTGAGCCCTCTTGCCGTGCACCTGCACGACGCTTCAGTATAACATATGTTGTGTTCAGTGAGACATAGGTCTGTAATATGAGCCCCACCATAAGCACGCACCTGCATGACGCGCGTGAGGAAGACGTAGTTTTGGAAGGTGTAGGCCAGGCGCCGGGGGTCCTTGTAGAACAGCTCCAGCAGGTTGACGTCTGAGCCGCCCACGCGCTGCCACTGCTCAATAGGCTCCTTGACGAACTGTTAACGCGCAGCAGCAACATTTTAAACACTGTTATTGTAAGCTGTGCATCATGCGCAGCAGTACCAGTAACACTTTGAGCACTGGTGAAAGCCGTAGAGAAGCTGCCATCCAGGCCTGCGCGCATCGCAAAGTCCCGAAGGGCGCAATATTTAGCATGGTCGAACCCCTAGAACCTGTACCCAGCAGCCAGGTACGGTTCCGCGCCTCCAACCTTCCCGCTGCAATGCCTGAGGCGCCCGCCCCCGGCCCCGCACCCGCGCCCTTTGCCGCACTGCCGTACACGGCCCCTTCCGTACAACACTACGTTGCCGTGCACTCACGCTGAAGCCCTCGTCCTGCAGCAGGTGGCGGTTGAGTATGGACAGGAAGGTGGATTTGCCGGCGCTGATGTTGCCCTCCACGCTCAGGGTCACCTGAAACATGAAGAAGGGAAGGGAAGGGAGGGTACAGAAGTGGGTTAACAGCCACGAACGCACCAAGCGTCACCTTGAGTCGGACACGGAGACTGCTCCCGAGCAGGTTGGGAGACCCCCTCCCCACGGCAGGCCCCCGGCCCTGCCCCCCGTCATCACCGTTGTGCCGAGCTCAAACGCACTAGTTAAGTCGGCTACGGTATCCGAGTCCAAACCTACGGTTGACATGTGATCACCCCAGACATGCTCCTCTGCGTTCCAATCGAGAGCCCTACGCGCAACCCGCCACTCCTTTACCAGCCTGTCTAGCATGGTGCCCCGAGCTGCACTACCCTGAGCCGCCTGCACACCTTACTATCGACGGCAGGTCACCGGAACCATCACGCCCCCCGTGCCACCAGCTCGCAGCATGCCAACCCCATACGTGCAACACGCATGTCTCAGCTTAACGGTCCCTGTTGCCGTCACCCACCTTGCTATCGTACCCCACACCTCTTTAACTCCCGGTTCGCCGACCACCACAAATCCGCAGCCCTGGGCCCTTGTCCGCACCCCCGTTTTGCACACATGCCCTCGCCCCCCCCCCCTGCTTCTTTTCCCACCTAGTGACCCCGCCGCGTGCTCATCTTGACCCTCCGCCCTCTGCCCCTTCCCACTCACGCCCACCAGGACCGTATGCCCAACCCCACACCCGCAGTGCTGCCTGCCCCTCTGCAACCCCTCACAGTGCTCACGTTGAGGCCACGGGCCTGAAGCCCCTCCCCTGCTCCATGTTCAAGCCCAGGGGCTGCACCTCCTCCCATCCTCGCCCCTTCCTCTCGCACTCGCTGCTCCTTCATACCTACTCCCACGCCTCACCTCCGGAACACTAACACACGTCCACCCGCTCCGGCCTCCAGGCCCATCAGCACAGCCAAACCCGAACCCAGGGTAACCCCCAACCTTATATGCATCCAATGTACATGTCCAAACGCGTGAATGCCCCTCACCTGCTCCGTGGTCAGCCCCAGGGGCTGCACCCCCTGCCCCTGCACCGCAGATCCCACGCCCAACGCCACGGACCGCTGCGACCGCTGCTGCTGCTGCTGCTGCTCCGGCTGCTGCGGCGCCCCGCTGTCAATGGTCCTGAAGAACGCCAGCATGGAGTCCACGTGGTCGGAGGGAATGCCCACCTTGTCCTGCACGGTCAAAAATGAGCATGGAAAGTGGGGCGACGCGGTACAACGCTGTTGTAGGTGCTAGCGCACCCACAACCATCAATTCCCGTTACTCCCCTTTTCACAACTATTTGCCAGGCAAAGGCAGCTCCATGAGCGTGTGGGGCGCTTCACCCACCCACCCACCCACCCCCAAACCCCAGCACCTAGACAACCCGCCTCTGCCCAAACCGTATTTCCCCTTGTTCCCCTCGTGGCGAACACATGTCCCACCTCCATGAACGACCGAAACTGCTCCTCCCCTTGCCCATGGACGCGCCTCAGGTCTGAGAACGAGAAGATGTCGTGGCTGTTAAGCTCTTTCTCATAACCGCTGACGCCAGGGACAAAGAGCAGTTCATCAACGTTTTTGGGGAGAGGCGTCGATGCCTTGCCGGCTGTCCTGCGTGCCTGTGTCGTTGCTGCGCGGTTGCCGCTGGTGTTGACAGCATTACAAGAGTCGTGAGGCGGCGGTTCAACAAAGGAACCGCAGTGCGGAGAGGTGGATGAGGAAGTGCTGTCGTCGGTAGAATTGATGATAAACAGCGGCTAGATGTCGGTGTTGCGGCGGCAGGGGCTGAAGAGCGACCCAAAGTCCCGGCGCGCATTTCACTTTGTTTCCACGTCGGTGACGCTTTAGCGTGCAGTGTCTCTGGGGGTATTTTATGCTGCCCTGTGTTCACAATACAGACAAATCTCGATGCCTCGTAGAGAGCTGGCGCTACAAGGTTGCTCAAAAAGTCTACGAGGGCGGCTTGGCGCAGACAGGACCCCAGCATAAGGGACGCGAAATCTTTAGAAGCATAGCATGAGTAAGTTTCATGAATTCTGCAGGTGAGGCAGTTTGACTTGCGAAGTTGAGGCAGTTGCATGGGCGGGAACGCGGAAAAAAACCCACGGGAACGCCAAGAGTCGCCAGTACACGAAGGGCCTCCGACAGGGCTGCCAGGGTGCTATCCAGGCTACGTCCTGCTGTGTATCATTAACAATTCAGGAAAGACGTGCGTGTGGTTGTGGAGAAGCAAGAGGTCGCGCGTACTAGCCACTGTCCACCAAGTATTATGGTGTGGGCAAAACGTGGGTCAGCGTTGTTGCATGCCCATACCGAGCGCCCGACCACGCGCATTCACTTCCACACGGATCTCCCTTTTCTTTACAAGCAACTTGGCCCGGCCTGCCCTGATACAGCCGAGCACCCACATCAGCCGGGAAGGCAGGTACCAGCAGCCGCCAACTCTCCAACGCCGTGAAGCACCCCCGTCATCTAAGCCACTGCATAGCCCCGCCAAGGAATCATGACGCTACCTTTGCAGTGTGCTTGCGCACAATGGAGCCCTCCTCTTGGCCAACAGCCCCAAGTGCGGGCAGTGCGGCCATGCATCGTTTCTGGCACGCGCCGGATAGCACACGCAGACTGCGTGAGCAAAAGTACCAGTACGCCCCCGCGCAGAACCGAAGTCGGCATGCATGCCTCCTACAGCCCTCATGCGGCTATCCTGCTACGCCGAGTACGGCACGCGTCGACAGCCTACGGTACGCGTCGGACACGCGTCCCCCCTCAGCCCGAGCCCTCGTTGCCATCCTCGTC
Organism: Chlamydomonas sp. KOR1; assembly: GCA_036984285.1. Lineage (NCBI taxonomy): Eukaryota > Viridiplantae > Chlorophyta > Chlorophyceae > Chlamydomonadales > Chlamydomonadaceae > Chlamydomonas > Chlamydomonas sp. KOR1. The sequence goes on from BQMZ01000206.1 coordinate 375,653, forward strand.
CTCCCCCGTGATGAGCCCCTCATTGCCATCCTCGTCCTCCCCCGTGATGAGCCCCTCATTGCCATCCTCGTCCTCCCCCGTGATGAGCCCCTCATTGCCATCCTCGTCCTCCCCCGTGATGAGCCCCTCCATGTGACCCCGGCCCACGCCGCGTACGGCAGGTCTCAAAGCCCACACGACAGACACGTGGCCGACCCTCCACGGCAGACACGTGCGTGTCGCTGCCGTCCTCCCCTCTGAGGCCGACTGTTTCCGCTTGCCACTTGACCGCTCTGCGGTTACCCCCTGAACAGCCCTCCAACGCGGCTATGCTGCTATCCAGCGTACGTCATGTGGCCTCACTTCCGAGCCCTTACCCCGTCGTCGTCCTGCCCCCCTAAACATCCCCTCGATGGGGTCACGCGGCCCACGCTGCTGTGCCGCCATTGACACGTGTCAAAGCCCACGGACACGTGTCACCCGTCACTCCGACCCCTCATCCCCCTCGTCGTCCTCCCCCCTGAACAGCCCCTCCATGGGGTCACGTGGCAGCGGGTTGTCCCCCTTGTGCGCCTCCCGCCGGTCGCGCGCCGCCACCTTGCTGCCGTACTTGCCCGCCGCCTGCCGCTTGATGGCGGCGCGTACGGCGTTGGGTGACGTGTAGTCGGGGTTGTCGTACAGCGTGGGCCCGCCAAAGCTGCCGCCAAAGATCTGCGCGGTGCAGGTGCCGACGCGCGATGTGAGGACAGGGATGAGACCGGGGCATGGGGGCGGCAGTCCCGCTCCTAGGTGGCCTCTGTACGAATTGCAACATGCAGTACGCAAGCCACCACTGCGCACGCCCCACCTCTTCCTTGGTCTACAACGGCTTGCCCGGCCCACCACCTCAAAACCCACACGCACAGGCCCTTAACCCACAGGCCTTTAACCCTCACCCACCTTGATGGGGTTGAGGCAGAAGCGCGGCCCCACCTCCACCAGGGAGGCGTTCTCGGGGTCGCTCTTCTTCTTGTCCGCCGGGATCACAATCTGCACACAAATAACCAATATGATGTTAAAGCAAATGGCAACACAACTTTGCACCTGGGACACAAGCCCTCCATGCGTCAGCTACTGATCAGAGCCTGTGCATGGGTTTGCATTTGTGGATGTGCTTGTCTCTCTCCTGCTGTACCGCATAAAACCTGGTAGCTGCGCACCCACGTCCGCCCGCCCGCCAGCACGAAGGACAGCAACACAATTATATGGAATACTCTTCGTACCACGCATCAACGTGTAGCCGTTCCCTTAGGCCTACCTGGTAGTTGCGCACCCATATCCGCCCGTCCGCCAGCGTGAAGGACAGCACGTGGTCGAAGAAGGGCTTGGCCTTGTGGTGGCGCTTGGGGGTGGCGAACGTCTGGCGGAGGAGGGCAGAGGACACGTGCCGCCGTCACACCCAGGACACGATGACAGGACAGGCCGGCCAGGGGCGCCAGCCTCGCGAGCAGGGCCCAGAGGCCGTCGCTGTGCCCCGGTTCGTACATGGTGCCCCGGCACTTGCCCGCCAGGCAATACACTGGGCTACACAAGGATAGGGCACCACGCCCCCTTAACGTACACGCCCACCGTAACCCAAAACCCACACGCACCTGCGTGAGCATCTCCTTGAGCAGCTGCGTGTGCGGCTGGGTGTCGAAGGAGGCGTCGAACGACAGCACCGGCCGCGAGCCCTTAAGGTGATTGCCCGACAGCTTGACCTGCGGGTGTGAAGGGGTGGAGGATATGAACCGGTTTATCCAAAGCCACACTACGAAGCTGCACATGCATTGGGCGATTGCGTTGAGAGAAAGGATCGCGAGCACCGGACGCGGGTGCTCAACAGCTAAATACGCAAGGCCGGGCCAGTGCAGTTGAGGGCTGGCGCACTGAATAACGGCGCGTGCCGGCAGGTGGCAGGTGCCGGGTAATCGGCGGCTACACGTTCTCCAGGAGAGATCCTTCCGTTGCCCGTTGTGCCGTTGTCTTGACCGGCCGCATTTTTGCTGACGCTTTACCTTCAACAAGGGGTAAACGTTGGCCGCATGTACCACCCTTCGTCGCAGATACTGGCTATCCTGAGTATCCGAGCACAATGATGCATGTGCTGCTGCTGCTCGTACCTCGGCCATGGTGTGCACGTTCGCCACGTGGAACTTCACGGACGGGCCATCGGGGGACTTGGCCAGCCACAGGTACAGGTCCTGCTTCTTGCGCACCTGGACGGAGGAATAAAGGCGAACAGTGTTATCCATCATTGCATGTATGTTGCCATGTCAATGGGCCGGCGGCTGCAGTAAAGAGCCTCCGCTGCCTGAAAGAGCAGCGGTACTGGCGGTTCGTTCGCCATGCAGTCGCCCACACAGCAGCACATCCAGGTCACCCACGCTGCCAACACATGCAAGTCACCCACGCCGATGACCCACCTCGAAGAACAGCACCGAGGTGCAGTTCTTGAGGTCGGCCACCTCATTGATAACGCCCCGGTCGCTCTTGGTGTCCAGCTTGGACTCCTTCTTGGAGTGCGGCAGCAGCGCGATCACGTCCTCCATCAGGTGCCTGCAGGTGCACGTGTATTTGCACGTTAATACACATGCACCGAGAAACTGCTGGTGTCCAGTTTGAACTCCTTTTTGGAGTGCGACAGCAGCGCGATCACGTCCTCCATCAGGTGCCTGCAGGGGCACGTGTACTAGCACGTTACTACACATGTATCGAGAAGGTGGTTGTGTCCAGCACAGGTTTTTCCCTGGGGTGGAGCAAGAGCAAGGTGACGTCCTCCATCAGATGCCTACAGGGGCACGTGTGTTAGCAAGTTAATACACGTGCACTAAGAAGGTCGTTATGTCCAGCTTAGGGTTCTTCCAGGGGTGGAGGAACAGCAGACGTTCTCCAGCAGGTGACCGCAGCGCACGCGTAGCAACATGTTGCGACACAAGTCATGGCCAATTTCTCCGCCGCGCATGTATTAAGCATATGAGCATTCACGGTCACATCCGGTGCGTGCCAGGGGCAATACATTGACAGAGCCGGGCTGTCTACAGAGTGCCTTGCCATCCTAGCACTAGCGCCAGCAGCAGCGTCAGCAGCAGCGACAGCAGCAGCGATAGCGCTAGCACCAGCTTCACCAACCCACAGGTGCCACAACGCACTTCTACACCGCCTGCCTGCGCGCTCTCCCCACTACAAGCGCACACGCGCAAGCTCAGCCTCCCTCTTGACCAGCGTTCGCACTTCCCGCCCCATGCGGAGAGCTCTACCGCCCAGTCTTTTGGCTCCGCCCACATCTATCCAGGGACAAAGCCTTGGGCGTTAGGCCTCACCTGTATCTGTACGTCACTCCTCTTGTTGACAGCACGAGCACTTTCTCCTTGTTCTTAAAGGCCACGCCACCAGCGCCCGCCCCCGCGCCGCCGGGCCCCCCGGCAGCTGCCCCCTCGGGCCGCGGCGGCCCGGCGATGGCGGTTGAGAAGGCGGGTTGCCGTACGGTAGGCTTGGCAGCTGCTGCTGCTGCTGGTGTGGCTGGTTTGCCTGCGCTCGCGCGGTTGGGCAAAGGGAGGGCAGTACGGGCCTTTAGCGTGGTGCGAAACGCAGCGTTGCGTGCGATTGATGGTAAATTTACCGTAGCCAAAAGGGGAAAGATTATGCCGCTGGCACGCTACACGGGGAGGGAATGCGGTGGCAACATGGGTTGGGAGGGAGAGGGAGATGGTGGGTGCTGCGTTGATGGGTGTTGCGCTCCACGTGTGGGGCTTTGCCTGTAGACCATCCGTGCTGCAGCCGTTGCGCACGTCACGTGTCTGTCGTGTGGCATGCGTCGTTCGTATGGACACGAAACAGGTACAAACATGCTGTTCATGCCACACGCTGCACGCTAGCCAGGGCTGACGCAGGCTGTGGCACGAACCCTACGGGAGCGCTGCCGACGCCAGGCACGCATTGGCTTTCTCAACCTTGACGACATCACGACATTGGCCCATTCGCTTCTATGCTACGACCAAATGGCCTGTTCACTGCAAGAGATACCCATGCGAGGACACAGGGGAGCCCGCGATGTCGGTACACGACGGCCGCCAGACTGGGAACGCACGCTTTGTATACTCACCTTGCTTCTTTGCGCTATGCTTCGCTTGCTTCTTTGGCCGGCCGACGACGTCGCCGTCTGGCCCGTCCTTGCCTGGCGTCTGCGCCGCTTTCCGTTTCGCCATTTCTGCTGACTCGCGGCCTACAACTCTATTGATTCTGCAGCCGACTTCCTACAAGTTGTAAATGACCGCAGAGTTGGCTGGTCTGTACACGGAACGAGTCTGTGCGTATTTAGTTCTTGTAAGTTACCACGCTAACTCTGCTGCTTGATTGTTGAACATAAGCCGCATGCATTGTCACAGAGCGTCACTTATAAGACACGGCATTTTGGCTGAGCGAGCGTGCCAGGGGAGTGTCCCCAGTGTCCCCAGAGTGTCCCCAGGGTCAATCCCATTCGCGCGCAGAGCCATGCTCCACCCTCTTGGGAATTGCAAAAGTTCCGTTTGCTGCTGTGTGATCTTATGCTCGCCATCTTGCCCTGCTGTAAAAGCAACTCAACTAGCAACTGAATCCAGCCTTCTATTAGAAAGGGCGCACACAGCGTAGCGCAGTTGCTGCAGCATATATTCACTTGACATGTTGTCACAACGGTCAGCGCCGAGCGCGGCCTTGACGCCCTGCCGCGCACGACGATGGAAGCACCAGCACTGCGTGCGCAGGACGCAGCCGTTCCTTTGTGCACATAAGAAGTCCCAAGACAGTCAACGTATTTGCAAAACCATTGCTGCTAGTGCAGCTGGCCAGGGAAGTCTGGCCAGCGCGTCCCGACGGGAAGGGCTAGTGCTCCTATCCGCTGCACTGTTGGGGTCAGCGGCTGCAGGCTTAGGTGGCGCACAGCCGGCATCGGCTGCGGGGTTTGCCTGTCCAGGTAAGAGGTCTTGGTTGATGCTGCATGTGTACACTTGTGCCCGTGTACTGTCAGTCGCGTCGTGCCAGGTTTAGGAGGCATGGTGTCTAGGCTGGGTTGTGGGGCGGTGTTAGTACCACAATGATGCTCGGGTGCGGCACAGCCAAGGCACATGCACAGTCGGCGTGCAAGGGCTCGCGCTTCGGCACTGGTGTCTTGGTACAGATGGCATGATGCGATGAGGGGAGGTACAACGCACGCACAGCCTCGGCACGGGCGCTTTGGTATGATGGGAGCAGGAGGGAACCTGTCAGGCCGGTGACTCATGTCGGCGAGCGCAGCCTTCGGCGGAAGGCGTCTCGAAGAATTGGTGTGGGTTGCGATGCAGTTGCGGGGACACAGTGGAACACTACCAAGCAGGCACTAGTTACAGGCTCACTGGTGTGGGCGAAACCTTGTACCGGTCCGGACGCGGCTTGACGTGTACATGTACCATGCTAATACCAAAGCCGTGACGTTGTAGAGCGGAACCTGGTCTTGGCGGAGGGGTAGACACGTCGACCGTCGACTCCAGCGGCACAGCAGAACATAGCTCGTGCGAGTACGCCCACCCGCTCACCTGAGTAGGACTCACCTTGAGTGTCCCATTGGTATAAAGCTGAGGGCTGACGAGCCCGGCCCGGCGGCTCGAAAATGCGCCTATTAGCGTGCCTAGCAACAACTCTCAAAACGTGGCAGCAAGGCAGTATTCGGCTCACCTGAGGTACGCCAGAGCAGTGGAGGTATGCGAGGGAGGGAGGGAAAGAACATGGTGAGAAGAGGTCGCGGAAGGAAACGATACAGAAGCATGGCAAATGCTTGACGTGTATGTACCATGCTAATACCTAGAGCTGTGACGGCGTTGAACGGAACCTGGTCTTGACGTGTGTCTCTGGGCGGCCCACTCCCCTCAGGCCTGAACGGCTACGCGCTGCAGCAGTGCCTCAGAGAGGCCCGCAAGGCGCGGGAGGCGGCGGAGCAGCAGCAAGAGCAGGAGGGCGGCACCGGCGGTGCTGGCGGCGGCAGTGTGGACGACGTACGGGAGGAGCGGCTGCGGTACAGGCAGTACGAGCAGCCGGGAACGCTTGTCACGATGCCTAACGGTGCGGAGGGAAGCGGGGAAGAGAGCCGGAGTGGGGGGTCATTGCGGGTCATGGCAGGTAGCGCAATATGGGCTGCGCTGTACATCCACCTGCATGGGTGAGGAGTAAGTTGGTATCTGCTGGATGGAACGAGACGCACTGGGAGGCCTGGGGCTATACCACATGCTCGGACACACGGGCAGGCTCGGGATTCGCGCTCCGTAGAGTTTGCTGTACTTGCATGTCGGAGTGGTTACCGCCAAAGGGTTGCTGGGCACGGCAAGGAGCGAACCTGCACTTGGCCCGGGTGGTCCTACCCCCACGTGGCTCGTGTTTGGCTCATATGGACGGCTCGTGCACCCAACAGCTGCTGGGCATGGCAAGGTACAAATTGGCGGTTATGGGGAAGAAGGGCTGGGTGTGGGGTCAATGCGAGCCATAGCAGGTAGGTAAATATGCAAGCTGGCTTTTCCACGTGCTCCTTATTTGACCTGCCATGACATACCATGCCTTTGCATGTCATGTCAGCACGTGGTTAGGTGTCACATGCAACCAAACGTGCCCCCATGCCGTACACTCGCCGCCGTACGACAGGCCTGCAGTACCGCGAGATGGTAGAGGGCACAGGCCCCGAGGCCGTACCGGGCGCGGTGTGCGAGATCACGTACGTCGTGTACCGCCTGTCTTCCGGCGCGTACTACAAGTACAGCAGCGGCGGTACACCGGTGTTCCTGTTCTCGTTCGGCTACGGGCAGCAAGGACAGGACGACGTTGGCAAAGTGTACCGCTTCAGGTGGGTGAGGCCTAGCTGTCGTACAGTGATAGGTACGACTTCACGCGTGTGCACGCCTGGCACTGAGTAAACGGTTCCTCAAACCAGCCACGAAACGCATTGCCAAATCAACCAGGATACCGGTATGCCAGGGTGGCATGAATGGGTGCCGTACCAACCGCAGGCACGCTTTTATGTAATGCGCCGGGCAGGATGATGATGTGCTGAGCGGCATTCTGCTGGTTGAGTTGCTGAGAAGTAGTGTGAGGCTGTACCAGAGTGCAGACGCAGGGTCCACCACTGCTGTGCGCACTGCGCGTACGGTAACCCCCTGCTGGTACCCAGCCCCCCGACACCCAACACGTGCACAGCCTGTCCCATGCTCACTGCCCCCGACCACACACCGCTAAGCCGACGCAGCCGGCTTCCTGTTCGGCTATTGCACATTGCAGCAGCACCAGCACCAGCACCCCACAGCCACAATCCGCCATCCGCCGCATGGATCCTTTCCAACAGCACCACCTGTCTACCGCTTGGTACGGGCCTTGTACACGTGCATCCTGCGCCGCGTCCGCGTCTCCGAGTCCTGCACCAGGCCAGGCGAGCCCTGTACAGCCTGGCTTTCACTTTCTTCGACCCCTCCCAAACACACCGCCGACCCTTGCATGCGTCCCCGGCCCCCGTCGCATACCACCCAGCCACCCACCTACGCTGGGTGAGCCCGACCGCCTGGCTACACCTCTGTTCGACCCTTGCAATATGGATTCGTTAGGCAATTCGAAATACATAGTCTCATGCGTCCCCTGCCCTGCCCACATTCCTCCCACACAGGCTGGGTGAGCCCGACAGCCTGCCTGCCGCCGTGACCCCCGCCGTGGTGGGCATGCGACAGGGCGGCAAGCGGCGCGTGCTGGTGCCTCCGCAGCTGGGCTGGGTCAACGACAAGGTGCGTTGGCGGTGCAGGGGATGTCCTGGGGCGGTGCAGGGGATGCTCCCGTAAGTTGTTTGGTGCTGCTACGGCTTGGTTCGGCTGGGCCGGGTCAGCGGCATGGTGGGAGGCAGTGCAGGGGATGTCCTGGGGCGGTGCAGGGGATGTCCTGGGGCGGTGCAGGGGATGTCCTGGGGCGGTGCAAGGGATGTGCTCTCCTTAGTTGAAAGCGGCAAGAGCGCGTGCTGGTGTCGGCACTACCTGGCTGGTTCAGCGACACGGCGGGAGGAGGCCGTGCAACGTCCGTGCTGGTCCATGCGCTGGGTGCTGACTGTGTCCGGCAAGCCGTGGCTACGCTTGTGCTGTGTCCTGCCCACGACACAGGTGGGCCCGCGGCCCGAGACTTTTGGTGGGCAGCGGCGGCTGGTGGGCCACAGGGACGAGCCGCTGCTGTTCGAGCTGGAGCTGGTCCGTGTACGGCAGCAGCAGGGGCAGGGGCAGGGAGCTGTGATGGGGTACGGCAGGGCGACGACGGAGCAGCAGGGCGACGAGGGGGGCAAGGCGCCGCTGTTCCGCTTGCCTGCGCCGCCCACTTATTACGGGCAGGGGAAAGCGCAGGGGCAGTAGGCGGGTGGGGGTGGGGCCTGCGCAGGCCTGCGCGTGGGCCGTGCAGTAGTAAGGGGATGCCGGCCTGCATCTGCATGGATGGCAAACGTGGAATGTTGCCGTGATACCGGTAACGCAAGTTGTCGTGCATGCGTTGCATAACAATTGTTATAGGCTTGGCGCTCAGAGAGCGGCTCCCCCTTGCGGGCGGGTTGGCGCACACGGTCTGTGGTTGTACCAAGGGGGACTCCCCTGAACGGCAGCTGGGCTTGCATGGAGGCAACCAGCTCATGATGCAGCACTGCACCAGAGGGTAGTGGGCAATGGTGGTACTCTTGTTGGTACCGGTACCTGGCCGTGTCGCATTCGTAGCTGGCGGCTGTGCGCTGTGTGGGCTCGGACCGCACTGGTATGCAGTACCGTACCAGCCCCTGTGCATGAAAACTTTAACATCCTATATTCCATGCAGCGCTGAGCCGCTAGTCGCTGAACTGCGTTGGACCGTCTGTATGGTTTTATGGTCCCCTTCCAGAGCCCAGCCCTATCCCGCTCGAAACACAGAGCTGGTCCCGGCCGTTAGGGACACGGGGTTCACAGCATTGCGCGTGATCACGCAATGGAGGCCCGTGCGTTTGCTTGCAAGAACTTTGCAGACAGGAAGGGCACGGCCATGGTTTCCTGCCGTAACGCAACGTCCGTAACACGGTGCTGCGGTGAGGCGGAAGTTAAGCCCTACTTCCGCCTTTTGCGTAGCAGTACGGAATCTCTTGGGCCAACTGGCGGCTGCAAGTGGGCCTTTTCGACGGTGACAGTGTGCCGGCCCACGTGTACCGTACCGGTACGGCGCAACACGGCACAGCACGGAGCCTACCGGCATGCTGCAGGTGTTCGTTCACACACAACGCAGCACACTGCCAGGACTTGCATGCACTGTGCGGCTTGCCGTTACCCGTTGCTAATGTGCTCAAGGCCGTTGCGAGGGAGTACACGCCCGGATACTGGTCTGGTACGATACGAACACAAGCTCTGCTGTCGTGCGTCGTGGGCTTCGAATCATCGCGCCATTATACGCACCCCGGACACCAGGCAGCGGCATGCACGTGCAGTACGGACGTCGAGCGATCGCTGGAACGAGCCAGCGGAATGCAGCCCCGGCACCACCCCGCCAGGTAAACCAGCCCACGTCACAGCTGACAGATCCACGCCAGAGCCAACACCGTACGAGCATGCGCATGGACAGTTGAGCCACTCGCCAACGCGGCTATCAACGCACTCGGGATGCTCCACCGCTCGTACATCCCCCATATGCGTACCCACCCGCTGACGTCGCACATACCGGCACCTCACCACCCGTCATCCCCGTCGTCCCCCTCGCTGTCCGTTCCCGCAATGCCCGCCGCCCCCATGTGCCTCGCATCCTCCTCGTCACTCCCTGTCCCCTTCCTATCCCAATCCTTCATCTTCCCCCCTCCGCTCAGCCCTGTGAACCCCGCCTGCAGCACCTTCCAACCCGCCGCCCCCGCCGCCTCCCCTGCGCCCTTGCCCTCCTCCCTTGCGCCGTTGATCTTCCCGGCCGCCGCCGCCAGCACGCCGCCGCCGCCGCCCACCACTCCCGTACCGCCAGCGGCTGTCGTACCGCCCACCCCTGCTCCCTTGAGCTGCGCCAGGAAGGAGGCTTTGCTGAGCTTAGCGGGCTTGGCTCCGGAACCGGCGCCGCCTGCTGTTGTTTGCTTTTGGGCCTTGGCGATGGCGTTGAAAAGCAGCACCACGCCCCTGCGGACGTGCAAAAGCAGTGGGAAATGGATTTAGAGAGAGTAAGCTGTGTCAGGAAGGGCAAGCTGTGCGCGTTTGCTTCATGCAGCCACATCACAAGAACGATACGGGTAGCCCTGTGCTCAAACCACCGTCACGCCACAACACAAGAACGATACGGATAGGCACGTGCGCAGACGATAGTGCGCGCGCACTCACGGCCCAAGTCTGAGAGGGCGCTGACTAATTGCTGGTCACCGCCAAGGAACCTCCACTGCGTCCCATCCCCAACATGATCCCAAACGGCTGACCAAGGGCCCTGTTCCCGCGTGATACAACGGTCGCATCTCTTTAAACCACTACTGACCACGCACAACCACCAAGCTTGTCAACCCGGGGAGCCGAGGTGCGGAGCCTAAGCGCCTGCATGGTGGCCAGTCGCCCTAGCCCCTTCCCCACCCGGTCACACAACACAACCCACCCATGTAACACCCCACTCCTCCCCCCAAGCGCAATCACTCCGTCCAGGCCTCCGCACCCACCGTGTTGCCAGCCGCCCCAGCCCCTTCTCCAGCAGGTCGTGCTGCGGGTTTCCCCCTTTGTTATATATACATACATATATAACAATTAATGCAAACTAATATTCGGCACCCACCGTGTTGCCAGCCGCCCCAGCCCCTTCTCCAGCAGGTCGTGCTGCGGGTTTCCCCCTTTGTTATATATACATACATATATAACAATTAATGCAAACTAATATTCGGCACCCACCGTGTTGCCAGCCGCCCCAGCCCCTTCTCCAGCAGGTCGTGCTGCGGGTCCTCCCCCTTGCGCGGCACGGTCACGTGGCCCCGCCGCCGCCGCTCCAGGCGCGCCTTCTTGGCCTCGCGCTTGGCCGCCGCCTCCGCCTCGTCCTCCGCCTGGCGCTTGGCCACAGACTTGGACGCCTGGGGTGCGAAATGGAAAGGCGCGAGGCTGGTTGCGATGCGCACTTACTGCGAAACATGTAGCCCCCCTGCGCTCCCAACCACTAGGACGAGTGTAACGTTCGTACACGAACACCCGTCCCCTGCCCCGCAGAAGCCATTGTCGGCTGTGACGCATGTACCACGGACGGGTGCATACAACACCCCAGCTTCGTATTCCACCTTCGCCCATCTGTGCATCATCAAGGCTGTGGGCCGCGTGAAAACCACCAGCCTGCATACCTTTACCCCTCCCCATGATGCCACACAGCGCCGCAGACTTCCCGAGGGAGCGCTTGCCCAGCCGCTGTCCCATAACTCGTTGCGGACGCCGCTATAATTCGCACCACATGCCCATCGCAGCCCTCCTGACCCCCTCACCGCCATCGGGGCATAAGATCTAGTAGTTGTATGAAATTGGCGACGCATTATCATCAGCGCAGCCCTCCTGCCCCCCTCAACGCCATCGGGGCATACGATCTAGTAGTTTTATGAAATTGGCGACGCATTATCATCAGCGAAGCCCTCCTGCCCGCCTCACCGCCAGGATGGGCGCATCCGCGTCCCCCGTCTTGGCCTTGCCCTCCACCAGCTTACTGAACGCCTTGGCGAACGACGCCCCCTTTGCGCCCTGCATGAAGCCGCCACTGGCCCCCGCCTTGGACCCAGACCCTCTCCGCTCCTCCTCCTCGTCCTCTTCGTCGTCCTCCTCCTCCTCCTCGTCCCCCTCCTCCTCGTCCTCGTCCTCTCCGTCGCTCCCATCGCCACTGTGGCCTACGATCATGCCTCCGGGGGCACCCTCCTCCTCCCCGTCCTGGTCGCTGCTGGGAATGCTGTCGTCATCATCCGCCCCCTCCCCCTCCTCCTCATCTTCATCGTCGCTGCCGCCGGCGAACGGCCCGTCGTCGTCTCCTGCGGGAGAACGCACAGTAGACGGCGTAGAATCGTAATTCCAGCACTTTCTGGTGCCTCATGCTCGAGCAATGGGGTGGGCGGGGAAGGGTCCAGCATCAACCCAGCGTACGACAGAATGCAGAACTCACGTTACGGCACCCCTGCACCACCCTAGCAACCGCCCTGCCTTGCAGAGTTGCTATCAAGGCACCTGGTCGCAGGCACCGTCGCCTTGCTACCCGTCTAGAACGAAGCGCCGACGCATGTGCCACACGATGCGGGGACGTGTGCGGTATGGCGACGCGCGGCCCATGCGTATGCACACTCGCCCGTCCTGATTCACCTACATAGTATCTGCTCTTTGTGGCCCTTCCCCCGTCCCTGGCGCTATCGCCAACGGCCCCAAACTCCTCCTCCCCGCGCCCCACCTTCCGACACCGGTTCGCCGCCTTTCCCTTTCCCGCTCTTCCGTCGCCCCTCCTGCTCCTCCCCGAATTCATCTGGCAGCAACCCCAGATCTTCGTCATCGTCATCCTCATCCCCTGAGCTGCCCTCCACGCCCTCGCCGTCCTCTCCCTCATCCTCCTCCTCCTCCTCCCCCTCTCCCCCGCTGTCGGAGCCTAGCCCCTGCTGCGTCGCCCGCCAGTATTGCTCCGCGGCCTCAGCGTCGCTGCCGTCGCTGCCACTGTCGTCTGCCATCAAGTCATAATCGGCATCTTCGCCTGTGGGCCATGGGCCATGGGTGCACTGGGTCAGGCGTGAAGGCGGCCTCCGGAACGGGTAACGTGTGCAGGGAGGCTGCTGCCAAGGCCCACGGAAACCCCGTTGTCACGGTATGGAGCACCACTGTCCAGCCCCTTTTGTGCTTCGGCACAACACATGCATACTGTGTGGCATACAGACTGTGCGCAGTATGTTGCCCAAGTGTGCCGTGTGGGGCCAGGGGGAGGGCATACATGCTGCTGCTGCTGAACAAGGGAGACTTCTCCGTTGTGGCGACTTACTGCTGAGCTGCTTCTTCTCTTTCTCAGACTTTTGCTTCTTTCGCAAGGGGCCTGCGATGCAATTGTATTAGCAAGGAGGCCGCACGAGTGTGAGGATTGTCTTTAGGGGTCCCGACGAGGCGGCGGCGGTGGGTAGAGCAACGTGTGTATGGATCAATAAGCACAAACAGAGTCTTCAGCAGACTATCCTTACCAGCGTCGGCGGCTCCTTTCACCGCTTTTGAGGGAGCCTTCCCTTTCGGCATTGTGCCCCAGGTTTCCTAGCTCTCCTAGCAGCTCTCTAGCCAAATCTGTGATAAAATCGCAAGGTGATTCAAATGGTCCTTCACATACACTTGTTGACTGCTCCTTGCTGAGTGGCTGGGCCCGACGGCAGGGTGTAATTTGTGCAGGCAACGTGTCGGGCTCCTGGTAGTTCCTTTCGCAAAAGCTGCACGAAAAGCATGTCCAGCTTTCTCTTGGAGTCCCGCTGCCGCTTTGATGCAGGGGAGGAGCCATGCCAAGCAGGGGAGATCCCTGAGAACCTCCCCTGATGTCAAGCCCGCTTCAAAGTTGTCCAAACACCATAGTGGCAGTCCAGGTCATTACGATTTGAGCCTGCTGCTGGTAAGGTTGCACGATATGTCCCATCAGATGGACCCAGGTGGAGTGCTGGACCAAGCAAGCCTACGTTGGCTACGCATGCATCCCCGCACATGTGCAGGTGAGAGGCGACCAGAATCTTTTCCGTAGCCAGGCAGGTAGGTAGGTAGGTAGGTACCGTAGCCAATGAGCCACGCTCATATGCTAACAGAATTGGTACGGGGGTCACGCCTTCAGCAGCTCAGAGCAGCTGTAGCATTGCCCCCATGCTGGCCCCCCAGCCCTTCTAGCCTCTGTGCCAGCCTCCTCTCAACCTCAATACCCAGCTGCCACCACCTGCAGCGGCCTGCTGCATCAGGGGTACGCGTCTCCTTGGCAAAGGGCTGTTACACTGCTGTGAAGTTCGGACGGCAGAATACACTGCATGTATGCAACACGACCTCCACGACACGACAGGGAGTGCAACGGTGTGGCCTTTCCGAAGCGCTAATTATAAATTGCTGTTTAAAATGTAGTCGACATGCAGGTTAAAGCGTCAACACGCTGCAGCGCGACGGGCGAGCAGCTTGGCCACAATGCTAGTTGCAAAAAAAACAAGCCGGATGGAGAGCTGGTGCTCTATATCGCGGCAAATACAACAGGACCTTGTTATGGTTTTAGCTACGCTACAAAACGAGCCGCAGCTTCAGAGCCTGGACAAGGACGGCCTCATCACCGATCCGCTCGCGCTGGTTCGCCTGGAGGCCTCGTGGCATGCCCTGCAACTCAGCTTGGACAACGAACCTGTGGCACTCAAGTTCCAGGATGGGCGCTTGCTGTCGCTTCCGTCATCCGGTCTCACGACGGCCCAGTACCTGTTGACCGAATCCCCGGCCCTGACCCACGGCGTCCTGGAGTTCATCGCTCTCGCGGTCCGCTGGCCAGTTCATGTATCATGGCCACCGCGGGGGCCCTCACAGGACGCGGAGCCGTCCAGCGCGCATGAACATGTTGGACCGGACAGTGTTGAGGTCGTCGCACCGGTCGAAGCGGGCAGCCCCCAGCTCTCAGCCAGCACAGCCCGGGCGACCCTCGCCAGGATGCGCACGCGCGCCCTGGACATTCTTCTGTTGCTGCTCTATCTGGGACCCAGGGAGCCGGCGTGCCGCCTAGGCTGCGCGCTGCTCCGCATGCACACACTGCAGGGGTGCAGCCGCATGCTGGCCCGAGCTGTGGACCAACTGCGACTGACTGCACTGCCCCACACCCAAACCCACAGCCCCGCCCCGCCCGAGGCCAATATGCGCTCACAGCCCAGCGTCATCATTCCACAGCCCAACACCCACCCAGGACCGGGCCTTCAACAGCCGCCCCACACGCGTGAAACAGGTCGGACGGATGTGGACGACACCTGTGCAGGAGCGTCCGGGCAGGGGCCGCCCGGCGGAACCGACGGGAGGCAGCTGGCCCCTGACGCAGCAAGTGCAGCCGTCAAAGCGCTTTCCTGCGCTGTCAGTTGCGGCGTCACACTGCTGCAGTGCTGCTGCCGCATCCTAGATCACCTCGAGAGCCCTGACCAAGCCAGCGGAGCTAGCGGCCTCGATGAAGGGACCAGCTAGGGGGCGGGAGCGTCCCGTCCCGACCGCCCGACGCCGATGGGGGAGGCAGCACCCACTCCCACAGCGACGACAGCAGAGCTGTTGCGGGGAGCGCGCAGGCTGGCAGCTGAGGTGGAGGGATGGCGGCTGACGTGCGCCGTGGCACGCGAGCTGCTAGCGGTGGCAGCAGTGTCGGACGAAGCAGATGTGGAGGTCTTAGCAAGCTACCTCCATGTATCGCTGCCAGCCCGACCCAACACAGGTAAAGCCCGCATGGCACCAGGCAGGGAGTGTACGGCAGCGCACGTGGTCGCCCTGCACATGGGGCTGCTGGTTGGTGTTCTGCAGTGCGTCCCTGATGCTGCTGGAAACCACACGTGGCGCGACTGCACGCCGTTGCCTCGTCAGGGCCGGGGTTGGGGTCAACCGCTGCACGCACATCTGCCTACTTATGGTCGTGGCCACGTCTGTGAATGCAGCCTTGCCTGTGTCACCATCCTTTCCCGTGTCAAGTGTCAGCTTACGAGCCTTTTGCCTCTGCACCTACAGCCCCAGGGCCCCTGTCGGCGGAGCCGCCCGCCTCCCTCGCCGCCGCGCTGCCCGGCCTGTTGCCGCTTACAACTGCCGTACCCTCTGCCCTCCATTTGCCGCCACAGCAGGGCCGCTGCCGGCGGAGCCGCCCGCCTCCCTCGCCGCCGCGCTCTCTGGCGGCCTGCTGCCCTGCCTGGAGCGGATCTTCCGCCGCGCAGCGGCGGGAGCAGCAACAGCAGCAACAGGGGATGTCCCCGCCACGGGCACCGACCCATGGGTCGCACAGGCACAGCTGCTGCTGCTCGTTCTAGCCATGTGCTCGTCACACCCGTTCCTGGAGCTGCTCCTGGCTTATGGCAACCCTGCAGAGATTGCGGCCCTCATTGCCAGCGTGGGTAAGCTGCTGCGTTCGGTGGTAGGGCAGCTGCTGCTGGCCGACGACGGTGGCGACGGCGAGCGCCAACCGTACGCCCTGCTGGCCCAGGTTGCAACCTTTACCGCTTCACATGCCCTAGACCAGGCATGCCGATGGAGGTGGGCTATGACGTGGCCGCAGCCCGACGCTGATGCAGCAGCGGCGGGTGCGGCGGCGGGTGTGGGAGGTGTGGCGGAGGCGGCGGACTGCCAGGGCCCTGGATGGCAGCTGCGGCAGATGGCGGTGCTGGCCGCCTGTGAATGGCTGCCGGCGCTGTTCGGGGTGGTTACGGAGGCGGCGCGGAGGGTGCTGCTGGCGGGGGCTCTGCAGCAGCAGGTGCCGGAGCTGCGAGTCGGTAGCCCGCTGCTGAGCATAGTCCGCAAATGCGTGTTTGTGTGCACAGTGTGGCTACCCATGGCGGCGGCATACGCGGAGGAGCCTGGGGGCGCTGCTGGCCCCTCCGCCTCAGCTCAGGGTGTGCCAGCCGAGCAGGTGCAACTGGCGGCGGTGGGGGAGCTGGGCCGGCGGCGGCTGCGGCGGCTGGCGCAGGAGGCCCCGCCGGTGCAGCTGCTGGGGGCGGGCATGGTGCTGGAATCCTACCGAGCCGCCAGCGGTGCGGTGGACGCAGCGCCTGGCGGGCGGGCATGGGACGACTTCGTTTTGTTCAACACGCAGCTGTTCACTGCGAGCGACGTCCTTGCGATGACCTCCCCGGCCGAGGTGCGTCGTGCCCTGGCGTGCGGCGCGGCACCCGGGTACCCCGCGCACTGCACGTGGAGCTCCGAGCATGTCATGATACTCACACTTGCAGCTCCTGGCAGACGTGCTGTTCGCCTGGGAGCGCGGAGCCACACAACTGTCAGTCACCAACCCTGCAATCCATGCACCGGCTGGCAGGGCAGGAAAAGGCTGCGGATTTCTGGAGGTGTTGCTCATGGAACTGGAGCAGCCTTCGCCGCTGCGGCGGTGCTCCTGGTGGCGCTGCACCAACGTGGCGGGGGACAGCGAGGCGGGGCTGCCGCTGCAGGCGTGTGCGCGGTGCGGCGGGGCGTGGTACTGCAGGCGGGCGTGCCAAGTGGAGCACTGGCGGGCGGGGCACAAGGCGGAGTGTGGGGGTGGGACCAGGGGCCAGGGCGTGGGGCAGGGACAGGCTGGCGGGCGAGAGGGACAGGCTGGCGTGGGGCAGGGACAGGCTGGCGGGCGAGAGGGCTAGGCGTAGAATGTAAGGTTTCGAGGGCGCTGTTTTGAGATCATGTCATGGCTCGTTTGTGTGAAGTATGGTACTCTGCGCATGACAGGGGTGATGGCTTTTTGAGCCATGATTTAACGAACGTCCCAGGAGTGTGGCATAATGCAGTTGGCTGGCATTGTAGGAGTTTAGGACCTGCGTAGCGTGGTGGTTGCGCAAAGCAGGCTGGGCGCCGATGGCAAGTGGCTTTCACTGTGAAACTGCTGAGTGCACGGTGTACGCAGCCAAGTGAACGTATAAGTGCATTGGCTTTTGGCCTCATCGCAGAAAGTGTTGTCGCACGCTGGGTCTGCCGTTGTTGGCCGGCCGATGCCCTTTGTTAGGTGCCCTGGAAAGGGCCTCTGGAGTTTCGCCCTCTGAGGAAGAGAGGAAAGTGATGTACGCGCAAACGACACAAATGCGGCTCACCGTAGCATGTGGTATAGCATAAAAGTGCTGAAGGCTCTGCTTTATACGGCTGCACAGCCGCCATATGTACGCTTTAGTTGCATGCATGGAGACCCTTGAATCCCCGGCTCGCACACGGGTCATTGTACTCGCAGAGGGGAGAATCCTCATCATCTAGCACTGCCTGGCTAATTGGTCGGACACAAACTGTGGCTGGGCTTGTTTTTGCCGTATGGAACTGCGCACGGCGCCGCACCCTGTGGCTGCATAGTTGCATGGCTTCCTTGCGTTGTTGACAGCAGGTGCGTCGCTTGCGTTCAGGATGGGCGCCGTGCTTCGGGGCATGACGTTGCGTGTGCGTTACGATGGTGGAGCGGTTGTTTCCAAATGCATGGTTGCATACTCAACACCTTTTACTTTGGCAGGCAGTTGACGTTGGCAGAACCACAGAAGGAGCAAATACCGGTACGTTGGTGTAGAAGGGGTGTGGCGAACGCCGGCGAACCCCGGAAATATCACCTGAGCTTGTACGGTAGAGCTCGCCTAAGCTCACCTGTACAGCGCCGCAGTTGGTGCATTCTAGTACAGTAGCTGCCAGCGTATCAGCCTAATACCTCCCTACTCTCATGTTCATGTTTGTGCATTGCTGCTATATCTGCACTGCGTCCTCTACGCAGCTGTACAGACTCGATTCTGCGGCGGCATGTTGGGGCTGGTTGGAGCTCAGGGTCCCTTGGTCGTCAAGAACGTTTAGGGTCAGAGAGCCCACACGGCAGACGTCGCCTAACGGCAGTAGCTAACACAATGACGATGGCGCTGTGAAGTGACCCGCGGCTCCCACACCTGGGCTGCACAGTACGTTGTACGCGTACAAATACGGAATATGTACATGTACGGAATATGGTCATTTTCTGCCCAGCGTTTCGATCTTCATCGGTTGGGTCGAACCAGGGGCATTATTGGCTCGTTTTCTCCGAAAGTCAACGGAGCCCATATCCGAAAGACACGGGCCTGTGAGGGGTCCCGATCGGGTGAAACGGGGGGGGTTTGGGGGGGCGGAGCCCCCCCAAACGCAACATTTTGGCCCCCCCATCCGAAACTTGGGTTCCAGAGAGGCACCTGTTTCGACGTGTCATCCGAAACCCCCCACGGA
Source organism: Chlamydomonas sp. KOR1 (assembly GCA_036984285.1). Taxonomy (NCBI): domain Eukaryota; kingdom Viridiplantae; phylum Chlorophyta; class Chlorophyceae; order Chlamydomonadales; family Chlamydomonadaceae; genus Chlamydomonas; species Chlamydomonas sp. KOR1. The sequence goes on from BQMZ01000206.1 coordinate 394,516, forward strand.
AGATCGAAACACTGCCATACAATCGAAATTCTGCCATACATGAGAGAAATACGGTCGGCGGTCCAGGCCTGGCACGGCACGTGGCAGTGTCACGCGCACCAGGAGCGTCCCAGGGAGGTCCTAGGGAGATCAGGCGCCAGCAAAACCACATCACAACGAGTGCATACGCATATGCGAGACACCTCTCATGCCTCAATACCTTGTGGCTTAGTTGCCGCGGTGCCTTGCAGGGAGCTCCCCTGATGTCTGGCAGCACACGGGAGGGGACCTCCCTTGCTCCAGGGGGGTGGACTGGCACGACCGTATTTTTAGCGTATTTGAGCGTATTTTGCGAACAGACCCCCGTACTTTACGTATTTCTAAAAATACGCTCGTTTTGGGACGTACAGTGCAGCCCAGTCCCACACCAGCAACCAGAGAAGTTCCCCTGCCTCCGCCAGCGCTTCTGCTGCCACCGCCGCAGTAATAAAGGTGCATCCGAGTCGAGATGACACGCAGCTAAAGCTCATGCCATTGTTTTGCAGTGGTCCCCAGCAGGGGGCATCTGTCACATTGACGTGTCGCGAAGAAGTGCACCGAGCCCACAGGCACGAGAGATGCCGGGCTGGAGAGATCAGGAAAATAGACGCCTCAGACCAAGGGAGCTCCCCTGCCTCAGACGCAGTAAGCCAGCCTCATCATACAAAGATACAATGACGAATTGACGCTTGTAACACCTCAAGTACCGTACGATGAGACCATCAACTCGTGGAAGAACACTCAACCCACGTACTCCTGACTGCCACTGCATGCCTTCTTGCCCTGCATGTGCCTCTTAAACACCCCGCCGCTCGCACGCACCAACATGTACCCGTACACACGTGCATTTACCGAAATACGTGCCCGAAGTCGCAAGCATGCGTCCTCAAAGTGGGCCGTTGCTTCGGGTCCTGCCGCAGACCCCGGCCACACCAGCAGCTCCGCCGGCAGCGCCTCCGCCTCCTCCGGCGGCACAAAGGCCTACCTGCTGCGCCAGCCAGCTGCGCACGGCGCCGCCCTCCGGCTGCGACAGCAGCTCCGGCAGCGGCACGCCCGCGGCCACCTCCCACAGCAGCACGCCGTACGCGTATACGTCGGACGCGGGGGTGCACCTGCCGTACCGTACGACCTCGGGGCAACGTACAGCCCGCTGCGCCTGCGCAGAGGAACAGGTAATATAGGTTTTGAGTATTTGTAAAACCCGTAATGCTGCTGCCACAATATCGACGACACGACGAGTCATCTCGCTGCTGTGGGCGCAACACCCTTAGCAACAGCCGGTCAATCTCCTGCGATCTGCCCCTCCCATGGCACACTGCAGCTGTTGGCAACAACGCTAGGGGCCTCAGGTCAGTACCGTGCATACCAGCACCCATGATGCCGTTTCCTTTTCGTGCGTCGCGCCTAGCAGAGCCGCATCACACGCAGGCCAATACGAGCACACCCGCACCTCGTCATCGGTTAGCAGGTCACGCATGCCGTACGACGGCCCGCCGTCTGCCGTACACAGCACCTGCAGGCCGGCCGCTGCGGCCACGTAGGCGGCGCAGGGGCCCCCCAGCACCCCGGTGCACGTGTCACCAATCACGCCTCGGCTATACGTGGGATTGAGCTGGTACCCGAGCGCCTCATAGACATCCACGAAGCCGCGCAAGTGATTCAAGACATCGAGCTCTTCGCTGCACTCCGCGAGCAGCAGGTGCAGTAACCCACGTGCCACAAGCTCCATCAGGTTGCTGCTCGTGGTTTGGATGTCTCGGAAACGAGCTGGGTAACGCAGCCGCCCGTACAACGCCCTCCGCTGGAGCCGCTGCAGCCTTCGCTGTCTACACAAAGACCACCGAAGACCGCTAGGGGCTTGACTGCAGGCTTGGGACGCCAGGAGACACGCCTCAAAACAAGAGTCAGCTCACCAACGAACTCACCTCGTATACGATGAATCCATACGACAATAAATGTTCTACCCACGCACCGACTTACTCCTGACTGCCACTACGTGCCTTCTTGCCCTGCATGTGCATTTCAAATCCTCCGCCGCTGGCTCGCACGCACCAGAAGCACCCGTACCCGCGTGCACCGGGCCGTACCGTATTACGTGCCCCCCATTCCCCTGTGAATGCGTTCCAGCCGCAAGCACGCGCCCTCAAAGCTGGGCCGCTGCTGTGGGTCCTGCCGCAGACACTGCTCCGCCAGCGCCACGTAGCCAGCCGGCAGCAGGCCCGCCCCGTCCCCACTGATGGCAGTATCCCCAACCCCATCCGACGCCCCCGCCAGCCCCTCGCCGCCCTGCCGCTGCTGCTCCGCCCCCGGCCACACCAGCAGCTGCGCCGGCAGCGCCTCCGCCTCCTCCGGCGCCACGAAGGCCTGCTGCGCCAGCCAGCTGCGCACGGCGCCGCCCTCCGGCTGCGACAGCATCTCTGGCAGCGGCACGCCCGCGGCCACCTCCCACAGCAGAACACCGTACGCGTACACGTCGGACGCGGGGGTGCACCTGCCGTACCGTACGACCTCGGGGGCAACGTACAGCCCGCTGCGCCTGCGCAGGGACACAGTTGGTACAGGTCTTGAACATTTGAACACAACGCACTGCGGTTACCACAATATTTACGCCGCTCCTTTCCGTACAGCGAGAGGGGTGGGAAATCCCGCGTCCCTAATGGCCGGGACCAGCTCTGTGTATCGAGCGGGATGGGGCTGGGCTCTGGAAGGGAACCAAAACTGTAAAATCATACATACATACATTTACGAATCATCTCACTGCGTGTGGCCCACGCCCTTAGGAGCACCCCGTCCATTCGTGCGATGTGTCCCTTTCATTGCAACTTGCAGCTGTTGGCAGCAACGCTGGGGCTACAGGTCAGTACCGTGCATACCAGCGCCCATCATGCCGTTTCGTTTTTGTGCGTCGCGCCTAGCACAGCCGCATCACACGCAGCGCAGGGCAATACGATGAGCCACACTGACTCACCCTGCCGTTTCGCTTGCGTGCGTTGCGCCCTCCGGCAGTCTCCTGGACAGCCCGAAGTCCGCCACCTTGGCCACAAAGTCCAGCACGCCACTGCTGCCAGTGCTGTCGGTACCCGCTGCCTCCTCTGCCGCCCCTCCCCGCCTCCCAAGCTGCAGCAGCACGTTTGTGGAGGACAGGTCGTTCCACAGCACGCCGTGGCGGTGCAGGTGCGCCGACCCACGGGCCACATGCAGCGCCAGCCGCAGGGCCGCGGCAGGGTGCAGGGCACGCGGCCAGGGCCCGCCGCCCCTGCGCGCCAGGCGGCCCGCCAGCAAGCTGTCGCGCAGGCTGCCGCCCGTGCACAGCTCCTGAACCAGCGTCAGCTTCCACACCTGGACCTGAGCACCTGCTGCACCTGGCGTGCGCAGCTGCGCAGGCTGGCTGCGGCATGGCGCTGCTTGCACTGGAATGGCAGCTCCGGAATGCTCCGTGGTGGCCTGCCGCGCAGTTGTATCGGCCGCATGCCGCTCAGGGTGCTGCACCTCCTGCTCTCCTGCTGCCGTTCCACCGAGCACCTGACAGCCGCTACTGCTGCCCCCGATTATCACTGCTCCAGCCCCTCCGTCTAGTCCCTCTTCCCCACCATGCAAAACCTGCATATCAGCCGCGGTCGTTTCCAGCACAGGCGCACCTGTCGCGCTCCGACGCAGCGGCGCTGTCGTCCCTACAGCCTCAGGGGTTGCCATGCTGGGCCCGCCTGCTGCATCACCTCCCGGGGCCTCCTCCTGTGTGTGCTCCCCCTGCCCTTGCTCTGCGCCTGCTGCACCACCTGCTGCACGACCTGCTGTGGCCTCCTCCCTCGCCTGCGCGTCCTGCGCTCCCGCCACAACCTGCGCCTCCCCCTCCGGCCCCTGCACGTACGTGGCGTAGGTGGCCACCACGTGGGGGTGCGACATGGCGCTGGAGATGGAGCCCTCGGCCAGCGCCGAGTGCAGAGAGGGGCCGTGCCATGTGGCGCCAGTGGGCGAGCCCTGGGGGTACAGTCGCACAGGCAAGTTCAGGCCACGCGTCAGGCAAGATCAGGTCAAGGCTGTGAGGGACAGAGAGTTGCGGTGCATGCGAATGTATTCAGTCGCAGGTGAGCAAGGCTCACATTCAAGGAGCCCTGAGGGTACTGGGGCACCAAGCCCGGCCACGGGTCAGCAAGGATGGAGTGGCCTACGGGGAAGAAAAGCAAGAACGTATGTAATGCTTTCGCGCGCGATGCCACGCAGGCGGGCAGGGGAGGTTCCGATGCAACAATGGTTAACAGCGCACACCAAATGCAGCATTTATGGTGCTTGAGAAACAGCATCGTGGCATGGTTACGGGCAGTTGCCAACGTGACACCACGCTCAACGGACTGCGCTGCCCTTACCCCCAGCCTCTGCACCAGCACGCTCTTCACCGCCACGTCCAGCCCCCGCCACCGCCCCGCGTACACCACGCCCTGCGCGCCGCGGCCCAGCTCGCGCAGCAGCACAAGCGGAGGGCCGCCGCCGCCGCCGCTGCTGCTCTTCCCGCTATTGCTGCTGTCGCCTCCACCGCCAGCCGCCCTGCTCACGTGGCTACCAGCCGTCGCTTTGGCCACTGCCATATGTGCCCTGGCGATGCCAACGGCGGTGTCCGCGGCTGCCGCTGCCGCTGCCGCTGCCACTGCAGCTGATCCAAATTCCAAGCCGCTGGACGATGCTGCTGCAAGGTCCAGGCTCAGATTGCCGTCCGCCATATCCTGCGTATCCATTTCCAACACTGCGCTGGGCATGCTATTGGCTGAGCTGCCGCCATGCCCAGGGTCCCCTGCGATGGCACTACTGCTGGTTCCGTCTTGACCGCTGCCCAGCTGAACCCCGCCGTCTGCGACCCGCTGCTGCTGATGCTGCTGCTGCTGCTGCTGCTGCTGCTGCTGCTGCGTGGGCGTCGGCCCTTGTGTGGCTGCCACCAGTGGCCCTGACTCCCCGACATAGCCGCCAGCCCCTCTGCGAAGCACCTCTTGCTCCTGCTGCTGCCGGCGTTGCTGCTGAGATGGCTCCTCTTCTTGCTGCTGCTCCTGCTGCTGCGGCCGCTTCTTCTCCGGCTGCGGCTCCTGCGCCTGGCTCAGCACGGCCTGCCGCTTGCCCTCGATGTTCATCCGCAGCTCCGTCATCTGCCGCAGCAACCACGGAGACGCACGGGGACTCAGCGAGGGCTCCTGCACCACGCTCTGCTGCTGGTGGGCTAAGACGTGGGGGGAGCCCTGACCTTCGACTGACTCAATGCTGCTTTCGTCATTGGCCTGGGCTCCTTTTGCTAGTGCCACGACATCCGCCTCATTACCCACAACCACCTGCTGCTGCTGCTGCTGCTGCTGCTCCACCTTACTGCGTCCCTCGTTGACCCGTGCCTCATCCTCCGGCGCCGCAAAGCCGCCTGCACCCGCTCCGCACCCCGTCACCAAATTGCTGGGCCCTTGGCCCCACTTGTCTCTGCCCCTGGTAGCTCGTTTACGGCGGACCACGAGCACAGCCACTCCACACGCCCCAACAAGAACCGCCGCGCAGCCCACCGCCAGTCCGACAGCCAGGCCAAGGGGCACAGGCGGAGTGCTGCTGCCCCCACCGCCACTGCCTCCGTTGGCAGCGCCAGGCAACTGCACGCCTCCAGGACCTTGCACCGGCGGCACGCTTGGACCCGCAACCACCCTGGTGGGACCCTGCCCGCCGGGCCTTTCCGCTGCTGCTGGTGCACTTGGGCCGCCTCCCGCCTGATCCCCCGCCCCTGCACCAGGGGACGGTGGCCCTACAACCACCAACGGCGGCGGCGGCACCCAGCCCACCGCCTCCGGACCTGCTGCCGGCTCCGCCTGTTGTGGCCCATCAGGGCCGGTGCCGTACGACACGGGCAGGTCCAGGTCGGGCAGCTGCAGCGAGAGCGGTGTGGGGCCAGGCAGCTGCGAGGTGAGGGTGACGTTGGTCCCCAGCAGCCCACACCACACGAACTGGTCAAACACCAGGCGCAGGCCCACGGGCAGGGTGGGGTCAGGGCTGCCGATGCCAGACGGTGGGTTCTGCAGCAGCTGCTGCAGCGTCCCTGCCCCTCCCGCCAGCCGCGAGCCGTCCAGCATCAGCTGCAGCTGCTCCACCAGGCCGGGGTGTGCCGCGTGGCGCGTGGCGTTGGTGGCCCACGCCCACGCCAGCAGCAGCAATTCCCGCTCGGGCACCACAAGCTGCACGGATTGCAGCAGCACATAAGACACGTCCACGGGGGACTGCAGGCCGCCGCCGCTGCTGCTGCTGTTGCCACCCCCGCTCCCACCACCCGGGGCCCCTTGCTGCAGCCTGGCCCGCACGGCCCGCACCACCGCCGCCCGGTCCAGCTGCAGGGACCACACGCACGAGGTCAGGTTGGCCAGCGAGGGGGGCAGGCCGCCAAGGTACTCCGCATCAGGAGTTGCTGCCTCTGATGCCCCTGATGCCCCCGTCCCTCCGGTTGCGTCAGCTCCTTCGCCTGAGGACGGCAGCACCTGCCGCAGACCCCGGCCTGCAACCTTCAAATCCAACGCACCAACTGCATTCGGACTCTCTGCCAGGACCATGCTCTCGGGATCCTCCTCCAATGGTGCCCGGCGAGCGAATACAGGAAAATCAGGAGGTCTAGGTGGCGGCAGGATCCGCACGAACGGCCCCGCTGCCGGCAGGTTGATCAGCACCAGGTGCCGTACGGTCAACGACACGGGCTCGGTCAACAGGCCCCGCAGCCCCGCCGCGTGCCGTTCCTGCCGAACAGTTTCGAGGAAAGGCAGGAGCACATCCGGGAACACGTCTGGGGCAACCCACATGCTGGAGGCACGGGCCAACGGCTCCTGCTCCAGAACCACGGCGCTGGGGAGGCCTGCCAAGTCAAGGGTTCGAACCCCGACGGGGTCGCCTAACAGCAGCGTGCCGGGGAGCTGCACCACCGCCTGCTCGCGCAGGAAGTTCTTGTCGTCAATGAAGCCGTTGAGGGTGTCCGCTGCTGTGTCTTCATCCAGGATGGTGCCGTACTTATTGAAGCTGAGGGGCTGCAACGTGTGAGAGAGGTCGCCCGGCCTGAGGAACCGGCCGCGAGAGATGAAGTTGTCCAGAAAGGCAGGTGGCAGCTGCTCTTGACGCCAGAATTTCGCAGCTGGCGCTGGTGAGGACGCGGAGGGGAGCCTGCCACTGCTTCCCCTGAAGACGACCTCAGTATAATAGTCGGTGATCACCTGACCAAGCGCCATGGCTTCCCGTGCTCCGGGGCCGGGCGCCAGCGCACAGAGTGGGGTTGAGGGAATGGGCGGGAGCCATGGGCCACTTGGGAGCTGCTGCAGCTGCTGCTGGTCATGCTGGTTCCCTGGAGCGGTGCTGCCAGCCTGCAGCTGTTGCTCCTGCCCGCCCACTTGCTGCTGCTGTGGCGGCGGCAGCGGCGGCGGCAGCGACGGGACTGCCGCCTCAGAGGCATCCACAAGCAGGGTGTCGTATATCTGCAGCAAGCCTCCAGTGATGATCAGCCGCTGGGCCAGCACGCAGCTGCTGCATCCGGGAGCCTGCGGTGCAATGAGTCAGGACGAGGTACGTCATCACTTGGCAACCAGCGCTAGCTGTTGGGTAGCATGTGTCAGCATCCCCTCTCAGCTGGCCGGGCGCTTAACCTGATGAAGAACACAGCGAGCAGTAGACAGGCCACCATGACACGTGCCCATGACACGTGCCCATGCACTTACCGCTGCAAGCCATTGCGTGAAAAACAGGTACCCGCTGTCTGTGATGCATGCCTCTGTCCCGGCGCTCCCTGGAGATGTCTGCTCCACCAGGCGCTCACTTCTGCCGTGACGCACATCGCGCCAAAATGCCATCTCCTCAGGAGGCAGCTCCATCGTGATATTGCTGACAACCAGAAGCGCGTCTCTTTGCAGGCCGGCCATGGGCTGGAGCGCCGGCGCAAACCACATGGGCAGGCGCACCAGGGCCTCCGGGTACCTCTCCGGCGGGCCCAGCGGCAGCCCCCGCAGCGTCAGGTGCTGCAGCCGCAGCGACCCCACCCCCTGTATGCTGAACAGCTTGCTGGTGAAGGACACGTCCAGCACCGATGAGCGGTTAGGGGGTCCGCCAAGCACCAGGGTGCCACGCGTGATTGGTAGTGAAGTGCTGCCCGGAACCAGCTTTTGCATCTCTGCCCACACATCGAGGTCCAAGGCATTTCCGTCCCCGCCCCCTGTTTTGCTGCTGCTGCTGTTGCCGGAGCCATCTTCTGCATTAGGCCGGCGCAGCTGGATCGCGCCTTGCACGTATAGGTACAGCGAAGCTGGCGGAGAGTCCCTCTTCCACTCCCACGCCCATGCCTCCCTCAGCAACTCCACCCCACTGCGTACGACTGCGGCAGCACATGGCGCTGGTGACTGTCTGCCGCTGCACGTGATGAGTACATGGTTTACTGATAGGGAGGCGGTGGTGTAGGAGTGGACCAGCAGGGAGGTTGGCGTGACGGTGAAGTTGGGGGTGGGGGCAGCGCGGCAGGCCAGGTCCTGGTGCAGGGCTAGGGACACGCAGGACGGGGTGGTGATGGTGACGGAGGACAGCTGCAGCCGGGCGCCGGGGCTGAGGCGGATAGCCAGGAGGGAGAGGAAGGAGGCGGTGGGAAGCGGGTAGGGGGCTGTGGGCAGCTGGGCGGCTGTAAGGGCCAGGTTGTGGAGAGACAAGGTGCCGTTGGAAGGCACAACCAGGGAGGAGGAGGCGAGGCGGGACAGGTCAACCTCGTGAAGGGAGGTGTTGGTGCTGTTGGTGGTGGCATTGATACGCTGAGGCGGCAGTGGCAAGTCTGGGGTACTGTTGCTGTGGCCGCAGCATGAGGCCGGCAGAGCGCCTGAGGATGGGGCACCGAGGAGGGTGGTGTGGAAGGGTAGGGTGGCTGGAGGACCTGGCTGCAGGGCGGTGATGGAGTTGGGGCCAGGTATACACATGAGAGGCTCGCATGGGGCTGCTCCGTGACCTCTGCTGCACTTGCTGGGCAGCTCTGTAGGGATGCAGCGAAGGCGGCTGCCGAGGACTGGCTGGGAGAGACGTCTTGCAACGCGCTTCCCGCGAGACTCGTTGACGCTGCAAGTAAAACGACCGCAAGTGTAAACGCTTGGATCATCGCGCGCTCGAGCGCCTCTGATTTCCCGTTCTTGAGAGAAAGGAAGAGTACACACTTTGCTACATTTGACTGACATGCTCTACAGTTCGAGTAACATTTGAGTAGACAATTTATTGTATGCTCGTTATGACGCTTTTTCCCTGAACAAAGAGTGCCATGTTCCCCTTTTGCCGACTTGCGTCGCCATACCCAGTTATCTCGCCAACGTGCCTATGTGATGTTACTGCATGATGGTGCCATCTGCTCAGAACGCAAGAGTGCATTGGTGCTGCGACCTTCCTCTGGTGTGCCCAAGCGGGTTCCACACACACAACCTTGGGCCCCTGGTTTGAGTACAGTCGCAGACCCGCTCTCCCTTGCGCCCAAGGTCCCTAATATTAGCCTATTGCCTGGACTCGGGCCCTTGAGTCATTGATGGTCCATCAGGCGCTCCGCAGGCTTTGCATCCCGCGTGCATGTCTCACCCTAGGTCTCCAATGGCCAGGATAGCCTGTGCAACAATCATCACTCAGCATATCAGTGCACTAGGAGCACATCAGGGCCCACCCGAGGCATAATGAAGGAAGTCGCCCAACAGCATGTCGCGAAACCAGGCCTATAAAAATTGCAGTGAACCAGCCCGATAGACACCAGGAACACGTTATTATATTATCATTGTATGCTGGAAAAACTTTCCTGCGAGTATGGGGGGCTCTGTGGCCGCTTCAGCCAAAAATGGCCGAGGGGGCCCACGGGCCCCACCGTGGGTTGTTCTAAATCAGCCCCGCAGCAAGCCACCGCAACCGTTTTCGCCCGGAATTTTGCACACATAACCTATATATAGTATGTTTACGTACTTAAAGGCGGCAACGTAGGCTTTCTGTGGACAGGAGGCCCCCATCTGGGCATTCAGACCCCTTGTACGGCAGCCGCTGTACGGCTGGAAATATACCAACCAACAAGGTTTTGACACATACAGGCCGCTAGCTTACATCAAGACCTACGCGGTGGTGTGCGTGGCATCCTTGTTGGTTGGTATATTTTGGGTTTTTGCACATGGCAGGAGGCCCAATTTTGTGCTCAGGCCAGGCAGGGAGTGGTACCCGCTTGGGTGTGCCGATGATTGCCAGGAGGGCTCCCTTGGTGGCCTTCAGGGGAGTGCTCCCCTGCTCACCAACGAGCAGCGACACTGTATCACAAACGGCTCCAGCACCCTCCCCACCACCACACCGAAACTTACATGGCCTAGAGCCTAGGCGCCTTGCCTGGCTGCCCGGATCCGAGGCCTCAAGTAGTCCAACCAGAGGGTAACAATAGATTAGGATTGGGGTGCGGTGGCCGGTCTGGAAGATTAGATTAGGCCCCCCCCCTTTGGCCCCTATTAGATTAAGCTGCAAGTCCGCTCAGATTAATCTTGGCGCCTGAGCGCCACCTCTCCCAACAGCTCCCAACGCCTGTCAAGGGTGTCTCTGAGGGTCTGGCCTGCTCACACAGAGTACCGATAGCACGAGACACGTGCGCATGGGCCCGCAAAACGCCACCTTCAAACCGCTACCACCCTGACCATGACCATGACCACCCTGACCACGACCATGACCACCCTGAGTACGTTACCACCAGTCCCACCACAATGGACGGAGCGTTCATCGGTACCACCCACCCGCAGCTTGGTAGCACGCGCCTATTCTCCACGTCTCCCTGCCCATGCCCCCCTGCTTAGCCCCCTCGCACCCCACACCGTCAACCCCTCCGGCGCTCCAGACGCGCTAGGTACCAGATCATGAGTACAGAGGAAATGGGAAACAAAGCGCGCACCAGAAATGCACATTACGTCGTCCACAGGTGACATGAAGTAGGCTACCGTAAGCAAATGGGAGCAGGCAGACCGCCAGTCTGGACCTGGACCGCCAGCCCGCCCTGTGATCATGCGACACCAGGCCCAGCCTTTCGGCATGCGCCAAGTTCATGACGCGGCAGGCGGCCGTTACTGGTTGGAATGCTTGACCCGAAGGAAGATTTTATGCCTGGCGGCTGCACCCTTCAATGGCCTGAGGCCCCGCCAAGCCACAGGTTGTCTAATCGCCTGCGTGCATAGCAAGCATGCCAACCTAAACGCTGCTCGCACAACCTAAGAACGGGCACACTTCCGGTACCCAGCTGCAAAGATGAACGCTATGCAATATGAATAGGACAGGTACAAATCGACAAATTGATGGAAGTCAAGTTCGTAACTACATCTAGTGCACTTGCACGGCGGCAGCACTGCCGGATCAACCTCGTGCATATTGACCCACGCAGATGCACGCTTTTCAAACGCCTGACACCGTTGGCCCCATGAGGTGGGTCAGCCAGTTGCAAGCTCCTGCAAAGGTGGGCCGCTGAAGTGGATCCGGTCGCAGGCACTGCTCTGCCAGCGTCACGTAGCCAGCCGGCAGCAGGCCCACCCCGTCGCCATCCACACTGGTCCGATCCCCCTGCCCAGTCCCCTCCCCTGCAGGGCCCCTGGCCCCCGTGCGCTTCTCCGCCCCCGGCCACACCAGCAGCTCCGCCGGCAGCGCCTCCGCCTCCTCCGGCGGCACGAAGGCCTGCTGCGCCAGCCAGCTGCGCACGGCGCCGCCCTCCGGCTGTGACAGCAGCTCCGGCAACGGCACGCCCGCCGCCACCTCCCACAGCAGAACACCGTACGCGTACACGTCAGACGCGGGGGTGCACCGGCCGTACCGTATGACCTCGGGAGCAACGTACAGCCCGCTGCGCCTGCGTAAAACACGGCAATGGACATATTGGTGCACAAATCCAACCCACTAGCCACGACGCGCTTTGGCCCACCACGTCGTGCGCATACCCTACAGGCGGTCACGTTGAAACAATGCACCAAGACGCCTACCCTCCCTCCGTACCTCTGGACGGCATTTCATGGCCCCCATGACACGCTTTAATACACTAAGGGTACTTAGCCACGCTGACTCACCCTGCCGTTTCGCTTGCGTGCGTTGCGCCCTCCGGCAGCCTCCTGGACAGCCCGAAGTCCGCCACCTTAGCTACAAAGTCCAGCACGCCACTGCTGTTGGAACCCGCTGCCTCCCCAGTAGCCCCGCCAATCCGCCTCCCCAGCTGCAGCAGCACGTTTGCGGAGGACAGGTCGTTCCACAGCACGCCGTGGCGGTGCAGGTGCGCCGACCCACGGGCCACGTGCAGCGCCAGCCGCAGGGCCGCGGCAGGGTGCAGGGCACGTGGCCAGGGCCCGCCGCCCCTGCGGGCCAGGCGGCCCGCCAGCAGGCTGTCGCGCAGGCTGCCGCCCGTGCACAGCTCCTGAACCAGCGTCAGCTTCCACACCTGGACCTGAGCACCTGCTGCACCTGATGTGCGCAGCTGCGCAGGCTGGCTGCGGCATGGCGCTGCTTGCACTGGAATGGCAGCTCCGGAATGCTCCGTGGTGGCCTGCCGCGCAGTTGTATCGGCCGCATGCCGCTCAGGGTGCTGCACCTCCTGCTCTCCTGCTGCTGTTCCACCGAGAACCTGACAGCCGCTACTGCTGCCCCCGATTATCACTGCTCCAGCCCCTTCGTCTAGTCCCTCTTCCCCACCATGCAAAACCTGCATATCAGCCGCGGTCGTTTCCAGCACAGGCGCACCTGTCGCGCTCCGACGCAGCGGCGCTGTCGTCCCTACAGCCTCAGGGGTTGCCATGCTGGGCCCGCCTGCTGCATCACCTCCCGGGGCCTCCTCCTGTGTGTGCTCCCCCTGCCCTTGCTCTGCGCCTGCTGCACCACCTGCTGCACGACCTGCTGTGGCCTCCTCCCTCGCCTGCGCGTCCTGCGCTCCCGCCACAACCTGCGCCTCCCCCTCCGGCCCCTGCACGTACGTGGCGTAGGTGGCCACCACGTGGGGGTGCGACATGGCGCTGGAGATGGAGCCCTCGGCCAGCGCCGAGTGCAGCGAGGGGCCGTGCCATGTGGCGCCACTGAGGGAGCCCTGAAGGGCAAGGGCAGGTTGCAAGCACACAGCAGTAGTTTGGTTAGGGGGCCAGCTCGGGCATGAGCTGGTGCAGCGTGCTCTGGTGCATTTTATGTGTGGACACGCCTGGGGCCCACAGCGCAGGCGAGCGCCGCAAGCCTGGCCGCAAGGGTCTACGTGGCAGGAGGTCAATGCACACCAACCATTGCTATGCGGCATGTACGCATATTATAATCATGTCAAACAGAACAATAGTATAAGTCAAGTCATGTCCAGTCAAACAGAAGTACAGTGGCACACTCCACAGCAACTACGAAAGACAACACGCAGGCTTCATCATCATGTCATTTGCTTGGCGAATACAGCCTTCAAGTGCGCGCATAGCTGCCAACGCCTCCTGCCTCCTGGCCTGTGCATGGCGCTCTTGCCCTAACCCCGTCCGCAACCACGCACGCCCCGTGCTGCCCTTACCCCCAGCCTCTGCACCAGCACGCTCTTGACCGCCACGTCCAGCCCCCGCCACTGCCCCGCGTACACCACGCCCTGCGCGCCGCGACCCAGCTCGCGCAGCAGCACAAGAGGAGGGGTGCTGACGCCATTGCTGTTCCTGTCACTGCTGATGCCGTGGCCAACACTCCTGCGGGATTGGCTCCCTCTCTTGCCGCGTCCGCTAGCCGCCGCTAGCGCAGTCGGGAAGCCATTTGCAGCTTCCGCGGCTGCTTCCACTTCATATATGTCGCCGCCGCTGGTAAACGCTGCCCCAAGGTCCAGGCTCAGGTCGCTATCCCCCTCGACATGTGCCACATCGGAGCTCCCCGTGTGCACCATCCCCAGGCCTGAACTGAGCACACTAGCCGACTTGCCGCTCCCAGTGTCGCCTTCAGAGGGCAAATAGATGGAGCGCGTGCCGCTGTCCACCTTGCATACACCTCCGGTCGTACCCCGCAGAGTCGCCGGCTCGAAGGCACCGTACCCAGCGCCCGGCAGCCTGTGGGCTTTTCGTTGCTTAGGCAGCTCGGTCGACAGCTGCTGCTGCTGCTCTTGCTGCTGCCCCAACACAAGCTGTCGGTTGCGCTCCACAAACAGGCGCATCGACACGAGTTGGCGCAGCACCGCCGGAGACGACGGAGGCTCACGCTGCTCTGTGTACGTGTCTCCGCCTGCAGTCCCCATGCCCTCCTGCCCCAGCTGCTGAGCACCACCCAGCTCGCAGCCCCCCATTTTGGCTTGGGCCTGCCCCCGACGACGGCGCAACAGCCAAATTCCAACTCCCGCAACCGCTCCAACCAACACTGCCGTACAGCCAATCGCCAGCGTTACCACCGCGCCCAGGGCCAGAGGCGGCCTGCTGCTGCCTTTATTGGCAGCAGGGCCGTTATCCACCTCTCCGGGCTGACCGTCTCTGCCTAGTGCCGGCGCCCTCGGGGGCCCCACAAGCCCAGGTGGTGGCTGAGGCACCGCCACTGGTGGCACACGTACCCACGGCGGGCTGGGGCTTCCCTGGTCCCCGTCGTCCGTGCCTGTGCCGTACGACACGGGCATGTCCAGGTCGGGCAGCTGCAGCGAGAGCGGTGTGGGGCCAGGCAGCTGCGAGGTGAGGGTGACGTTCGTCCCCATCAGCCCGCACCACACGAACTGGTCAAACACCAGGCGCAGGCCCGCGGGCAGGGCGGGTGGGGGGCCTGTTGTGTCCTGCAGCAGCTGCTGCAGCGTCCCTGCCCCTCCCGCCAGCCGCGAGCCGTCCAGCATCAGCTGCAGCTGCTCCGCCAGGCCGGGGTGTGCCGCGTGGCGCGTGGCGTTGGTGGCCCACGCCCACGCCAGCAGCAGCAGCTCCCGCTCGGGCACCACCAGCTGCACGGACTGCAGCAGCACGTAAGGCACGTCCACGGGGGACTGCACGCCGCCGCTGCTGCTGCTGTTGCTGCTGCTGTTGTTGTTGTTATCACCCCTGCTCCCACCACCTGCGCCCGCTTGCTGCAGCCTGGCCCGCACGGCCTGCACCACCGCCGCCCGGTCCAGCTGCAGGAACCACACGCACGAGGTCAGATTCGTCAAAGAGGGGGGCAGGCCGCCAAGGTAGTCAATGCCAGCGGCGGCTACGCCTGCCGCTGCTGCCTCCCCCCCTGCTGCCGCTGCTTCTGCGGCGCCCTCATCTCCCGCACGTACGACCTGCGGCACCTGCCGCAGACCCCTGCCGGCTGCAACCCGCACAACCCTGACACCATCCCTTGCCAGGCTCTCCGTAAGCAAGCGTCTCTCCGATGCATTCTCCGGCGGCTGCCAGGCAGATAAGCGCGGAGGGGCAGGCGGCGAGGGAGTCCATACGTACGGCCCCGCTGCCGGCAGGTTGATCAGCACCAGGTGCCGTACGGTCAACGACACGGGCTCGGTCAACAGGCCCCGCAGCCCCGCAGCCTGCCGCTCCTGCCGTATGCTCTCCACGATAAGCAGCAGCAGGTCTGGCGAATCCCAGGTGCTGAGGGCGAGCGACATCGGCTCCCGCTCCAGAACCACGGCGCTGGGGAGGCCCGCGAGGTCCAGGGTTCGAACCGCAACAGGGTCGCCCAGAATCAGCGTGCCAGGGAGCTGCACCACCGCCTGGTCGCGTTGGCAGCCGGACGTGCCGTCGCAGCTACGCAGCTGTACGTCCCTTTGCAGTACGGTGCCGTACCTTGTAACTCCTGCCAAGAAATACAGGCGTATGAGCTCGGTTGAGTCCATAATGCCTCTTAGACCGATGGCATACAGGCGTTGCAGCAGTGGAGTCATCAACTGTCCTTGCCGCCAGGAGCTAGCAGGAGGCGTGCGTTGAGAAGGGGACGGTGGTGGGGACGCGTCTTGGGGACTTCCCGAATCGCTTTGCTGTAGGCTGACCTAATCATTCGCTTGACCAGCTCAGCCTCTTGCGCCCCGGGACCAGGCGCCAGCGCACACAGAGGGGTGGAGGGTGCAGATGGCAGCCTCAGACCGCCGTGCAGTGCCCCAGCCTGCGGATGCTCGGCGCGCGCCTGCGGGTCTTGCCGGTTGCCCCAAGCGCCACTGCTGTCCGGCTGCTGCTGCTGTGGATACTGCTGCTGAAACGGCAGCGAAGGCACCGACAGGGGTGGCTGCAGCGGCGGCTGTGGCCAGGCCACAGGGTCGGGGGCCTCCACAAGCAGGGCATCGCGAATCTCCAGCGAATACGCCATATTCGTCAGCCGTTGGGCCAGCACGCAGCTGCTGCATCCGGGAACCTGCAGGGCCGTAAGACACGTGCAACAGACTTAACACGCACCCGTGGCTGTGCGCCCGCACCAATGCCGAGAGCGCAGGCCAAATTTCGTACTAATCCCAATTACCGCTGTAAGTGAACAGCACTCGAGGTTGCACATTAACGAGCTTACACCGAACGTTCAGTCCCGCTATTCCCGTAACACAATGCTCACCGCTGCAAGTTCTTGCTCAAGAAATAGTGTGCCGCTGTCCGTAAGACACGCCTCCGCACTGTCGCCGCCGCTTCCTTCCGGCGACGGCAGCACCACCAATCGCTCCAAGTCCGGGTTGCGTGCATCGCGCCAGAACGCCATCTCCTCGGCCGGCAGCTCCACCGTCACGTTGGTCACAGACAACAGCGGGTCTGCCGCCCTGCCTAGCTGGGACCACAGCACCGGTGCGAACCACATGGGCAGGCGCAGCAGGGCCTCCGGGTACCTCTCCGGCGGGCCCAGCGGCAGCCCCCGCAGCGTCAGGTGCTGCAGCCGCAGCGACCCCGCGTCCTGCACACCCCACAGCGAGCTGCTGCCGGACAGCTCCAACGCCGAGGAGCGGTCGGGCAGGCCGCCAAGCACCACGGTGCCACGTGTGATGTGCTGCACACTCCTATCCAGCACTGGTACAATGACTACGCCGCTGCTGCTGCTGCTGCCGCCGTCATTTGGGTTCTCGGGAGATTCGCTCGCAGGTGGACGACTGAGGCGTACTGTTCCTTGGACCCAAAGATACAAGGGGGTGGCGACTGGTGTACCGTCTGCAGGGCTTTCTTCCCAAGTGCGGATGCTGTCCAATATCTCCTCCCCACTGCGTGTTATCGCTGCGTTGCAGGGCGCTGGAAGCTGCCTGCCGCTGCAAGTGAGAAGTACACGGTCTGCTGATAGGGAGCTGGTGGTGTAGGAGTGGACCAGTAGGGAGGTGGGCGTGACGGTGAAGTTGGGGGTGGGGGCAGCGCGGCAGGCCAGGTCCTGGTGCAGGGCTAGGGACACGCAGGACTGGGTGGTGATGGTGACGGAGGACAGCTGCAGCCGGGCGCCGGGGCTGAGGCGGATGAAAAGGAGGGAGAGGAAGGAGGCGGCGGGGAGCGGGTAGGGGGCTGTGGGCAGCTGGGCGGCTGTGAGGGTCAGGTTGCGCAGGGAGAGGGTGCCGTTGGGGGGAACGACCAGGGAGGACGGGGCAAGGCGGGATAGGTCCATCTGGGGCAAGGAGGTGGTGGTGCTGCTGGTTGTGGTGGCATTGGTGTGCTGAGGTGGGAACGGAAAAACAGCATTGCTGCTGCTAAGGTCGCAGCATGTGGGCTGCAGTACTGCGGTGGCTGAGGCACCAATCAAGGTCGTGTGGAGGGGCAGGGTGGCGGGGGGACCTGGCTGCAGGGTGACGGTGGAATTGGGTGCCAGAAAGGCGCACGAGGAGCTTGCATGGGGCTGGCCTGGGTCCGATGTCACGGAGCAGGTTTGTAGGAATGCGGTCAGGGCATCCGGCGTGGGCTCGGGGAGGGCGGCGCCCAGGCCTAGGGTGCCCGCGCAGCAAACGACGAGCAGAAGCGCGTATGCTGTACGTAATGTGCTTAAGAAGCACAGACACATTATAACCACGATGTATGTTGTCCTGCAACCGCGCTAGGGCTGCCAGGGTCAACTCCATGTGCATCGCATATTTGCAGTAGCCCGTCGCCACTTTGAAGAGCCAGTAACGTTATGTGCGGAGAGCGTTTGTGATATACGCGATACAAAAAGTCGAGGTTCAGCTTTGGTCGCCGCGACAGACGCTGACAACTTTCGTGCACACCGTAATGTTGCTATAGGTCGCAACATGCCTCCAAATGTAATGTAAGTGCACGTTGAGTGGATAAGGAAAGTTGCAGGAGGCAAATGCAGCGCCCAGTTGTACGGCCGTACGGTCCGGCGCCTTGCTTTGCCTTCAAGCCATGCCACGCAATCAGCCCACAGGGACCCCTGGTAGCCATACCGTAAACAATGAAGCCAGCCGTGCGCAAACCAGGTACGTACCGGAAGAGCGACCATGGGCAACTTCCCAGCAGCACCCCTGTGCCAGCCAGCAAAAGAACGTTTGCGTTTGACCTGCCAGCCGAGCGCCGCAGTACCGCAAGCAGCCGTGCTTAGAGCTTAATCCGAGCCCAAGCTACGCGGGTCGCAGTAGGAGGTTTACTACTTGTTAACCCCCTCTCTACTTGCCGTACAGGCAGCCGGCGAGAGGTGTACAGCGGTACGTACGCCCCCAGCTGGGCGTAGGTGAGCACAAAGGCCCGCCGGTTGTACCCTGAGCCCACCGCTATACGGGTTGGAACGACGATGTGCCTGCCAGCATCTGCAACATGCAGCCCCACGTGGCCCCATCGCATTGCTGGCGCCCACCAGCTCCTGCCGTACTATGGACCCATGGGACCGCCGATACCGTACGCGCCAGCGGGACGCAAGCACAACGACGCCCCGCTGCTCGTAAAATAATTAGCAAGCAAGGAACATCTTACGGCTTATGGCTTCAGGCCTGAGCTGAGGCCACGTCTACAGTCTTGGTCCCCTTCCAGAGCCTAGCCCCATCCCGCTTGATACTTTGCATGCATGGGCCAGGGCCAACGAGGCTGCACGTCGCAGCATGTCACCCCGCCAACATGCTACCAGCACCAACACTTCGCATTCGCAAGACACAACTCCATCAAAACCAAGCTTCGTCCAAGACCGGCGCGATATTGATTTAGACTGGAAACAAACTACAGCAAACACCGCAGGAGCCTGACCCAGCAGTTGACAGTTGGCTATGCAGAAAAGTCTCCCCGTAATGCTTCAAGGCCAGTCCTGCATCACGTGACATTGCAATTTGAACGACATCAAGACACCGCCCCCTTCTGAAACTACCGGTATAGGTGATGATAAGATGAATCCGCACGACCAATGGACAGTGCCGTACATGAATGGGCCCACTACCTATTACTGTTGGCTCTCTGCTCGTGACAAGAAAATGCGAAGGTTAGATGATTTCGCAGACCTAACTGACAGTGCCGTAGCTGGGTCCACCGTAACCTACTGTTTAGCTCTCTTCCTTTGTTGCACAGAATGTGTGCCCCACCAACTGCACACCCTGTGCCCCGTTTTGCCCTCCACCGCTTGGACCCCTTGCACCGGTACATAAATAAACATGAACCTCTCGCACTCACATCTATTTGCTACGCACTTGCTGCCTGCGCGACCTGCGTGCCACAAAACTCTTCAGTAATGCGTTCAAGCCACAAGCACGCGTCCTCAAAGCTGGGCCGCTGCTGTGGGTCCTGCCGCAGGCACTGCTCTGCCAGCGTCACGTAGCCAGCTGGCAGCGGGCCCGCCCCCGTCTTCATCCACGTGGGCCCGATCCCCCGGCCCAGTCACAGCCCCTGTCGGACCCCCGCCACCCTCCCAAGGCTGCTTCGCCCCCGCTTCAGGCCACACCAGCAGCTCCGCCGGCAGCGCCTCCGCCTCCTCCGGCGGCACGAAGGCCTGCTGCGCCAGCCAGGTGCGCACGGCGCCGCCCTCCGGCTGCAACAGCAGCTCCGGCAGCGGCGCGCCCGCCGCCACCTCCCACAGCAGCACGCCGTACGCGTACATGTCGGATGCGGGGGTGCACCTGCCGTACCGCACTACCTCGGGGGCAACGTACAGGCCACTGCGCCTGCGCAACAATTGGTACAGATCTTAAACATTTGTTCACAATGTAGTGCTGAACCAGCACTACAGCACTGCTGATGCCGCCGTAGTAACGAGTCGTGTCACTGCTGTGGGCGCCACTGCCTTATGAGCATACTGTCCATTCCTGCGATGTGCCCCTCTCATGGCAACTTGCAGCCGTGAGCAGCAACGCTGGGGGCTACAGGCCAATACCGTGCATACCAGCACACGTCATGCCATTCCTATTTCGTGCGTCGCACCTAGCACAGGCGCATCACACGCAGGGCAGTACGAGGTGTCAAGCCGACTCACCCCGCCGTTTCGCTTGCATGCGTTGCGCCCTCCGGCAGCCTCCTGGAAAGCCCGAAGTCCGCCACCTTGGCCGTAAAATCCAACGCACGACTGCTGTCAGTGCTGTCGACACCCGCTGCCTCCCCTGCGTCCCCGCCCCTCCTCCGCACCGTCCGCAACTGCAGCAGCACGTTTGCGGAGGACAGGTCGTTCCACAGCACGCCGTGGCGGTGCAGGTGCGCCGACCCACGGGCCACGTGCAGCGCCAGCCGCAGGGCCGCGGCAGGGTGCAGGGCACGTGGCCAGGGCCCGCCGCCCCTGCGCGCCAGGCGGCCCGCCAGCAGGCTGTCGCGCAGGCTGCCGCCCGTGCACAGCTCCTGAACCAGCGTCAGCTTCCACACCTGAACCTGAGCACCCGCACCAGTTGGCGTGGGGGGCCCATCGGAGCGGCTGAAGCCCTGGCTTGCGTTGCCTGGCTGCTGCTCCTGCCATTCGGCCGGCTGCGGAGCCGGACCAGGTACTGCACGGGCCGTCGGAGCACTGGGCATAGCTGCATCGTTGCATCCGCCACCACGTGTCGCTGTCGCTGCTGCGCCCTCCCTTGATCCCGTTCGCGCGTCCCCATGCACTGCACACGTGCCTTCTGATGAGACGTTCTCCATGGCAGCCGCGGTTGCTGCGTTGTGCTGAATGTAGCAATTTGCTCCTCTGCCGGACCTGCCTGCTGTACCCACCTCGTCTCCCAGCCCTTGCTGGTTTACCTCCTGCGCCTCCCCCTCCGGCCCCTGCACGTACGTGGCGTAGGTGGCCACCACGTGGGGGTGCGACATGGCGCTGGCGATGGAGCCCTCGGCCAGCGCCGAGTGCAGAGAGGGGCCGTGCCATGTGGCGCCGCTGAGGGAGCCCTGAAGGGCAAGGGCAGGTTGCAAGCACACAGCAGTAGTTTGGTTAGGGCATGAGCTGGTGCAGCGTGCTCTGGTACATTTTTTGTGTGGACACGCCTGGGGGCCCACAGCGCAGGCGAGCGCCGAAAGGGTCAACGTGTCAGGAGGGTGGCGTGGCAGGAGGTCAATGCACACCAACCATGCGGCATGTACGCATATTATAATCATGTCAAACAGAACAATAGTATAAGTCAAGTCAAGTCCAGTCAAACAGAAGTACAGAATCACAATCCATAGCAACTACGAAAAACAACACGCAGGCTTCATCATCATGTCATTTGCTTGGCGAATACAGCCTTCAAGTGCGCGCATAGCTGCCAACGCCTCCTGCCTCCTGGCCTGTGCATGGCGCTCTTGCCCTAACCCCGTCCGCAACCACCCACGCCCCGTGCTGCCCTTACCCCCAGCCTCTGCACCAGCACGCTCTTGACCGCCACGTCCAGCCCCCGCCACTGCCCCGCGTACACCACGCCCTGCGCGCCGCGACCTAGCTCGCGCAGCAGCACAAGAGGAGGGGTGCTGACGCCATTGCTGTTCCTGTCACTGCTGATGCCGTGGCCAACACTCCTGCGGGATTGGCTCCCTCTCTTGCCGCGTCCGCTAGCCGCCGCTAGCGCAGTCGGGAAGCCATTTGCAGCTTCCGTGGCTGCTTCCACTTCAGATATGTCGCCGCCGCTGGTAAACGCTGCCCCAAGGTCCAGGCTCAGGTCGCTATCCCCCTCGACATGTGCCACATCAGAGCTCCCCGTGTGCACCATCCCCAGGCCTGAACTGAGCACACTAGCCGACTTGCCGCTCCCAGTGTCGCCTTCAGAGTGCAAATAGGTGGAGCGCGTGCCGCTGTCCAGCTTGCATACACCTCCGGTCGTACCCCACAGAGTCGCCGGCTCGAAGGCACCGTACCCAGCGCCCGGCAGCCTGTGGGCTTTTCGTTGCTTAGGCAGCTCGGTCGACAGCTGCTGCTGCTGCTCTTGCTGCTGCTCCAACACCAGCTGTCGGTTGCGCTCCACAAACAGGCGCATCGACACGAGTTGGCGCAGCACCGCCGGAGACGACGGAGGCTCACGCTGCTCTGTGTACGTGTCTCCGCCTGCAGTCCCCATGCCCTCCTGCCCCAGCTGCTGAGCACCACCCAGCTCGCAGCCCCCCGTTTTGGCTTGGGCCTGCCCCCGACGACGGCGCAACAGCCAAATTCCAACTCCCGCAACCGCTCCAACCAACACTGCCGCACAGCCAATCGCCAGCGTTACCACCACGCCCAGGGGCAGAGGCGGCCTGCTGCTGCCTTTACTGGCAGCGGGGCCGTTATCCACCTCTCCGGGCTGACCGTCTCTGCCTGGTGCCGGCGCCCTCGGAGGCCCCACAAGCCCAGGGGGTGGCTGAGGCACCGCCACTGGTGGCACACGTACCCACGGCGGGCTGGTGCTTCCCGGGTCCCCGTCGTCCGTGCCTGTGCCGTACGCCACGGGCAGGTCCAGGTCGGGCAGCTGCAGCGAGAGCGGTGTGGGGCCAGGCAGCTGCGAGGTGAGGGTGACGTTGGTCCCCATCAGC
Source organism: Chlamydomonas sp. KOR1 (assembly GCA_036984285.1). NCBI lineage: Eukaryota > Viridiplantae > Chlorophyta > Chlorophyceae > Chlamydomonadales > Chlamydomonadaceae > Chlamydomonas > Chlamydomonas sp. KOR1. Next base: position 417,282 of record BQMZ01000206.1, read on the forward strand.
CCGCACCACACGAACTGGTCAAACACCAGGCGCAGGCCCGCGGGCAGGGCGGGTGGGGGGCCTGTTGTGTCCTGCAGCAGCTGCTGCAGCGTCCCTGCCCCTCCCGCCAGCCGCGAGCCGTCCAGCATCAGCTGCAGCTGCTCCACCAGGCCGGGGTGTGCCGCGTGGCGCGTGGCGTTGGTGGCCCACGCCCACGCCAGCAGCAGCAGCTCCCGCTCGGGCACCACCAGCTGCACGGACTGCAGCAGCACGTAAGGCACGTCCACGGGGGACTGCACGCCGCCGCTGCTGCTGCTGTTGTTGTTGTTGTTGTCACCCCCGCTCCCACCACCTGCGCCCGCTTGCTGCAGCCTGGCCCGCACGGCCTGCACCACCGCCGCCCGGTCCAGCTGCAGGAACCACACGCACGAGGTCACATTCGTCAAAGAGGAGGGCAGGCCGCCAAGGTAGTCAATGCCAGCGGCGGCTACGCCTGCCGCTGCTGTCTCCCCTGCTGCCGCTGCTTCTGCGGCGCCCTCATCTCCCACACGTACGACCTGCGGCACCTGCCGCAGACCCCCGCCGGCTGCAACCCGCACAACCCTGACACCATCCCTTGCCAGGCTCTCCGTAAGCAAGCGTCTCTCCGATGCATTCTCCGGCGGCTGCCAGGCAGATAAGCGCGGAGGGGCAGGCGGCGAGGGAGTCCATACGTACGGCCCCGCTGCCGGCAGGTTGATCAGCACCAGGTGCCGTACGGTCAACGACACGGGCTCGGTCAACAGGCCCCGCAGCCCCGCAGCCTGCCGCTCCTGCCGTATGCTCTCCACGATAAGCAGCAGCAGGTCTGGCGAATCCCAGGTGCTGAGGGCGAGCGACATCGGCTCCCGCTCCAGAACCACGGCGCTGGGGAGGCCCGCGAGGTCCAGGGTTCGAACCGCAACAGGGTCGCCCAGAATCAGCGTGCCAGGGAGCTGCACCACCGCCTGGTCGCGTTGGCAGCCGGACGTGCCGTCGCAGCTACGCAGCTGTACGTCCCTCTGCAGTACGGTGCCGTACTTTGTAACTCCTGCCAAGAAATACAGGCGTATGAGCTCGGTTGAGTCCATAACGCCTCTTAGACCGATGGCATACAGGCGTTGCAGCAGTGGAGTCATCAACTGTCCTTGCCGCCAGGAGCTAGCAGGAGGCTTGCGTTGAGAAGGGGACGGTGGTGGGGACGCGTCCTGGGGACTTCCCCGAATCGCTTTGCTGTAGGCTGACCTAATCATTCGCTTGACCAGCTCAGCCTCTTGCGCCCCGGGACCAGGCGCCAGCGCACACAGAGGGGTGGAGGGTGCAGATGGCAGCCTCAGACCGCCGTGCAGTGCCCCAGCCTGCGGATGCTCGGCGCGCGCCTGCGGGTCTTGCCGGTTGCCCCAAGCGCCACTGCTGTCCGGCTGCTGCTGCTGCTGCTGTGGATACTGCTGCTGAAACGGCAGCGAAGGCACCGACAGGGGTGGCTGCAGCGGCGGCTGTGGCCAGGCCACAGGGTCGGGGGCCTCCACAAGCAGGGCATCGCGAATCTCCAGCGAATACCCCATATTCGTCAGCCGTTGGGCCAGCACGCAGCTGCTGCATCCGGGAACCTGCAGGGCCGTAAGACACGTGCAACAGACTTAACACGCACCCGTGGCTGTGCGCCCGCACCAATGCCGAGAGCGCAGGCCAAAATTCGTACTAATCCCAGTTACCGCTGTAAGTGAACAGCACTCGAGGTTGCACATTAACGAGCTTACACCGAACGTTCAGTCCCGCTATTCCCGTAACGCAATGCTCACCGCTGCAAGTTCTTGCTCAAGAAATAGTGTGCCGCTGTCCGTAAGACACGCCTCCGCACTGTCGCCACCGCTTCCTTCCGGCGACGGCAGCACCACCAATCGCTCCAAGTCCGGGTTGCGTGCATCGCGCCAGAACGCCATCTCCTCGGCCGGCAGCTCCACCGTCACGTTGGTCACAGACAACAGCGGGTCTGCCGCCCTGCCTAGCTGGGACCACAGCACCGGTGCGAACCACATGGGCAGGCGCAGCAGGGCCTCCGGGTACCTCTCCGGCGGGCCCAGCGGCAGCCCCCGCAGCGTCAGGTGCTGCAGCCGCAGCGACCCCGCGTCCTGCACACCCCACAGCGAGCTGCTGCCGGACAGCTCCAACGCCGAGGAGCGGTCGGGCAGGCCGCCAAGCACCACGGTGCCACGTGTGATGTGCTGCACACTCCTATCCAGCACGGGTACAATGACTACGCCGCTGCTGCTGCTGCTGCTGCCGCCGTCATTTCGGTTCTCGGGAGATTCGCTCGCAGGTGGACGACTGAGGCGTACTGTTCCTTGGACCCAAAGATACAAGGGGGTGGCGACTGGTGTACCGTCTGCAGGGCTTTCTTCCCAAGCGCGGATGCTATCCAATATCTCCTCCCCACTGCGTGTTATCGCTGCGGTGCAGGGCGCTGGAAGCTGCCTGCCGCTGCAAGTGAGAAGTACACGGTCTGCTGATAGGGAGCTGGTGGTGTAGGAGTGGACCAGTAGGGAGGTGGGCGTGACGGTGAAGTTGGGGGTGGGGGCAGCGCGGCAGGCCAGGTCCTGGTGCAGGGCTAGGGACACGCAGGACAGGGTGGTGATGGTGACGGAGGACAGCTGCAGCCGGGCGCCGGGGCTGAGGCGGATGGCAAGGAGGGAGAGGAAGGAGGCGGCGGGGAGCGGGTAGGGGGCTGTGGGCAGCTGGGCGGCTGTGAGGGTCAGGTTGTAGAGGGAGAGGGTGCCGTTGGGGGGAACGACCAGGGAGGACGGGGCAAGGCGGGATAGGTCCATCTGGGGCAAGGAGGTGGTGGTGCTGCTGGTTGTGGTGGCATTGGTGTGCTCAGGTGGGAACGGAAAAACAGCATTGCTGCTGCTAAGGTCGCAGCATGTGGGCTGCAGTACTGCGGTGGCTGAGGCACCAATCAAGGTCGTGTGGAGGGGCAGGGTGGCGGGGGGACCTGGCTGCAGGGTGACGGTGGAATTGGGTGCCAGAAAGGCGCACGAGGAGCTTGCATGGGGCTGGCCTGGGTCCGATGTCATGGAGCAGGTTTGTAGGAATGCGGTCAGGGCATCCGGCGTGGGCTGGCTCGGGAGGGCGGCGCCCAGGCCTAGGGTGCCCGCGCAGCAAACGACGAGCAGAAGCGTGTATGCTGTACGTAATGTGCTTAAGAAGCACAGACACATTATAACCACAATGTATGTTGTCCTGCAACCGCGCTAGGGCTGCCAGGGTCAACTCCATGTGCATCGCATATTTGCAGTAGCCCGTCGCCACTTTGAAGAGCCAGTAACGTTATGTGCGGAGAGCGTTTGTGATATACGCGATACAAAAAGCCGAGGTTCAGCTTTGGTCGCCGCGACAGACGCTGACAACTTTCGTGCACACCGTAATGTTGCTATAGGTCGCAACATGCCTCCAAATGTAATGTAAGTGTACGTTGAGTAGATAAGGAAAGTTGCAGGAGGCAAATGCAGCGCCCAGTTGTACGGCCGTACGGTCCGGCGCCTTGTTTTGCCTCCACGCCATGCCACGCAATCAGCCCACAGGGGCCCCTGGTAGCCATACCGTAAACAATGAAGCCAGCCGTGCGCAAACCAGGTACGTGCCGGAGGAACATGAAGCAAAGAGCGACCATGGGCAACTTCCCAGCAGCACCCCTGTGCCAGCCAGCAAAAGAACGTTTGCGTTTGACCTGCCAGCCGAGCGCCGCAGTACCGCAAGCAGCCGTGCTTAGAGCTTAATCCGAGCCCAAGCTACGCGGGTCGCAGTACGAGGTTTACTACTTGTTAACCCCCTCTCTACTTGCCGTACAGGCAGCCGGCGAGAGGTGTACAGCGGTACGTACGCCCCCAGCTGGGCGTAGGTGAGCACAAAGGCCCGCCGGTTGTACCCCGAGCCCACCGCTATACGGGTTGGAACGACGATGTGCCTGCCAGCATCTGCAACATGCAGCCCCACGTGGCCCCATCGCATTGCTGGCGCCCACCAGCTCCTGCCGTACTATGGACCCATGGGACCGCCGATACCGTACGCGCCAGCGGGATGCAAGCACAACGACGCCCCGCTGCTCGTAAAATAATTAGCAAGCAAGGAACATCTTACGGCTTAGGGCTTCAGGCCTGAGCTGAGGCCACGTCTACAGTCTTGGTCCCCTTCCAGAGCCTAGCCCCATCCCGCTTGATACTTTGCATGCATGGGCCAGGGCCAACGAGGCTGCACGTTCAGTGTTTCGATCTTCCGTGGGGGGTTTCGGATGACACGTCGAACAGTGTTCCAGCCTTATTTGGCGGAAAATTCCCACCGCTCATAATTTCCGAGCCTTTCGGTCTGGATATCCTGACAATCGTACATTTTCCAGGATTTCTGGGCCAAGCCTGGGGGCAAAACCTCTTGAAAATCCTGATTCGGTCAGAATTCTGCCTCGAATAATCCTGGCAAGCAGCCCAAATGGCCACCAAAATCATGATAATCCTGAAGACCGGGACACTGACGTCGAAACAGGTGCCTCTCTGGAACCCAAGTTTCGGATGGGGGGGCCAAAATGTTGCTCCGCCCCCCCAAACCCCCCCGTTTCACCCGATCGGGACCCCTCACAGGCCCGTGTCTTTCGGATATGGGCTCCGTTGACTTTCGGAGAAAACGAGCCAATAATGCCCCTGGTTCGACCCAACCTGACCCAACCGATGAAGATCGAAACGCTGTGCACGTTGCAGCATGTCACCCCGCCAACATGCTACCAGCACCAACACTTCGCATTCGCAAGACACAACTCCATCAAAACCAAGCTTCGTCCAAGACCGGCGCGATATTGATTTAGACTGGAAACAAACTGCAGCAAACACCGCAGGAGCCTGACCCAGCAGTTGACAGTTGGCTATGCAGAAAAGTCTCCCCGTAATGCTTCAAGGCCAGTCCTGCATCACGTGACATTGCAATTTGAACGACATCAAGACACCGCCCCCTTCTGAAACTACCGGTATAGGTGATGATAAGATGAATCCGCACGACCAATGGACAGTGCCGTACATGAATGGGCCCACTACCTATTACTGTTGGCTCTCTGCTCGTGACAAGAAAATGCGAAGGTTAGATGATTTCGCAGACCTAACTGACAGTGCCGTAGCTGGGTCCACCGTAACCTACTGTTTAGCTCTCTTCCTTTGTTGCACAGAATGTGTGCCCCACCAACTGCACACCCTGTGCCCCGTTTTGCCCTCCACCGCTTGGACCCCTTGCACCGGTACATAAATAAACATGAACCTCTCGCACTCACATCTATTTGCTACGCACTTGCTGCCTGCGCGACCTGCGTGCCACAAAACTCTTCAGTAATGCGTTCAAGCCACAAGCACGCGTCCTCAAAGCTGGGCCGCTGCTGTGGGTCCTGCCGCAGGCACTGCTCTGCCAGCGTCACGTAGCCAGCTGGCAGCGGGCCCGCCCCGTCTTCATCCACGTGGGCCCGATCCCCCGGCCCAGTCACAGCCCCTGTCGGACCCCCGCCACCCTCCCAAGGCTGCTTCGCCCCCGCTTCAGGCCACACCAGCAGCTCCGCCGGCAGTGCCTCCGCCTCCTCCGGCGGCACGAAGGCCTGCTGCGCCAGCCAGGTGCGCACGGCGCCGCCCTCCGGCTGCAACAGCAGCTCCGGCAGCGGCGCGCCCGCCGCCACCTCCCACAGCAGCACGCCGTACGCGTACATGTCGGATGCGGGGGTGCACCTGCCGTACCGCACTACCTCGGGGGCAACGTACAGGCCACTGCGCCTGCGCAACAGTTGGTACAGATCTTAAACATTTGTTCACAATGTAGTGCTGAATCAGCACTACAGCACTGCTGATGCCACCGTAGTAACGAGTCGTGTCACTGCTGTGGGCGCCACTGCCTTATGAGCATACTGTCCATTCCTGCGATGTGCCCCTCTCATGGCAACTTGCAGCCGTGAGCAGCAACGCTGGGGGCTACAGGCCAATACCGTGCATACCAGCACACGTCATGCCATTCCTATTTCGTGCGTCGGACCTAGCACAGGCGCATCACACGCAGGGCAGTACGAGGTGTCAAGCCGACTCACCCCGCCGTTTCGCTTGCATGCGTTGCGCCCTCCGGCAGCCTCCTGGAAAGCCCGAAGTCCGCCACCTTGGCCGTAAAATCCAACGCACGACTGCTGTCAGTGCTGTCGACACCCGCTGCCTCCCCTGCGTCCCCGCCCCTCCTCCGCACCGTCCGCAGCTGCAGCAGCACGTTTGCGGAGGACAGGTCGTTCCACAGCACGCCGTGGCGGTGCAGGTGCGCCGACCCACGGGCCACGTGCAGCGCCAGCCGCAGGGCCGCGGCAGGGTGCAGGGCACGTGGCCAGGGCCCGCCGCCCCTGCGCGCCAGGCGGCCCGCCAGCAGGCTGTCGCGCAGGCTGCCGCCCGTGCACAGCTCCTGAACCAGCGTCAGCTTCCACACCTGAACCTGAGCACCCGCACCACCTGCCGTGGGGGGCCCATCGGAGCGGCTGAAGCCCTGGCTTGCGTTGCCTGGCTGCTGCTCCTGCCATTCGGCCGGCTGCGGAGCCGGACCAGGTACTGCACGGGCCGTCGGAGCACTGGGCATAGCTGCATCGTTGCATCCGCCATCACCCATCGCTGTCGCTGCTGCGCCCTCCCTTGATCCCGTTCGCGCGTCCCCATGCACTGCACACGTGCCTTCTGATGAGACGTTCTCCATGGCAGCCGCGGTTGTTACGTTGTGCTGAATGTAGCAATTTGCTCCTCTGCCGGACCTGCCTGCTGTACCCACCTCGTCTCCCAGCCCTTGCTGGTTTACCTCCAGCTCCTCCCCCTCCGGCCCCTGCACGTACGTGGCGTAGGTGGCCACCACGTGGGGGTGCGACATGGCGCTGGAGATGGAGCCCTCGGCCAGCGCCGAGTGCAGAGAGGGGCCATGCCACAAACCGCCACCTGTACGCGAGCCCTGGGGGCGGGGCACAAGTGCAGAAGAGGCCGTACGTCAGGAAGAATGGACGGAACGTAAAAGAAGTGTGTGGAGCGTATTGCACGTGGACGAAACGTTATGCAAGCGGGCCCTGTATGCCGATTGTGTGTGCGGGCAGGCACCTTGGCATACGTGGCGGGGTGCACCCGTACGCAGTAATGCGGGTACGTCAAACAAACAGCAGTAGTGCAGCATGGAACCGGGAGTCCAGAAGCTAGCAGCACGTTGTTCGAGGTCCCCCGTTGCCCGTGTTCTGCCCGCAACCTGTGTTGCACTTACCCCCAGCCTCTGCACCAGCACGCTCTTGACCGCCACGTCCAGCCCCCGCCATCGCCCCGCGTACACCACGCCCTGCGCGCCGCGGCCCACCTCACGCAGCAGCACAAGCGGGTGGCCGCTGCTGCTGCTATTCTTGTTATGCTCTTCGCCGCCGGCTGTTCCACCGTTGGAACTACCAGCTGTCGCGGTCGGCCCTGCCATGGCTCTCATGAAAAGGCCGCTGGTGGGCTCCGTGGATGCTGTCATGTCAGCGCCTCTGCCACTGGAAGGCGCTGCTGTAAGGTCCAGGCTGAGGCCAAGGCTACTGCCCGCCTCATCCTGCGCCACCACCAGCAGTGCACTGGGCAGATTGGCCGAGCTGCCGCTCCCAGTGCCGCCTTCGGTGGTACTGCTCCTTCCCAGTACATGACCGCTGCCCAGCTGATGTGCACCGCCTGACACCCGCTGCTGCACAGGCATCGGCGCAGGTGCGGCAGACGCCGATGGCCGTGCTTCCCTGCTTGTGCCGCTCGGTCCTCTGTAAGGCGCTTCCCGCTGCTGCTTCTGCTGCTGCTGCTGCCGCTGCTGCTGCTGCTCCGGCCCGCCGAGCACCAGCTGCCGTTTGCCCTCGATGTTGAGCCGCAGCACTGCCATCTGCCGCAGCACCCATGGAGGCACACGGGGCCTCGGCGGATGACCCACCCGAGGCACCTGTGTTTGCTCATGCGCCACGCTCTGTTCCTGGTAGGACAGAGCGTTGGGGCCGGTCCCCTGCTGTTGCCCGCTGCGAGCGCCCCCATCCGCCCCAAAAGCCCCTCCTCCCTTGTCCCCGACCTGTTTCTCTGAAGACCCAAAACAGCCACCTGCACCTGCACCGTAACCCACAATGAGCTCCAGTCCCAACTTGCCTCGGTCCATGGTAGCTCGTTTGCGCCGGACAATGAGCACAGCCACCATGCAGATTCCAAGCAGGATTGCTGCACAGCCCACCGCCAGCCCGACCGCCAGGCCCAGGGGCACGGGCATCGCCCCTCTGCCCTTTCCGCCACCGCTCACATCAGCTATGCCTGGCTGCTGCACGCTCCCATTGCTGCTTCCCGGATCCAGAGGCAAAGCCGCGACCGCTCCTTCCCCCGACGGACCCAGCCCACCGGGCCCCACCGCTGCCGGTGCACCTGGGGAGCCCGCCTGGTCCCCCGCTCCTGCACCAGGGGATGGCGGCGGCCCCAGCAGCACAAACGGGGGCCCACTAGGCACTCCAGGAGCTGCTGCCTCTCCGTCCTGCAGAGGCCCGGGAGCAATCCCCACGTTGTCGCCCCTGCCAGTGCCGTACGACACCGGCAGGTCCAGGTCGGGCAGCTGCAGCACGAGGTGTGTGGGGCCGGGCAGCTGCGAGGTGAGGGTGACATTGGTCCCCAGCAGCCCGCACCACACGAACTGGTCAAACACCAGGCGCAGTCCTGCTGGCAAGGCAGGAGCGGACCCGCCGGGACCGGCTGTTGGGCCGTGCAGCAGCTGCTGCAGCTCTGCCTCCACCCCTCCCGCCAGCCGTGAGCCGTCCAGCATCAGCTGCAGCTGCTCCGCCAGGCTGGGCTGCTCTGCGTGGCGGGTGGCGTTGGTGGCCCACGCCCACGCCAGCAGCAGCAGCTCCCGCTCGGGCACCACCAGCTGCACGGACTGCAGCAGCACGTAAGACACGTCCACAGGAGACTGCACGCCGACGCCGGTGCTGCTGCTGCTGCTGCTGTTGCCACCCCCGCTCCCACTGCCCGTGCCCCCTTGCTGCAGCCGGTCCTGCACGGCCCGCACGACCGCCGCCCGGTCCAGCTGCAAGGACCACACACATGAGGTAAGGTTGGCCAGCAAGGGTGCCAGGCCGCCAAGGTAGTCCGCATCACGAGTTGCTGACCCTAATGCTCCCGCCCCTCTGGCGGCGTCAGATTCTTCGCCTGAGGGTTGCGGTGCCTGCCGCAGACCCCTGCCGGCAACCCGCACATCCCCCGCACCAATTGCGTTCGGGCTCTCTGTTGGGAGAATGGTCTCAGGATCCTCCTCCAATAATGCCCAGGCAGCAAACTGTCTTTCATATGGAGGATAAGGAGGTCTAGGTGGCGGCAAGACCCGCACGAACGGCCCTGCTGCCGGCAGGTTGATCAGCACCAGGTGCCGTACGGTCAACGACACGGGCTCGGTCAACAGGCCCCGCAGCCCCGCAGCCTGCCGCTGCTGCCGAACGGTTTCGATGAAAGGCAGGAGGACTTTCAGATTAACCTCGGAGCTAGGCCACATACTGGAGGAGCGGGTCAACGGCTCCCGCTCCAGAACCACGGCGCTGGGTAAGCCTGCCAGGTCCAGGGTTCGAGTCCTGACGGGATCACCAAGTAGGAGCGTGCCAGGCAGGTCAATGACCGCCTGACTGCGTAGGAAGTTGTAGGTGTCGGAGTAGCTGTTGCGGGTGTCGACTTGAGCATCCTTGGCAAGTACGGTGGCAAAGGTTGTAGGACCCAGATGGTCCCCCCTTCTGATATGACCGTCGGGAATGAAGAGGTGAGAAAGGTCGTCCGGGTACAAGAAGCCCACAACACCGCTGGGAAAAAGGTGGCGTAGCAGCGGAGGCGGAAAGGGTCCTTGCCACCAGTGGCCAAGAGACGGCGTGGATGGAATGGAGGAGGGTGATGGGAACGCGCTTGGGGGGCTTAGAAAATTTAGGGCATCAAGTTCATTCTGGATACTTAGCTGGTAGAGGAACTCCGCCTCTTGCATCCCTGGACCAGGCGCCAGCGCACATAGTGGGGCGGAGGGGGCGGGTGGCAGTCGCAGGCCGTCGTGCAGTGCCCCCGCCTGCTGCTCCAGCTCCTCTGCATGCCCTTGCTGACTTTGCTGGTTGGTCAAAGCACCAGTACTGCTGTCCTGCTGAGGCTGTGACAGCAGCAGAGGCGGCACAAGCAGGGTGTCGCGAATGACCAGCGGCCTCAAATATCTTCGGTTCGTCAGCTCCACAAGCAACATGCAGTTGCTGCATCCGGGAACCTGCAGGGCCGTAAGACACGAGCAAATCGAGAGCGTCAATGCATCCGTGGCCATGCGGCCGCACGATCGAGCCGCATCCAGCCAATCCAATGCTACGCTACACTCCCATCAAGAACAAAGATGCATACACCACAAATTCAGCCCTTTGGCGCTCTTCACACATGTGAACATTACTACTCACCGTGGCAAACCCTTGCACATCGTAAAGTATGCGGCTGTCCGTGATACACGCCTTCACACCGATGTCATCTGGCCCTCCTGGCAACGCCCCCATGCGCTGCGAGTCGCCATAAGGTGCATTGCGCCAAAACGCAACCTCCTCGATCGGCAGTTCCACCGTCACGTTGACCACAGCCAGCTGCGGTTCATCCCACCTGATTTCACTTGTGCTGGGCACCCAGGTCAACGGCAACGGCGGCACAGACCACATGGGCAGGCGCAGCAAGGACTCCGGGTACCTCTCTGGCGGGCCAAGCGGCAGCCCCCGCAGCGTCAGGTGCTGCAGCCGCATCGCCCCATTGCCCTGTACGTCCCACAGCGAGCTGCTGCCGGACAGCTCAAGCACCGAGGAGCGGTCGGGGGGGCCGCCAAGCACCATGGTGCCACGCGTGATTGGCAGCAAAGACATGCCCGGAAGCACATTCTCCACCTCCTCCCAAACACTTATGTCCGATGGAGCTTCATCCTTCGCCTCTCCTCCGCTGCTGCTTCTGGCTCGAGCCACAAGCCAGCTTAGCTGGATAGTGCCTTCCACGTACAGGTACAGCGGGACTGGCAGTGAGTCCCTCGCCTGCTCCCATGCCCACGCTGCCCTAAGCACCTCCACCCCACTGCGCACCACTGCTGCTGAGCACGGGGCTAGCAGCTGCCTGCCGCTGCACGTCAGCAGCACGTCTTGTGCGGACAAGGAAGTGGTGGTGTAGGAATGGACCAGCAGGGAGGTTGGCGTGACGGTGAAGTTGGCGGTTGGGGCGGCGCGGCAGGCTAGGTCCTGGTGCAGGACCAGGGGCGCACAGGACAGGGTGGTGATGGTGATGGAGGACAGCTGCAGCCGGGCGCCGGGGCTGAGGCGGATGGCAAGGAGGGAGAGGAAGGAGGTTTCGGGTAGCGGGTAGGGGGCTGTGGGCAGCTGGGCGGTGGTGAGGGCCAGGTTGCGCAGGGAGAGGGTGCCGTTGGGGGGCACGACCAGGGAGGAGGGGGCGAGGCGGGATAGGTCCAGTTGGGGAAGGGAAGTGGCGGTGCTGTTGATTGTGGCAATGCTGCGCTGAGGCGAGAACGTGAAAGGCACAGTGTTGTCGCTAGGGTCGCAGCATGAGGCTGGCAGGAAGCCTGATGCGGGGCCACCGATGAGGGTGGTGTGGAGGGGTAGGGTGGCTGGGGGACCCGGCTGCAGGGTAACCGTGGAGTTGGGGGCCAGAAAGGCGCACGAGGAGCTGTGGTAGGCATACGCTGGGTCCACTGTTGCAGCTGCTGGGCAGTCCTGTAGGGATGCGACCAGGGCGGCCGGCGTGGGCTGGTTGGGAAGAAGGATGGCGCCCAGGGCCGCGGCCGCGGTGCACGCGCAAGAGGCGACGAGCAAAAGCGCGTACATGGCCTGTATCATAACTGATAACGTGCGTATGCGCATAAAGCAATGGCGTATCGTATCCTGCGGCCGCGCTGAGTTAGGCTGCTGCGTGCATCGCATTATTACTTGCACGAAGGCGAACTACTCCTCAACCGCGAGAACTAGTATGTGCAAAGAGCGCTTTTACGTTTTAGAGAACAACATTAGAGGTTTTTGTGGTCCACCTCTTGGCTGTCGCGAAAGTGTAAAGAGTTTTACGACGTGTACACTGTCAAGGCAGGGCACAATATGCATAGTGAGGAAATACAGATGTACATGACTGAGTCAAGTAGGAAGAGTGCAATCAGGAAAGCGAGGCGGATACACTACACATGCGGTACAGCTGTTCCCAGCCCGCCACGAGGCTCCCAGCAAGAGTCTTCCTCACCTGGTTTCCCAGCACCATCGTTATGTGCCGCACAGGCATGTAGAGTACACGCCCCCAGGTTGCTGGTCGCAGATGCCCGCCTACCGTATTGTACCTGAGCCCACCACCAATGGTTGACACAGGTTGACACGACGACGTGCCTACCCTCCACAGCCCACGCGGCCCACGCGCTCTCGGCCCACGCGCGCTCCTGCTGCACTTGGAAATCCAAGTACAAAAGCCCAACAAATCCCCCGTCGCTCCCAGAAAACTAAACAGCTCACATGGCAGCTCGGCACCTAAGCTGAGGCCACGGCATCGCATGGCCCGGGCTGGCCCGGGGCCAACGCGGCCGCACGTCACACACCGCGCGCGTGCCACCCTCCAACATTGTAGTGATGTTAAGATCTATCAGGCCCAGTTGGGCGCGCCCGGAGAGCCAGGGGGCCATAAGGACGAGGAACACTGCTACCAACACACTTTGCGTCCGCAAAATTCAATGTCACCAGGCACACCCCATGCAGCACCATCGCAGGAGCCCCTTCCAGCAGCTGGCAGTTCAGTTCATCAAGCAGTCTGCCCGCTCAGTGCTGCAAAGTCCCTCTTGCATCGCGTGTCATGGCAACCTGACTGCACGTTCCTCCCATGTGAAAAGCAAAGGTACCGGAATGAGCTGATGGCTCCCCATAACCATCAAATACTGCCGTAGCTGGGCTCCCTAAGCCGTTATTCATTGCATGGCATCATTAACTTGCTGCACAGAACGCTTTCCTCCAGATACCGGCGGTGTACCAGTGGACATGGACCTCAAGCACTCCCCTGCACACAGTTGCTGCTTGCGCACCCTACTTGGCCCCAAATCCACCAACTACACGGTCCAACCACAAGCACGCGTCCTCAAAGCTGGGCCGCTGCTGTGGGTCCTGCCGCAGGCACTGCACTGCGAGTGCCACATAGCCGGCCGGCAGCGGGAGCCCTCCAATCCCATCCACCTCAGTATCACCACCCCCATCCGCCGCCCCCGCCGGCCCCCAGCTGCCCCTGCGCTGCCCCGCCCCCGGCCACGTCAGCAGCTCTACCGGCAGCGCCTCCGCCTCCTCCGGCGCCACGAAGGCCTGCTGCGCCAGCCAGCTGCGCACGGCGCCGCCCTCCGGATGCGACAGCAGCTCCGGCAGCGGCACGCCCGCGGCCACCTCCCACAGCAGAACACCGTACGCGTAGACATCGGAAGCGGGGGTGCACCTGCCGTACCGTACGACCTCGGGGGCAACGTACAGCCCGCTGCGCCTGGGGATTTGTTGGGCATTTCAGACCGTCTAAACAAAGCTGTGTGCATGGCAGGGCGTGGGCATTGTATCACGTGAAGCACAACAACGCAGCAGGCATATGTCGAAACACAAAGCCACACCGGCCCACCCTGCCGTTCCGCTTAATGTTTCGCGCCTAGCATAGTCGGATGACACGCACGCAGGGCAATACGATGAGCCACGCCAGCTTACCCTGCCGTGTCGCTCGCGTGCGTTGCGCCCTCCGGCAGCCTCCTGGACAGCCCGAAGTCCGCCACCTTGGCTACAAAGTCCAGCGCACCACTACTATCACTGCTACCACCTCCATCCGCCGCCTCCCCTCCCGCCCCTCCCCGCCCCCCAAGCTGCAGCAGCACGTTTGCGGAGGACAGGTCGTTCCACAGCACGCCGTGGCGGTGCAGGTGCGCCGACCCACGGGCCACGTGCAGCGCCAGCCGCAGGGCCGCGGCAGGGTGCAGGGCACGTGGCCAGGGCCCGCCGCCCCTGTGCGCCAGGCGGCCTGCCAGCAGGCTGTCGCGCAGGCTGCCGCCCGTGCACAGCTCCTGAACCAGCGTCAGCTTCCACACCTGCACCTGTGCACTTGCGACAGCTGGTGCACCTGGTGTCGGCAGCTGTGCTGATTGGCGCAGTGCTATCTGCGTGGCTTCGAGGCGCTCCACACCGCTCTGTTGCTGCACTGCGTCCGTTGGTTGCACCTCTTGGCAGGTCATTTGCTGCCCTGCACGTTCTGCACGTGCGCTGCTGCTGCTGCCAACCAGTGTCACAGTCCGGAGCCCTTCCCCACTCTGCGGCTCGTGCGAGCCTCTTATCGTTTCCAGGGCAGCTGCCCCTGTTGCGCTCTGACACCACAGCATGTCGGGACTGCCTGCTGCATCACCGCCCGGTCCCGCCTCCTCTGGCGCCTGTCGCTCCCCTTGCTGCCTCCCCACCTGCTCCTCCCCTCCGGCCCCTGCACGTACGTGGCGTAGGTGGCCACCACGTGGGGGTGCGACATGGCGCTGGAGATGGAGCCCTCGGCCAGCGCCGAGTGCAGAGAGGGGCCGTGCCAGGTGGCGCCGCTGAGGGAGCCCTGGGGGTACAGTCGCACATGTAAAGTTCAGGCCACGGGTCAGAAAGGATAAGGTTGCGGCCTATGGGGACCAGAAGCTAGAGCGCAGTGCTTGCGGGTGCGATGGCGCGCAGCCATGGGCCAGGTGGGCAAGGGGGGCGGCAGGGCGTGGGCCGGGCCGTGGGCCGTGGGCAGGTGGGCAAGGGGGGCGGCAGGGCGGCCGTGGGCAGGGGCAGGTGGGCAGGTGGGGGGCAGGGCGTGGGCCGTGGGCAGGGGCCAGGTGGGCAGGGGCAGGGCGTGGGCCGTGGGCAGCCAGGTGGGCAGGGGGGGGCAGGGCGTGGGCCGTGGGCAGGGGCCAGGTGGGCAGGGCGTGGGCCAGGTGGGCCGGGGCAGGGCGTGGCGAGGTGCGGCGCAGCCATGGGCCGTGCACACCAGGGCAGCATACGTGGGCCGTGCCAAACAGCATTACGGCACAGCACAGGACACTTGGCACGCCATCAGCATTGCGGTATGTTGCAGAGCGCCTGCTAAGGTGACGCCGTGCTCCAGGGCCTGCGCTGTGCTCACCCTGTGCCCAGACTGATGCCAGCACCATACTATAACGACATCTGCATTCATGCGCAACGCTGGTGCTTCACGTTTTGCGCTCACCCATAGCCATCCTTACCCCGAGCCTCTGCACCAGCACGCTCTTGACCGCCACGTCCAGCCCCCGCCACCGCCCCGCGTACACCACGCCCTGCGCACCGCGGCCCAGCTCGCGCAGCAGCACAAGCGGAGGGCCGCTGCTGCTGCCGCCGCCGCTGCCGCTGCCGCCGCTGCTGCTGTTGTTTCCGCTGTTGCTGCAGCCTGATCCTCCGCCGGCAGCCATGGTGCCGATGTAGCGACCAGCCATTGCGCTGGCTGCTGCCACGCCTCCCATGAAAAAACCGTTGGTAGTCTCCGCAGCTGCCATCGTTTCCGTCCCTCCACCGCTACAGGATGCTGCTGCAAGGTCAAGACTCAAGCTGCCGTCATGCTCATTCCGCGTTCCCGAGTACACTGCACTGGGCACACTGGCCGAGCTGCCGACCCCAGTGTTTGCTCCAAAGGTGCTGCTACTCCGCTCTTGACTGCTGCTAAGCTGGCACGCATTGCCCGAAGCCTGCTGCTGCAGAGGCTTCTGCACAGCGGTGCGTGACGCCACGAGCCGTGGCTCTTTGCTCACGCCGGCAGACTCTGTGTAATGGCTATCCGCCTGCGGCTGCTTCTGGTGCTGCTGCTGCTGCTGCACCTGCCCCAGCACCAGCTGCCGCTTGCGTTCCACGTTAAGCCGCAGCTCAGCCGTTCGCCGCAGCACCCACGATGGCGCGCGGGGGCTCAACGCGCCTCCCATTGAAGACGCAGGTGACTGCTCCTGCACCACGCTCTGCTGCTGGTGGGACAGAGTGCTGGGGCTGCTCCAATGCTGCTGCACCACGCTCTGCTGCTGGTGGGATAGAGCGCTGTGGCTGCTCCCCTGCTGCTGCACGCTGCTGCTGTGAGCACCCGCATCCGTCCCATGGCTGCCGCCCTCGCTGGCCCGGACCTGTTCCTCTGAAGCTCCATGGCAGGGAACTGCGCCCGCTCCAACCCCACAACCCGCCGGCACAATGCCAACATCCGGGTCCACCTTATCTGGCTCCCTGGCACCTCGTTTGCGCCTCATTAGTAGCACCACCCCTACGCACGCCCCAACAATGATAGCAGCACATCCCACCGCCAGTCCAACAGCCAGGCCTAGGAGAGGAGGCCTGGAGCTGCTGCCCCACCGCCTCCATTAGGTGCGAGTGGCTGTTGCGCGCTGTCAGTGCCCGGGTCAGAAGGCACACTGGGCCCTGCACCCGCCCTGGTAGGACCCTGGCCCCCGGGTCTTTCCACTGCTGCTGGAGCACCCAGGCCGCCGCCCGCAGGGTCCCCAGCCCCTGCTCCAGGGGATAACGGGCCCAACACCACCACCGGCGGCCCACCCACCACCAAGGTGGCAGCTTCCTCCCCTCCCTATTGTCGCCCAGGAGCACCCTTTTCGACATCGTCAGGGCCACCAGTGCCGTACGCCACGGGCAGGTCCAGGTCGGGCAGCTGCAGCGAGAGCGGTGTGGGGCCAGGCAGCTGCGAGGTGAGGGTGACGTTCGCCCCCAGCAGCCCGCACCACACGAACTGGTCAAACACCAGGCGCAGGCCCGCGGGCAGGGCGGGTGGGGGGCCTGTTGTGTCCTGCAGCAGCTGCTGCAGCGCCGCCTCTGCCCCTCCCGCCAGCCTCGAGCCGTCCAGCATCAGCTGCAGCTGCTCCGCCAGGCCGGGGTGTGCCGCGTGGCGCGTGGCGTTGGTGGCCCACGCCCAAGCCAGCAGCAGCAGCTCCCGCTCGGGCACCACCAGCTGCACGGACTGCAGCAGCACGTAAGGCACGTCCACGGGGGACTGCACGCCGCCTCCGGTGCTGCTGCTGCTGTTGCCACCCCCGCGCCCACCACTCGTGGCCCCTTGCTGCAGCCTGCCCCGCACGGCCCGCACCACCGCCGCACGGTCCAGCTGCAGGGACCACACGCACGAGGTCAGGTTGGCCAGCGAGGGGTGCAGGCCGCCAAGGTAGTCCGCATTCGGGTTGGCTCCTCCTTCTGCCTGTGCTGCCCCCGCCTGTGCCCCGCCCTCCACTGACCGCGGCGCCTGGCGCAAGCCCCTACTCAGCGTGCGCCTGTCGACGTGTGCAATTAGTCCCCGCCTGCGGCGCCCCACACCCCCACCACCTGAGGCGCCACGCTCAGGCGGGTTTTGGGCCCAGATGGGAGCAGGCGGGTTGGCAACCCGCACGAACGGCCCCGCCGCTGGCAGGTTGATCAGCACCAGGTGCCGTACGGTCAACGACACGGGCTCGGTCAACAGGCCCCGCAGCCCCGCCGCCTGCCGCTGCTGCTGTACAGTGTCGAGGAAGGGGAGTAGCACGTCTGGCCGGGGCCAGGTGCTGGGGGCGCGGGTCAACGGCTCCCGCTCCAGAACCACGGTGCTGGGGAGTCCTGCCAAGTCAAGGGTTCGCACTGCAACGGGGTCGCCAAGCAACAGCGTGCCCGGAATTTCGATGATGGACTGCTGTCGCAAGTAGTTGTACAGGTCGTTGTAAGCGTTCCGGTCGTCGAGTCGCGTGTCAGCCTGTAGCACTGTGCAGTAGTAGGACACCGCAAGGGGCTGGAGGGTGCGGGACAGGTCGAAGGGGTCAAGGTTGGCTGCGTAGGGGCTGATTTTGATGTTGCTTAACGACGGCGGCGACAGCAGAGCACGCTGAACACGTGCCAGCAGCACTTGCGGTGGGACCGCCCCTACACTGTCGCTGCCGTACTCCGCGTCTAGGAAGACTTTACTGATCATGTAGTCCAGCGCAATGACTTCCTGTGCCCCAGGGCCTGCCGCCAAAGAGCACAACGGAGAAGAGGGAGCGGCTGGGAGCCAGCAGGGGAGTCCTCCGCCTGGCCCGTGCCCAGCGTCCTGAGTCTCCTGATGGTCTTGCCAGCCTGCAGGCACACTGTCGCATACGCTACGGCTGCCCTGCTGCTCCGGCGCTGAGCCCTGCCGCGCAGGTTGCTGTTGCCACTGCTTCGGCGGTTGCCGCAGTGCGCTGTCGTACGAGGCTTCGGTGAGAAGGGTGTCTTGGATGTCCAGTGAGCCGCCCCGATTTGCAAACCGCCGCAGCAGCAGGCAGCTGCTGCAGTTTTGCACCTGCACAAAAGGGACCGCTGCAATCGGTTGCACATGCACGTGCGTCACATGGCATGGCAAGTTATGATGAAGCGGCGTAAGGTGCCAAATGCCAATGCGCAAATGGCAAATTGCTACGGCTGCATGGCATGTACCAGCAGTGCGCTCTTAAGCTTCTGGTTCCGGTGCTCTCTCATTGCAGCCGCACCACCTCTGCCCCTTTACGGCAAGCGCCCGTCTAACACGTGGACTCACCAGCACTAGCTGTTGCACTTCAAAGACTTGGCCGTCGTCAGTGACACAAGCGCCATCGCTGACCTCGATGCCGCTGCTGCTGCTGTTGGTGACAGTATCCTGCCCAAGGCCCGCAGACTGAACCAAAGGCTCGTAGTCTGGCGTCCGAGCACTCCGCCAGAATGCCATCTCCTCAGGAGGCAGCTCCACCGTGACGTTCCGCATATCCAACTTCGCACCCCTGCCAGCTCCCAGGATAATCCGCAACGCTGGCGCGAACCACATGGGCAGGCGCAGCAGGGCCTCCGGGTACCTCTCCGGCGGGCCCAGCGGCAACCCCCGCAGCGTCAGGTGCTGCAGCCGCACCAACCCCGCGTCCTGTATGCTGAACAGGGAGCTGCTGTCTGACATCTCCAACACCGAGGAGCGGTCGGGCGGGCCGCCAAGCACCACGGTGCCACGCGTGATGTGCTGCACACTCCTGTCTGGCAACTGGCTGTCAAAGCCGCTGCTGTCGGCGGCTGCACTGCTGCTGCTACTGCTGCTGCTGCTGCCATTTGGGTTCTCCGCATTACCGGCTGCAGGAGGACGATTGAGGCGCACTGTGGCTTGGACCCAAAGGTACAACGGCGGTACAGGCAATGTACTGTCTGCAGGGCTTTCCTCCCAAGCGCGGATGCTGTCCAGTATCTCCTCTCCGGCATGTTTTACTTCTGCGATGCAGGGTGCTGGCAGCTGCCTGCCGCTGCATGTAAGCAGCACGCCGTCTGCTGATAGGTATGCGGTGTTGTAGGAGTCGACAACAAGGGAGATGGGCGTGACGGTGAAGTTTGGGGTGGGGGCGGCGCGGCAGGCCAGGTCCTGGTGCAGGGCCAGGGATACGCAGGACGGGGTGGTGATGGTGACCGAGGACAGCTGCAGCCGGGCGCCGGGGCTGAGGCGGATGGCGAGGAGGGACAGGAAGGAGGCGGCGGGAAGCGGGTAGGGGGCTGTGGGCAGCTGGGCGGTGGTGAGGGCCAGGTTGTGGAGAGAGAGGGTGCCGTTGGGGGGCACGACCAGGGAGGAGGAGGCAAGGCGGGACAGGTCCAGTTGGGGCAGGGAAGTGGCGGTGCTGTTGATTGTGGTGGCAATGCTGCGCTGAGGGGGGAACGGCACATGCGGGGTGCTGGTGCTGTTGGCACAGCATGCGGGCTGTAGGGGGCCTGTGTCGGGGCCACCAATGAGGGTGGTGTGGAGGGGGAGGGTTGCGGGGGGACCTGGCTGCAGGGTAACGCTGGAGTTGGGGGCTAGAAAGGCGCACGAGGAGCTGTGGTAGGCATACTCTGGGTCCACGGTTGCAGTTGCTGGGCAGTCCTGTAAGGATGCGACCAGGGCGGCCGGCGTGGGCTGGCTGGGCAGGAGGACGGCGCCCAGGCCCCGGGTGCCCGAGCAGCAGGCGAAGTACAGAAGAACGTAGAATACATATCCTTTTTTCAGCAAGGGCATGCGCCTTGCGTCTATGCCTTAAAACTCTGCGTCAAACTAGTCCATCGTCACTTTTCCCGACTTCCGGCGAGAGCGCTTTCTCGGATCAATCCAAATATTCATTGTTACATATGTATGATCCCTACGTCCCAAATGTGCCGGTAAATTGCAAACGAGTCTGACGTCCTGCTATAATACACGCCACAGCGATAAAAGCCGCTGTCATAAGAAGGCATGGGCAATAGGTACGTGCAATAAAACGCACAGCCGGATGAGGACAAGCGACGCGTCAGTCTGCGAGTTAGAGCATCCCTACCTAACAGGGGAGCTCCCCACGGGACCCCCGCCTGTGCTGTGACGAAGTATGGGCCAAGTCTCGACATCGCACCGCTTCCTACACACTCCTTTACTCCAAAGCCGTGCGCACGGTTACGTCCACCTCTGGCCAAACGTGCTGCCAAACAGACCCTCAAGAACGTGCCTACGTAAGCCGTAAGCCCCCACGCACTTGACGCACAAGGCGTCAAGGCCCCAACCCTGGCAACTGGTCCTACCAAGTTTTGTATGGATTTACAGTTTTGGCCCCCTTCCAGGGCGCAGCCTCGTCCCAAAACGGGGCAGGGCTGGCTCCGGCAATCAGGGACACGGGGTTTCCCACCCCTCTCGCTGTACGGTTAGGAGCCAAACAGCTCCAACAAGTTTTGTCTCCACCACCTCAGATAGCATTTCAGCCAGCTTTTATTCCAGCCATGGCGCGATGGACTGCACCCTGGCCGTACATGGGGACTGCACGCAGTGTCGTACGCTGCGTGGTGAAGCCACATGCATGCCCGGCAGGGATGCAAACAGCCGCCACATACATCAAGCAAGTTTGTAGAGAGCAGTTACCTTGTACTGCCAGTACAAAGTATTGACGTTAGTATATCAAATTCCACGCACACTCAAGGCCACGTGTGACCCAACCTTACCGCAAAAGCTCCCTAACGGACCTTGCTGCTTTGGTACACCGCCGGTGCATCCACAGCACCCCCTGCCCCCGCATCCCCACCCTCAGCACATCCCTGCCCGGACCCACCCGCCCGCTGGCTCCCCAACCCCCCGCCCACTACCCGCCCACCATCACGATCCGCCTGCCATACAAACCGCCTCCTCGCCCGCCACTCCCACGCCGCCGACACCACAACCGCCAGCGCCCTCAGTTTGACCACGAAAGTTGCCCGACCCGCGAAGCTCCATCCTGGCTGCAGCTGCGACAGCCACAGTGCTTCGCCAAGCCCGAGAACCACCGACGCTGCTGCCGCCTCCCCACACTCAGCTGCTGCAGGCTGGGCACGAGTACGCCACGTGTGAAATACGAGCCGTACACAAGGCGCTTGTCCCCAACGATCCGCCTATCCAGCGGCGTGAGGCCCAACGTGCTCAGCACGGAGGTGAGCAGGAAGAGCGCAGGGCCGGCGACGCAGGACGCAAGGCGGTACACGCGCAATGCCGCACGTACGTCGAACGCACCGGGATCGGCGACGCTGGCCACGTGAGCCGAACCAGCACCGCCAGGGCACGCAGCAAGGCTGTCCGTTTTGCTGTCGCCTGCCCCGTGCTGCTGCTGCTGCTGCTGCTGCTGCTGCCGCTGCGGCCGCTCCTGCCGCGCCTTGCCCACCAGGACGCTGAGCAGCACCAGTCCTCCCATATCTGACAGCGCGTTAACCACCGCAACCACCGCAGTGACTCCCAAAGCCCGCCAGCTGCCGCCACCGCAGCCGCCGGCGCCGCCTGTCAGGGCCCCACTGGCACCATGCACGTCGTGCACGGGAGCGCCGCCACCCGATACCACCGCCCGCCCCAACGCCATAACCGCGAAGTATAGGTTGATGGCCACGATGTATGGTGCGTTTGTGGCCAGGCCCCGCAGGCGCCACGCCTGGAAGGTAGCTTCTTGAAATTGGTGTGCAACAGGCTGGAAGAGCCGGGAGAAGGGCACTGGAAGGGGCGGCGTGGGGATTGGGCCCCGTGCGTGTGGTGTCGGTGTTGCGACTGCTTGCGCTGAAGCAGCTGGGGCAGCTGGCGTGGAGGGTGTGGCTGAGCCCACGGTGCTACGTAGCGGTGATGGTGCGCTGGGTACTTGTTGCGGGTTGAAGGTTGGGTGCAGGTTGGACGGGGATGCTTGCAACGGCCGGGGGAGGGCACCATCCGTATGCTCTGCTGCCCCGGATGGGCTGCAGCCGTCTGCGGGCAGCGGTGCGGAGCTCAGCCCACGCTGGCGGCAGGTGCGCAGCAGGTCGGCTGTCGCCACCATGCCGTTGTCGTACATGTACGGCAGCACGTGCTCGATCACCACACGTGCCGTAACGTCCAGGCCGCCGCCCTGCATCGCCGTCAGCGCGTAGCCCACATCGCACAGCAGGGGGGCCACGTGGGACCACCACGCCGCAGACAGGCCCTCCACCTCAGCCTCCGCATCCGCCTCGATCGCCTCCTGCTGCCCGCCGCCCAGCTGTGCTCCTGGTTCCTGCAGCTGCTGCTGCTGCTCCTGCTGCTGCTGCTGCAAGGTTTCCCACAGTCCACACACTTCCGCAGCCGCGGTGGCAGGGAGCAGCAGCAGCGGGGGCGCCAGACAGTGGAGAAGGGGCGAGGGGGACGAGCTGCTTTGCGGCCGTCCGATCCCACCAAGACAGCCTGCGCCCTCATCTGAGCCGTGCCGCGGGCCCACCATCAGCAGCTGCAGCACACCCACACCCAATCCACCCACCGCCACCGTCGCTGCGTTCAGGTCCCCGGGCTTCAGCCGCACCTCCACCTCCTGTTTCCCGCCACCCAGGCTAACACACACCTCCTGCAGCAGCAGCGCCCGACCTCCGGCCGGCGTCACGGCAGCGTTGCTGCTGTTGCTGCTGCTGCTGCTCGTCTCGGCCAGCACCAGCAACCGCACCGCCTGCGGCCGAGGACTGTGCAATAACAGATTTAGGGTTGCTCCTGACTGCTGTTGCTGCGCAACGGCCAGGGCAGGAGGGGACACCTGCAGCAGCCGCACAGGGGCCGACTCGCCCCGGCTGCTGCTGCTGCTGCTCGCCTCATGTGACGCGGGCAGCTACCGCAGCTGCAGCTCGATAACGGGCCCACCGCTTGGCGAGTCCCGAGTGCACGGCGCCCTCCTCCCACAGTTGCGTCGGCGTCCCCACGCCCTGCCTGCGGACCCCTGGCCCTGGCCCTGGCCCAGTTCCGTCCACCGCCCCGACCTGCACGGTCACCCCGCTAACGGAGCCGTCTGCAGCATGCACGCCTGGGAGCAGCTGCGCTAGGTCCCACCCTGCACACGCCTGCTGGTGGTGCTGGTGCTGCTGCTGCAGCGGATGCCTCGAGGCCTCCCAAGGCGCCTTGCGCAGCCGCCGCGCTCAGACCCCTAGCCCACGCCAGCATCAGCACACAGCCGCGCACCACCGCGCAACGCGTGATGCACCCTGCGGACGGGGGCCACCGGTGCGATTGCGCTGGCACGGATGCTGCAGCTGCGGCACTGCCGGCAGACCGCTGGGCTGTAGAGCAGGGGCTGTTGGCGGAAGCAGAACCATCTCCAGGACCGGCACCTGTCGCCACGGCGGCCCGGCACGTGGCATGGAGCAGCCCCGACGCCGCCGCCGCCAGACGGGCGCCGTACTCTTCAAAGGTACCGGGGTGGCGCTGAACCTGAAGGTACAGTTATGGGGCAGGATGGATACGGCCATAGTAAGAGGGTACATAAGATGTAAGACAGGATCGAAGGGTTCCTGACCCGTGTAAGGAAGGTGACCGGAGTGCGTGCGGCATGGATAGATGGAATGGTGGCACACTCGTTATCTGTCCGTGCGCTTGCCCCGTTCAGCAGTGTAAGCCTCACCATAGCCCGTCGTGCCCGGGTTGAAACGCAGAGTGAGCAAGACCCTTCGTATTTCTTGCCTATCCGACTACAACAACCATGCAGCCTCGCTCTCCCCGTGTTATTGATACTGCTTCCTTGTCTACAGCCCTTGCCCTCTCCCCGGGTCATAGTGGTCACGCATGGTACTCCGAGTTCCAACAAGCCCAAGAACGGTGTGGCCACTCCCCAATAGCCACCATACCTTGACCGACACGAAGGAGATAGTGGCGAGGGCGTGGTAAGGTGGCGGAGACGGTGCCAGTGCCCGTGCAGCAGGTCCGCCTGTGGCCTCGTCCCGGCTGACAGGCCTTGGCAGCGCATGTGCTCGGGCACATTTCTGCCCCTGGTCTGTCGGCTTGTCCCTGCTGCCGCCAATGCCCAGCTGTGCGGGATCCACAGCCGATGTAGCAGCAGCTGCAGCAGGCGCAGCTTTCGGCGGTGTGTACTGTGTGCCCAGGTCATTCTTTGACCACTGTGCCGCCGCCGGCTCTGAGGCCTGCACCGGCGTTGAGGCTACACCGTCACACCGGCACGCCTGCACCAGGCGTGAGGCTGCCCTGGCAAGTTGGCGGGCACGCGTGCCCGAGCATGTCTCGCCCCATGACGCCCCCTCGCCCATCGGCCCTGCCGGCAGAAGCCCCGCACCGCCTCCACTCCCGCACGCGTTGCACGCTGCGCCAGCCTCCGGCACGGCACCTGCTCCCACGACCGCCGCTTCGCCATGCAAATGCTGCTGCCAGCTGCTGTCGCGCGGAGCTTGCTTCTGCTGCCCCACCTCCACCCGCTCCCGCCTTTGCCGTTGGCTGCCCGGCTCTGGGCCCCACTGCTGCTCCTGCCCCTGCTGCGGTCCCTGCTCCTGCCCCTGCAGCTGCAGCTGCCCCCACGCCACGCACAGCTCCGCGTGCCGCCTCCTTAGCCTCCGCTCCACCACCCACGTGAGCCACAGCGGCAACACCAACATGAGCAGCCCCACACCGACCTGCACCGCCAGGGGCCGACACGACAGCACCCCAGAGTGACCAGGCAGCTGCCCGCAGCGCAGATGCAGCGGTTGCGAAGGAAATGGAAGCGGCGTGGGGCAGGTGGCCACGTGATGGCTCTGCTGCTGCTGCTGCTGGTGCTGGAGAATTACGACGGTGGGTGCAATGTAGTAGGCGAGGAGGAAGGTAGACACGGTCTGGGCGACGGCCACTCGGCCAGCAGAGCCGCCGGGCGCATGGGCACCTGCGTGTAGGAAGTTTCGGTTGCTGGAAGATGGTTTTGAAAGCAAATGCATGTGTACACCTGCTGGCGCGCGGCGGTCTGATGGATCCCCCGTGCGCTACGAACGTCACGGCACCGTGTGGATATCGAGACTTCGAACGCACCTGCAGCCCAAACTGGCGGTACACGCCCAGGCTCACAGCCTGGATCAGAGGGTTGGTCGCAGCGCTGACCAGGTGGCGCGCCCAGTTGTGCGCTGTCCAGGTGTGGGGCGGCAGCCGCAGGAAGGAGGGGATGGTGGCCAGGCCCCGGGCCAGCAGCGTGCTGATGCAGATGACCGTCACGCGCCACCTGAGGGACCATGAATCATCAGTGTCACACACGTGCCAAGTATGCAGTTTCTCAAGACGTTGAGCTTTGTTGTCGCCTAGCTAGGTAAGTGCAATTTGGCTCAAGCTAATGGGCTGGCCAAAGGGGCCAAGATGCCGAACAGCATACCAGGTACGCACCTGCCCCATAGGTCCCACATCCTGCCGCCCCTGGGGCTGGCCGCGAGCAGCAGCATGGTGCCGCTCAAGGACAGGAAGACGGCGTGCAGCGCGACCAGCGGCCAGTCCCCCAGGCGTGTGGGGCGCAGCAGCGCATACCAGGGCAGGTGGCGCAGCACGTGTAGCACCTGGCGGGAAGTCAGAGCGCGCGTGGGTTAGCAAAGGTAAGGTGCCGGCGGAGAGGATTGGAAAGTTGGCGAAGGGATGACCGTGCGCGAGGACCTAGGCGTACCGGTATTGGGACACAGCTGCAGGCGGGCTCATCATGATATATGCCCTGGGGCGTGCCAGGTTCAGGCAGGTTCAGGCGTAACTCGACTGCGGTGATGGTCATCGGCGGACTCGCAGGAGCCGTGCAACGAATCGAAGTCGGAGTAGTGCCACTTGTGTCTCCAGCTGACTTGCAGGCAGGCCAAGCCGGAACTACTGCGTCCTTGCGATGAATGCCGGCAGTAGCTGGCGCGCTCACCTGTGTTTTCAGCCCGCCCTCAAACGGGAAGTCGCTTCGCGCCAGCGGGAAGGACAGGCCGGCAAGGGAGTCCTCCTTTAGCTGGCTGCAAACGCCAGATTTCCATGTCCAGGGCCGGGACTGGCGCCGGCGCCCCCTGCCGCGCTGGAGCCCGCAACGACCCACGGGTCTGCCGAGGCCACGGCCTTGGCGGTTGAGAAGGCCAGTAAGAAGGGAACCGCCACAGCGATTGCGAGGTCGCCCGCGAATTGTGCACCTGTGTGCGTGAATCCGCCGGATTGTGCGAGGGTTGCTGTGTACCGTATGCTAGTCACGTGGCGGGCGCAGGCGTGACGCTACGACAACCGTCTATACATGGCGCCGGAAACGGTCAGCCAGCCTTTGTGGATACCGTGTGATCATGTTATGCTTGCTGGTGAACAACTTGAGCGTCGAAGTCTTTGGGAGCTGGGCTAGTGCAGTTTCACACCGACTTGCACTTCACGCTGGTGTCTAAGGTGGGGTATTCTTGCGTTGAAGTGACGCGTGCCTGGCCTTGCGCCAAGAGCCCAACGGTGCAAGTCCACAACTACGGCAGGCAACCCTCCCTACCCATGCTTCCCGTCCTCACATGCAAGGAAGGCCTCGTATGTGGGCGGGGCTTCGTGGCTCGCAGCAGCGACGCCGGGACCATCGCAATTGTCATCGCGGTGCCGATGTGCTCTGCCGAAATCCTCAGACAAACGACGCGATTTCTTACGACTCCATTTCTTATCTTCGTTTGTTCTGATTGAAGTTTGGGGGTCGGGTGCCTCGCCAGTGGTTGTTTTCAAGGGCACTAGCTCGCCAGTCCCACCGGACTTGCACATCCTTCCGGCGCATGTGCAGACAAAATGCGTAATAGCGTGTGGGATGTTGATCATGGCTACGAATGCGTGGATGAGTTCCTGTTGAGCGTGGACGGTAAGCCTCGAGTCGCAATGAAGTGTACTTATCGCTGGTATCGAGGCAAGACGGCGGGATGCGCGACAGGTACCCGAGACGTTATTGTCTGTGGTAAGACTTACAGGTAAAGAGGCGGGAAGGGACATGCCAGCGGAAGCCGGGCACGTGGCCTCGCTGGC
The DNA here is from genome assembly GCA_036984285.1 of Chlamydomonas sp. KOR1. Lineage (NCBI taxonomy): Eukaryota > Viridiplantae > Chlorophyta > Chlorophyceae > Chlamydomonadales > Chlamydomonadaceae > Chlamydomonas > Chlamydomonas sp. KOR1. The sequence goes on from BQMZ01000206.1 coordinate 444,527, forward strand.
ACGCGGAACCATGGGTCCAGCGTCACCACGTCAAGCCAACATTGCACAACGATCTGGGTTATTAGTGACGCTGCTTCTAGACGAGTATCATGCAGCGCGGAGGTTGAGGGCCAATGGGGCTTTGAGGGCAGGGAGGCACAAAGCAGGGGAGGCCCCGAGCTCCGACGCGTTTGAAGGCATACAGCGCCACAGACAATGGGTGGTAACTGGCCATTTGCGCTTCCATCTGAATGCGCGGAGGTTGCGGGCAAAGCAGGGGCCCGAAGGCATTACTTGCCACGGACCATGGGTGGGGACTGGGAAATTGTTGGTTGAAGAAATAATATACAGTCGATACGCGCTTGCACCTGAATGCAGTAATATCGGGCTTACTTGTTGTGTTCTTCGCGCATGCCCTTTCGGCGCGGCTTTGGTGCACTTTCTGTGCTTCGCTCATGAAGGGGCATAGACAATGCATTTGTTATTTACTTTTCATATTTATGAATGTTTTTGTTTGCCCTCATCGCCAACGGGTGGAGCAGCGTCCGATATTTCGCGACCGACGCCGCTGTCAACCAACCGCCTCTGCGCCACCCCTTGGGATTTTACATGTTAAAATTGCTATCCAGTTTATGGCTTTTCACAGGACTGGTCAGCGCGCCCCGAAGGGCCAAAGTGCAAACTTTTCGACCTCCGCAGCCATTTCAGAACGCGGGTGCAACCCCCAACGACCTTTGCGACGGACCCTCTCGCAGCCTTTCCATACACGACGCCAACAAATTCTGAACTATTCGGCGATCTAATCGGCGTGCATGTTCGGGGCGTATTCGCGCGGGAGACTTTGTCCGAAATTCGGTGACCCAGGGTCGTGGGCAAATCGCCCATACACATGGCAGCGTAACTAGGACAGCGCATCAACAGTTGGAGAGATTTCCGAAGACCAGGGCACTGACAGGCAGCTCTAAACTCGCCCACTGTGAACCTGTGACCAGGAGAGCCTTGCAACTGCTTGCAACGGTGGTCAGCAGGGGTGGTCAGCAGTGCCCCAGCGCAGGGGAGTTTCCCTACCTCGTCCCCTGCCCCTACATTTGACCCCTAGGATTGCAACCACACGAGGCACAAGGCGCCAAAGCCTTGTCCAGCTATGAGTAGTCACTACCCTTGTGGCGGTGTGTGTGGCGCCATGGCATTTCGTTGATTGTAGCCAGGGGAGATCCCCTGATTGTGGCCCTTTGTTACACTCGTGACGCTGCTAGCATGGCATTTCCTGTCCACCATTGGTGCGGTACCCACCGTGTTGCAGAGCGAATACTTATAAGTCAAGGCGGGAGCAGGTCCTGAGTGCTGAGGAGTCCCCAGTGCCCAACGCCGCAATGGCCCACTGCCATTGTTGCCCAAGGCGCAAGGGAGCCCTTTCTGGTCGTTGCAGTACATGAGCAATTGCGAGTAACTGGTATGACCAAATGCAGCCGCATTGTCCTATTTACGAGAGCTGTTGATGGTCAGGCTTGCGAAAACTGGCTGTCTTGACGACGCGGATGACATATTCAACGACCCTCGCACACGATAAGCTGCATTTGTCTCGCATTGTACTAATTGTAGCATATTTGCCCCATTGATCCGTTCCCAACGCATGTTACAATTACAATTACAATCTTCAGTAGAGCAGTAGACCTTGTACTTCTGTCTATGTCTCTCCGGAGCAAATGGTCTCACTCCGGCAATAGCCGCTCCGGCACGCGATGATACAAGCTTTGACCGCGGCTCTTGTGTTACTCGCGTCATTTGGTTTCGCTCCGACCTCAGGCCCGCCGGCAGCCCTCCTTCCCAGTCAGCCTACGCCGGCCACCTTGGTCGCACTTCTACAGGACTGCCCAGCAAGGGCTACACAGCTCTTCGAGCAGCCCAACATAAGCTCTGTATGTGCGTATTTGGCCCCCAACTCCTCCACCGCTCTGCAGCCCGGGCCCCCCGCCACCCTACCCCTCCACACCACCCTGGTCGGTGGCCCCTCCTCAGGCACCCTGCCGGCCTCATGCTGCGACCCTAGCAACAACACCACCTTCCCCCGATTCCCGCCTCAGCAAACCGACGCCACCACAATCAACAGCACCACCACCTCCCGCCCCCAGCTGGACCTATCTCGCCTCGTCCCCTCCTCGCTCGCCGTGCCCCCCAACGGCAGCCTCTTACGCAACCTAACGGCTTACCCGCTCCCCGCCGCCTCCTCCCTCTCCCTCCTGGCCATCCGCCTCAGCCTCGGCGCCCGGCTGCAGCTGTCCTCCATCACCATCACCACACCGCCCTGCGTGTCCCTGGCCCTGCACCAGGACCTGGCCTGCCGTGCCGCCCCCACCGCAAACTTCACCGTCACTGCCACCTCCCTGCTGGTCCATTCCTACTGTACCGCCTCCCTATCAGCAAATAATGTGCTGCTGACGTGCAGCGGCAGGCAGCTGCCAGCGCCCTGCAGCGCTGCTGTAATACACACTGGGGACGAGGCCCTAAGGGAGATGTGGGCATGGCAGCAGACGAGGGATTCCCCACCCGCCCCCTTACACTTGTACTCTTGTACGTGCAAGGTACTGTGCAACTTAGCCGGCCTGCACATGATGACGCCAGTGGGTCTGGCAACAGCAGCAGCACAGCGGGCGCGCAGGAAGCCAGTCCCCGGGACGCTGTTGATGTTTGGGAGGAGGTGCAGAAGCTGCTTCCCGGCAGCGCTTCGCTGCCAATCATTAGAGGCAGGGGCGGTACGGCTGCAGCACCTGACGCTGCGGGGGCTGCCGCTGGGCCCGCCGGAGAGGTACCCCGAGGCGCTGCTGCGCCTGCCCATGTGGTTGGCGCCGGCGCTGCAGCGCTATGTAGGCAACACGCGAAACGCGATGCTGGATGTAAGCAATGTGACGGTGGAACTGCCTTCTGAGGAGATGGACTTCTGGCGCTACGGACGCAACTCCAGGTTTGAGCCCGTGGTGCAGGTGGCGTTGTCTGAGAGCGGCGGCGACCGTGCGCGGGCGTGCATTACAGACGGTGGAACCGTGTTCGGCGTGCGGTGGCTTGCAGTGGTAAGCGCCGTGCCCGCATGTGATAGAGGTTGGCCGAGTGCTTGTCGGTTGCCAATTAGGACTGTTGTCGAGGTGTCCGTAATCAGGTGCTGACCAGGTGCCTGGCCTTTGTTGCATGCCAAGCCGGGCCTGCGTCTGCACGCCAAATCAACTCGCCTACTTCGACTCACCTACATTCTTCATACTGTACTGCAGGTACCCGGATGCAGCGGCTGCCTGCTGGCCCAGCGGCTCATGAGCATAGGAGGGCTGCTGGAGATACTTGGACGCCGCGGAGGCAGCCGCCCCACTTTCACCACCGCTTCCGGCGGGGCCACCGCTGCAGCAGCAACCCCAGCCACAGCTTGGTGGCCTGCGCCTTCCTCCCATCCCCTCCACCCCACTGTGTGCGCTGGCGCCTGGTCCCGGAGTGCAAGAAGCCGAGGTGCTTCACCAGCTAATAAGCAACACCTACTTCGACGCTGCGTGGAACAGGACACCCGACGCATCTCCACCGCCGTCCCTGTCTCCACGCACGTCGCCTGCTAGCTCCTGGTGGCCACCCCCGCTGTTGCTGCAGCAGCTGTTTGCCAGCGGCCTCGGCGGAGCTGTGACCCCGTACGACCTCTCTTACACACTAGGAGTCGCACGGTACTAACGGAGAGTGCACAAACAAATGGTGTGAGGAATATGCGGATTGCAGCAGACCGGGGCCTACAACAGGTGTGGCAGCCCTCAGGTGAAGGAGCTGACGCCGCCGAAGGGGCGGGGGCATTATGGGCAGTAACTCCTGATGCGGCCTACCTTGGCGGCTTGCCCCCCTCGCTGGCCAACCTGACCTCGTGCGTGTGGTCCCTGCAGCTGGACCGTGCGGCGGTGGTGCGGGCGGTGCGTGCCAGGCTGCAGCAAGGGGGCGCGGGTGGTGGGAGCGGGGATGGCAACCGCAGCAGCAGCAGCAGCAGCAGCAGCGGCGGCGGGGGCGTGCAGTCTCCCGTGGTCTTACGAGCTGGCGTGGGCCACCAACGCCACGCGCCACGCGGCACACCCCGGCCTGGCGGAGCAGCTGCAGCTGATGCTGGACGGCTCGAGGCTGGCGGGAGGGGCAGAAGCATGGGCGCTGCAGCAGCTGCTGCAGGGCCCCCTAGCAAGCCCCGGCGGTCCACCAGCGCCTGCCCTGCCCGCGGGCCTGCGCCTGGTGTTTGACCAGTTCGTGTGGTGCGGGCTGCTGGGGACCAACGTCACCCTCACCTCGCAGCTGCCTGGCCCCACACCGCTCTCGCTGCAGCTGCCCGACCAGGACCTGCCCGTGGCTTATGACATGGGCTTCGATGTCCAGCCCCAGGGCGGTGACGCCGCGCCGCAATCTCTCCCGCCGTGGGTTGGTGTTTCGCCGGCCGCGGTGCCTCAGCCATCACCAGGGCTGGTGGGTGGCCGGAGGACGCCAGAAGCAGCTGCAGGTGGGAGTGATGGGCGGCATGGTGCGGCTGAAGGCGCCCCGGCTAGAGGGGCTGGGACTGCCGGTAGCGTTGCGCCTGGGCGTGGCAACGGGGCCGCACAGCAGCCTGCCGCCGCTGCGGCAGCAGCAGGTGGCCGTGGTGGTCGTGGGGTTGGGGGTGGTGGTGATCATGGTGGTGGCAGCAGCGCTCCGGCTGTGCCCCTGGGCGCTGTGGTTGCGCTGGCGGTGGGCTGCGGTGCGCTGGTGCTTGGGTTGGCAGCGGGGGTGGAGATATTGCAGGTACGCCGGCGGCGGGATCGGGCTGGGGCGAAAGAGGAGGGCTGCGAGCTGGATGCAGGCGGGGAAGAGGCCCCTGGTGTCCAGGGGTCGGAAACAAAGGAGCGCTGTGGAGGGGAGGGAGTGAAGGAGCGCTGTGGAGGGGGAGAAGGGAACGAATGCTGTGGAGGGCACACGGACACGCACCTCACGTCGCTAGAGGGCAGCTGTGCTTCGGCTTTGACGCACAGCAACGTATCCGGTTCAGTGCACAAGGAGCAGTCGTCCGCAGACCGCCTACCGACGGGACGCACGCTGCTCCAGCAGCAGCAGCAGGAGCCCCACGCGCCTGGGCAACCACGGTTGGCCCCTGCACCTCGCCCGCCCTCCTTCGTGTTGCGCCAACTCGCGTCAATACGCCTGGGTGTGGAGACACAGAGACGGCTGGTGTCGGGACAACAACAGCCGCCGCCGCCGCCGCAGCGGCGGCCTGCTGAGCTGCCAACAGGCACCCACAGGTTGTCCTGTGAGAGCGGTAGCATAGGTGCAGGGGCATGGTCGGGGTTTTGGGCACGAGCCGAGCAGTGCCTGTGAGCTCGAAACTGAAAGGGGTAGCACTGGCGGCATGCACCAGCTCGGCGGCAGCATGCGGTCCAGCAGCCTGACGTCCGAAGGGCACGCGGGGGGCGGCAGCTCGGCGAGTGCGGTCCTGGCGGCTCATTGTGCAGGGAGCTCCGCGATGCTGGCAGCCTGAAAGCGGTGGAAGCACCCTCCAGCGGCGGCACTCCTACAGCAGCGGTGGCCAAGGAGAGCCCAGGTCGCTTCCTGAGAGCCCTGGCTGCAGCACGCAGAGAGGGCTGTAGCCACGTCCGAGGTAGTGGTGGCGGGGGCAGCAGCGGCAGCACCAGCAGCAGCGACCCTCCGCTGGTGTTGCTGCGTGAGCTGGGCCGCGGCGCTGGACGTGGCGGTCAAGAGCATGCTGGTGCAGAGGCTGAGGGGACCCCACCCAAAGGTGAGCGTAAAACCTTCATCTTTTGCACTCGTGTTTTCGCATGGATGCAGGTGCCGGTATGATGACAATAGGGTGCTGTCGACGTTTGCTGCTTGCTTACCGGTACCTGGCGACAAACCTGTACTGCTTCCCTCCGTGGGTGCCTCTGCTAACCCACCTGTTAAGTACGCCGAAGGTTTGAGGATGTAATGCTTCAAATCTCGTTTTCGTCGTCCTTTGTGCTTGCAACCTGCCCTTGCCCTTCAGGGCTCCCTCAGCGGCGCCACATGGCGCGGCCCCTCTCTGCACTCGGCGCTGGCCGAGGGCTCCATCTCCAGCGCCATGTCGCACCCCCACGTGGTGGCCACCTACGCCACGTACGTGCAGGGGCCGGAGGGGGAGGAGCAGGAGATGGTGGGTGAGCAGACAGGGGAGGCAGAGCAGACGGGGGAAGCGGGATCGGATGGCGATCCAGCAAGGGGCCCCGCATGCTGGAGTGTCAGAGCGCAACAGCGGCGGCTGCCTTGGAAACTATAAAGCCAAAGGTTGCAGTGGAGTCGCGGAGCCGCAGAACGGGGAAGAGCTCCAAGCAGTCACTGTGTTTGGCAGCAACAGCTGCGCACGTACAGACAGTGCAGGACAGGAGGTGCAGGCCGTGCAGCATTCAACGGACACACTGCAGCAGCAGAGCGTTGTGGAGCACCCCGAATCCGCCGAAGCCACGCAGACAGCACTGCGCCAATCAGCGCATCTGCCCACACCCGCACCAGCTGCCACCAGTGCTCAGGTGCAGGTGTGGAAGCTGACGCTGGTTTAGGAGCTGTGCACGGGCGGCAGCCTGCGCGACAGCCTGCTGGCGGGCCGCCTGGCGCGCAGGGGCGGCGGGCCCTACCTGGCCCCATGCCCTGCACCCTGCCGCGGCCCTGCGGCTGGCGCTGCACGTGGCCCGTGGGTCGGCGCACCTGCACCGCCACGGCGTGCTGTGGAACGACCTGTCCTCCGCAAACGTGCTGCTGCAGCTGGGGAGGCAGGGTGGCGGGGCGGCAGAGGAGGCAGCAGGCCTCAGAACTAGCGTCGGTGACAGCAAAAATGTGTACGACTCTAACTTTGTGGCCAAGGTGGCAGACTTCGGCCTGTCCAAGAGACTGCCGGAGGGCGCAACACACGCATGCGAAATGGCAGCGTGGGTGGTGGTACGCGTTTTGCTGACCTGCATGCAGCCTTTAGTGCAGCTGCTAACGGCTATGAAGAGCCGCTAAGTGGTGCGCGTGGAGTGGGGGTTCTGGCATGTCAATAAAGGAGAGTCTGGCGCGAGGGTGCGCCTCAAGGCCTTACGGCACGCGGATAGTGGGCAATGGCCCTTATGGCTTATGCGTGCTGCAGCCTTTGTGCGTTTCAGCAACATAGAATGTACCCGTGTTTACGGTATCGCGTACGCTGACTGTGTCCTTGCGCAGGCGCAGCGGGCTGTACGTTGCACCCGAGGTCGTACGGTACGGCAGGTGCACCCCCGCGTCCGAAGTGTACTCGTACGGCGTGCGTGGCGACGGGCGTGCCGCTGCCGGAGCTGCTGTCGCAGCCGGAGGGCGGCGCCGTGCGCAGCTGGCTGGCGCAGCAGGCCTTCGTGCCGCCGGAGGAGGCGGAGGCGCTGCCGGCGGAGCTGCTGGTGTGGCCGGGGGCGGGGCAGCGCAGGGGCAGCTGCGATGGGGGTCCGACACAGGATGGAACTGGGGATGAGGTTGGGATAAGCGGCCCAGCTTTGAGGAGATTGGAGACTGTGTGAGCTGCCTTATAGGGCCATCGAGGCCAGGTTCCTGATGAGCAGCTCCCCTGTTCCTGAGTGCATTTTGCATTTTGTGTTACATTCCAGGTGGTGTGGCCACACGATCCTTACTGGTCCCGACCACACCTATCAGGAAGTGGGTCGGTGAAAACACGAGTTTGGGCCAGTGACAGTATCATAAGCACCATGCATAAGCACTACGGGTTTGCAGTGATTGAATTGATTGCTGCCGTTACTGCACACTGCATGCACATTGCACCCGCGCCTAAGCTTGCAGCTGGCTCTGGCTGGCTACTTGTTGTCGTACTTGTCAGAGGAGACCCACTGTTTCCGGTAGTTTGGGACGCTGATAGCACGATGCCTGCTTGTTTGTAATGGTACGGTGCCCCGTATTGGGGTACCGGTACTCGGTTTAGTCAAGGCGGAGAGAGCGATGAGGAGCCCCCGGCCCCATGCCCTCCTGGTGGTTGGCGGCACACCTGCCAAAGTTCGCAATGCCACAGAGTGTGATCAGGCACTACCACCCGGCACCTGCAATAACAGCACATTCCTTGACGTTAGATGAATTTGGTCGACGCTTTGCGCAAATGTTGGCAATGTTACAATGACTGACGCTCAGGAAAGTGGGCAAACTTCGCACAGAACAGAGCGCTGCGACAGTTCCTATTTTGTTCATTACGTGCGTATTGTATGGACGAGTGGGCCAACCTTTTCCAGTGTTCAGGCATCGTGCAGTCACGCGCGTGTGCTCGTAAACTCTCCAACTTTCCAAAGAACAACTAGTAGCTTTTAACTTATGGCCGCTCATGCACGCGCTTACAGAAGCTTTGGTCGCGGCTCTCGTCTTGCTCGCTGCGTCAACGAGTTACGCGGCGGGAACCCCAGCCCCAGGACCAGCTGTCCTGCCCAACCAGCCCACGCCAGCAACCTTGCTTGAGTCCCTGCAGAGCTGCCAAGCAGGAGCATCAGCACTCACAGACCAGCCCCATGCGAGCTCTTCGTGCGCCTTTCTGGCCCCGAACTCCACCATCCTGCAGCAAGGTCCCCCCGCCACCCTGCCCCTCCACACTACTCTCATCGGTGCGCCTTCCAGGGGCAACTTGTCAACCTCATGCTGCGACCCCAGCAGCAGCAGCGGCCATTTCTCGTCACCGCTTCAGCACACCAATGCCACAACTATCAACAGTACGACCGTTTCCCTGCCCCAGCTGGACCTATTCCGCCTCGCCCCCTCCTCACTGGTCGTGCCCCCAAACGGCACCCTCTCCCTGCACAACCTGGCCCTCACCGCCGCCCAGCTGCCCACAGCCCCCTACCCGCTCTCCGCCGCCTCCTTCCTCTCCCTCCTTGCCATCCGCCTCAGCCCCGGCGCCCGGCTGCAGCTGTCCTCCGTCGCCATCACCACCCCGTCCTGCGCGTCCCTGGCCCTGCACCAGGACCTGGCCTGCCGCGCTGCCCCCACCCCCAACTTCACCGTCACTCCAACCTCCCTGCTGGTCCACTCCTACACCGCCGCCTCCGTGTCCGCACAAGACGTGCTGTTGACTTGCAGCGGCAGGCAGCAGCTGCCAGCCCCGTGCTCAGCCGCAGTCGTGCGCAGTGGAGCGGAGCTGCTGAGCGAGGCGTGGGCCTGGGAGCAGCAAGGGGATTCCCTGTCCATTCCACTGCACCTGTACTTGGAAGGCACTGCGCAGTTGAAGCGTCCTGCTACTCATGACACCAGTGGCTCTAGCGACAGCAGCAGCACAGAGCACTCGCAGGATGAGGGGCCCCTGGACATAATTGATGTTTGGGAGGAGGTGCACAGGGTGCTTCCGGGCAGCACTTCACTGCCGATCAGCCGAGGAACCCTGGTGCTGGGCGGTCCGCCCGACCGCTCCTCGGTGCTGAACCTGTCAGAAACGAGCTCGCTGTTCAGCATACAGGGGGCGGGGTCGCTGCGGCTGCAGCACCTGACGCTGCGGGGGCTGCCGCTGGGCCCGCCGGAGAGGTACCCGGAGGCCCTGCTGCGCCTGCCCATGTGGTTCGCGCCGGCGTCGCAGCCCTTCATTGGCGGCGGCTCAAGAGACGCGCTGCTGTCTGTGACCAACGTGACGGTGGAGCTGCCATCTGAGGAGGTGGCCTTTTGGCGAGATGCACGTAATTCTGAGTTGGAGCGCCTGGTGGAGGTGGCTTACCCGGAAAGCAACGGCGGCGAGGGCGCGGAGGCGTGCATCACGGACAGCGGCACGGTGTTCTTCACCCAACAGCTTGCAGCGGTGGGTCCTGTTTGACTACGTGTGCGAAGGGTTCTGCAGG